>PVIH01001350.1:0-241808 GCA_004025045.1 Sigmodon hispidus
GTATTCTTCTCCTTCTTCTATTCCTATTATTCTCAAATTAGGTCTTTTCATGGTGTCCCAGATTTCCTGAACATTTTGAGTTATGGCTTTTTTAGTTTTACTATTTTCTTTGACTGATATATCTATTTGAGCTACTGAGTCTTCCACTTCAGAGATTCTATCTTCTATCTCTTGAACTCTGTTTGTTATGCTTGTATCTATGGTTCCAGCTTTTTTCTTCAGGTTTTCTATTTCCATCTTTGCCTCATTTTGTGCCTTTTTTATTGCTTCTATTTCAGCTTTTATTTCAGCTTTTAGTTCTTGGCATGTTTCTTTCATAGATTTGGTCATCTCTTCCAATTTTTTGTTTGTATTTTCTTCTATTTCTTTAAGGCTATTTTTCATCTCTTCTTTGAGAGCTTCAATGATCATCAAAAAGGAATTTTTGGTGTTGCTTCCTTCTGTTTCGTATTCATTGCTCAGTTCAGGTCTTGTATTTGTAAGATCGCCACTCTCTTCTGGAGTTACCATGTTGTTCTTTGTATTATTATATAATTTTTTGCACTAACGTTTGCCCATGGCTTCAGTGGGTCAGGATTAGATGGCTCCTGGTCAGTTGTGGCACTTGGGCTTGTGTGCCTCCTGTCACCTCTCTGGGCAGGGTCTGAATCTACCCTTCAGAGACCCCAGAAGTTATCTATTCACTCAGTTCGAGGTCGAGGTGGGTAACTGTGCAAATTCCCTCAGTAGCAGCTGTGGGTGTGGTGACAGGCAGAGTTCTTCTGCCCCTGCTACAGATGCGCTGGGACTCTGCAGACAGCACCTGGTCCCGGAAGCGTAACGGAAACCGATGGGAGCTCAACTCTCCCTCCCTGGCTGGGATATAGGCGCTTGGGCCTGATGACCCCTCCTCACCTCTGGGCGGGGTCTGAGTCTATCCTTCAGGGACCCCTGTAGTTATCTGTTTGCTCAGTTGGAGTCTAGGTGGGTAGCCATGCAAATTCCCTCAGTAGCAGCTGTGGATGTGGTGACAGGCAGAGTTCATCTGCCCCTGCCACAGATGCGCTGGGACTCTGCAGACGGCACCTGGTCCCCCATTATTTTTCTAAAAAACCTATAAGATGTCTAAAGCCTTTCAGCTCATTGGCCATTTCTGAAATCTTCATTCATCTTCATCTGCTTTTCCTTTCCTTCAGGGTGATGTAGGACCTACATGTTTGTGTAGCTCCATCTATTAGGGCTATACTCCTGTTCCAGCTCTAGACCTGGGAACCCTCAGAGGAACAGGATGTTCCATAGATGCCTCTTACAGGTACTGCAAACTATTTTTTTGGTTTTTGTGGTTTCCCTAACACAAAGGACTTCTACCTTGGTAGGACTCACAACCAACTTTATTCCTCTCCCTTTCCAAAGATATTCTTTATTTCAGTCAACTAATTTCATCTGTGTTCCTAAAGATAGAATGATCTTGCTAAACCCCCAGATTAGCCTATAGTTTATGTCAGAATCAAAGCTTTGGATATTTATCTAAGTGTCTTTTTAGAAGTTCAAATGCTAAGGGCTTGTCTTTTTTTCTTGCCTGTTGTAATCATTTATTCTGAAGGCAGTTTATAGGGAAAGCTGGAGTAAAAGAAAGAACCTGAAAACAAAATCATAGTTAAACTGAAAGCACAGCCCAACCACAACAGTAACCCTGTGATTCCTGGTCTAGAACACATGGAAGGGATATACCTAGCAGTGCCTTGAGTTGTGTTTATTAGAAAAATCAATTTTTGGAGGAACTTGTAGGGCTAGTAAAATATTTTATTGCTTCAAGGGTATATCCCAATTATTGTTTCAACAATAAGAAACATCAGTGTATTTCAGATTTGCCCATTTTCATCAGTGATAGGCAATAGGACCACATGTAGCCACAGTCTCCAGTATGCCTTAAACACAACTGTGGTCCCTTTAACAAGAAATGATAGGAGCTACCCCTCTGGAAGGCTGTAGAATTGACCCTATATTATCCTCTCAAAATCTAGCAAAATGGTAAGGAAATGTCTATATTATGTTAGAAAACTGGCTTTTTGAAGTTTAGGATCATGGAGTTGTGATATAAAAAATGGAGCAATTTTCCACTTGTTTCTTCCTGTCTATCCATGCTTTTGCAATGAAGTTTCTTCTATTAGGCAGAAAAATCTTTTTCTCCAGAAAGTAGGTTGCTCATATGGTTTGAGGTGCTAGATAGAGACAACTGAAGACCTGGTATATTTCTTCTATTATTTGTGCAGCACTGTGAGGACAATCCCAGACAAATAAACATATTTTCTCCACCAGTCAAGAGCAACCAACCCCAGACATCCTATTTCAGAAAACATCCAGATATTCCACTGAGTGATTCACACATGTGTAAAATCCCAAACAGGATCAAATCTACCAAGCCAGTTTATAAAACTTGTGAGAAAAACTATAGAGCTAAAGATTTTCCTACTACTATTTGGGGGTGGGTTACTATGCAGCAATATGGAAAGAATATGGAAATTAATAACAAAAAGGAGAAGCTGCCTTAGCAAACATCAGACACACTTTTAACTTTGGGAATTAAATAAGAATGGGTAGTTAGAATAACAGAGAGCAAGCTGTTAGTAACAAGCCCTGGGAGAACAGTGTAGGGGCAGTACCAGTGGATGAAAACTGTCAGCTAGATTATGGAATGGTAGAAATAGACAATGCAGTTGTCTGGTGCCCTTGGGAGGCAAAGAAAGTATCTAAATCAGCTTTTAGATTTCAATAAATAGGCCAATGGATGTATGAACATTTTCTAACTCTGTGATATGATGAGGCAAGGGGAGGAGTTGAAGACCACAACCCATAACCTGTCTTGGAAAAAAGAATTGTATTTCTCTGCCAGTGTCCCCAGGCTGAGGACAAAGATTATATCAAGGGTTAAAACACCTGATATATTAATACAATACTTAATTGGTTTTCTATCTTAGTTAAAAGGACTATAGGAATAAGACCATGGCTACACAGAAGCCATTGCAAAGTAACAATGCATCAAGAGAGAAAAAAAAGTATCAAAAGCAGTAGGCTTTGGCTCTTCATTCAATTCTTAGAAAGATCACAGAGGTTTTTTTCAGAAAGCATCTTTGAGAATATACTATCATTCCAGACTAAAGGGGACAGAGATTGTTAAAATATAAAAAGTCCTACCTTTCAACTTTCTCATAGGCAGGAAATCAGTACAAATACCAATTAACTAGCAGAACTGAGCTGTATCCTCAGAAGCTGGTGAGAGGCTGAGAGGAAAGAGATGAAACACAACCTCACTCCACATGCAGGAGAAACAAGTGGGGGAAGGATAATCTCATGGAAGATGACCATGACAAGAGTGCAAGGCAGTTCAATAGCCCAGGATAGGGCAGATGCAATGTGTCCCCAGTAGAGACTGAACTGTGCTAACCATCAGTGACTGCCTCCTCATTCTCCCCAGTCCATGGGTACCATTTGTAGTTATCTTCCCCCTACCTCCAACTCCATGCTGAGTATTTGGAAAAGCCTTTAATTGGTACATCTCCAAATGAAAAGAAGATATATGTAAGAGTAATATGAATTACTCTTTCTGATTGACATATAAAACTCTGGAATCCAATCATGATGTCATGGTTGATAGGGGCTTTTGAAAATCCTGGAATTAGTTAATAAAATACATCTTTACTCAAATGATGCTGTTTTTCTTCTTGCTCCTCCTCACTTATCTGTACCTTTTTAGGTATGTATTGACTTCATCCAACTTCTGAGGCATCTGTTTTCTTTTTCAATTTGTTGACTTGATCTGGTTAATAGTAGGCAGTTGGAATAGTGAAATGCTGATTTTGAGCCTCAGCTTTAAGAAGGCCTATAACTATTTCTCCTCCCATCTCTATAAAAAACAAGTTTAGTGTAGCCAAGTAGAGATCCTGAGTTTTAGTTATCCCTCTAACAATGGAGAGTAGATGGGTCATGTCCAGACATGTCAGTTATGCCAGCTAATGACAGATGAACAGTTAATTGTACAAGAGATTCAAGCAAAGGTCAATGTAAGCGGAAAGATCAAGGAGCCACCCATCTCACCTATTAACTCATTTAAATTGCTTTTGAACTGCTCTAATTAACAGATTATCATTTTACCTAGAGGACTATAAGGAAATTATCAAGGCTTAATGATAATTCCATGACTTATTTTGTATTTAAAATTTTGTATTTATGGGCCAACAAGATGGTTCAGTGTATAAAGGCACTTGCTGTTAAACCTGGCAACCTGGATACAATCCCTGAGATCCACATGGAGAAAGGAGAGAAACTATTTCCACAAAGAGACATTCTAGAAGCCAGGATTTACTTAGTTATTTTGGTTAAACAATTTTCATTTTATTTTAATGTTCTGAGTATCTTTTCTTGATTTTAGTTTTTTTCCCACACCCACCACTGCTCCCTATCCTACCCTTTCTCCCAGTCTTCCCCCAGCCTCTCCCTCTCCCCCTCAACTCCCCAGATATGGCAAGAAAATCCATGGTAAGTTAATTTGATAAGGCATATCCAGTTGAGGTAGGATCTAGTCCCTCCACCCAAAGATCAAGGCTGAGATAAGAGTTCCCCACAAGGCATGGGCTCTGAGAAGCCAGTTCATGCACCCGGGATAGACTCTGGTCCCAGTGCAAGTGATTCCACAAACGGCCCTCGCCTTTTGACTGTCATCTATATCCAGAGGGTTCAGGTTCATTCCATGAAGGTTCATGGACTGTCATTTCAGAGTCTGCAAGCTCCCAGCAGCACAGGAAATCATACCTCATGGATCTTCGCTTCATGATCCTGATTGCTCTGCTCATGCAATCTCTCCTCCCTCTCTTCAGCTAGGTCAGTAGCTCAACCCAGGGTTTAGCTGTGGACCTTTGCATTTACTTCCATCAGCTGCTGGATGAAGGTTCTATAATGGCAATTGGGGTGTCATTCATATGATTATAGAGAAAGACCTGTTTAGGCACCCTGTCCACTATTGCTTGGAGTCCTAGCTGGGCTCATCTTGTGGGTACTTGGGTATTCCCTAGCACCAGATTTTGCTCTAATCTCACAATGAGTTGAGATATTTTTTAAAAATCTGGATTTTAAAGTAATTCTATCATTTTGTTTATCTTCACCCAAATTCATTTTCAATCATGTATTAAAACCACATTTAACTTTTAAATTATAAGCATAACTATAGCTACTTTTTGTTATGGAATATTGTTTTAAGATGTGTTATTTTCATTTATGCTGTAGAATATTTGTTTAAAGATACAACGTTATGTTGCATTCTTTTATGCTGCAATTGTTTAACTCTGTAAAGCTGTCCTACTTTGGCTTCTTAAAATATCTGATTGGTCTAATAAAGAGTTGTATGGCCAATAGCTAGGCAGGAAATGAAAATAGGTGGGGCTGCCAGGCAGAGAGAATAAATAGGAGAAACAGAGAGAAGGGAGAGGAGCCAAAACTGGAGGAGAGGAGAATGCCAGGAGCCAGCCACTGAGCTGCATAACAACAATGGGGTAAAAAGGAAAGAAAGGTACATAAAATCGAGAAAGGTAAAAGCCCAAAGGAAAAGGTAAATGAAATAATTAAAGAAAAGCCTTCTAGAAACTAGTTAAGCTAAGGTCAGAAATTCATGAGTAAGAATAAAGCTCTGTGTATTAACTTGGGAGTTGGGTGATGGGCCAACAAATGAGAAAAAAAACCTTTCAACCTTTCTAAATTATTATTTTCTATAAATTTATACATTGAGAGACAGTGTGTTTATACATCAGGGTTTATGGTCACTACACTTAAGAAAATATGTTGAAGTAAACAGTCAATCCCATTCAGTTTTATCAAAGGATCTGGTAGTAGTAAGATTTATAAATACTTCTTGCGATAAAATATACTGATTGATCTACTCAATGAAACTGATCCATAATAAGCCATATCAAGCCCATTCTTTTATGAGAAACTATGGTATAGTAGAAAGACATGCATGCTTACATCTTCTTAAAATTCAGGGAAGGGAAATAGCACAGCAAAATGTCAAACTCACTTCACTCTGTTAGACATATTTTATCTTCACAAGCATTATTAAAAAGAAAAACACAAAGGTGATCCAATGAGACTACATTTTTTTTGTTCTAAAACTCAAGATTATGCAATCAGATTATCTGAAGAATTCTCGGAAGAACAATTGATTTCATAGAACACAATAAGCAATTCAGAGAAAATCCCTGAGATATTAACCTTGTTTTCCTTTTCTTTTTTAAAATACACAATTATTTTATGTTCACTGACCAAGAGAGACTAAAAAATCCTCAACATTCTGGAATCTATTAGATTCGTAAGTTGTGCATGACATTCTCCTAAATTTGTAAATACTTATAAGTAGACAATTCACATTTTTGAAAATAGATTTTTTTTAAATATACTATATTCTGATTATAGTTTCCCCTTCCCTAAGTACTCCCAAATTCTCTCCACTTCTCCACTCACTCCAATCTACATTCTTAATTTCTCTCTCTCATTATAATACAAGCTGGCATCTAAAAATAATAATAAAATAGAAACAAGCTAGTCTAAGAAAAAAAAAACACAGAAGACAATCATCCAAAAAAAAGGAAGAAGAAACATACATTGGCATGTATGGAAATCTTATAACAACATAAAACCAGACTCCATCATATATACACAAAGGACCTGAGATGTGGGGACAAAGCATTATGAGACAAAGAACCTCCAAGTATTCTATAAATGCCATTGGGTTTGTTTTGTGTTGGTCATCTACAAGTGGGCCTGGGACCTGGCCTCAACAGGGGTCTGTATCGCCAGGGAGATTCCATGGGAGAAAACTATTTGTTTTTATTTGCAAGCAGTTATCAAGTAGTAATAGTATCTGAGTTAGGGATGTGGACTTGTGTCCACTTCCACTCTCAGAACTGGGCTTCCATATGTCCCAGATCTGTACATACCCTAGCTTGCTGCCACTGAGTTTGTCTCTGAGTTCTTAGTGCATCTGTCATGCTATACTTAGAAGGATTTATTTCCTCGGTGTCCTCCATATCCTCTGGTTCTTACAGTCTTTCTACTTCCTTTTCTAAGGATTCCCTGAGCCCTAAGGGGAGAGATTTGATGGAGGTAACACATTTAGGATTTAGTTTTCCAAGGTCTTTCTTTCATTCTACACACTGTTGAGGGGTGTATTGCTGTAATTGGTTCTATCTATTTCATGAAGAAGCTTCTTGAATGAGGCTGAGCAGAACACTGATCTATTAGTATAGCAAAATGTCACTAAGAGTCACTTTATCAATATGTCACTTAAGCAGAAAAGTAGTGTTTTGTCCCTGAACATCCCAGTCTCTAGGTTTTGGACAACTTTCCATTTGAGTATGGTTCCCATCTCATAGAGTAGGCTTTAAATAGGCTATTGTTTGCTTCTTCCAACAAGCTTTGTCTACTGTACCATACATATAGCATACCTTGAAAGTCAGTCACCATTGTAAATCAAAGGGTTTGCAGTTGGGTTGGTATTTACCTTTCTTCTTAGATAGCATGAGAATGCTTTCTAGTACTGTGAATACTACTCAGTAGGTGTGAAGGCTCTAGGTAGGCACGAACTCAACTTCCCATGTTCTCTGACTTGTGTTGGTGTGGTCTTCAACGATAGGACATTACCAACAGTTTGTGCAGAGCATTCATTAGCTTTGGAAATATATTGGGTTGCTTGGAGGTTTCCATGGGGCCTCATTTGCCAACATCCCAAATAGATGTAATCCAAACTTAGGGACTGGAAGCTTCATTTAGTGGCAGGAGATGTCCAGTACGGGCTCCATATCCCTTGTTACCTGGCAATTCCATTTAGGTCACCTTCATATAGCATATATTTTATACTGCATTAGGCTTTCATACTACCCCTCAATGACCCTTAGTTTTAGCTGTTCATTCCTGTATTCACTTCCTCTCCCCTCTCTTCTCTCCTCCCTGTTTGACCTTCTCATTCCAGTCAAGCCCTTCATATCCATCTACTCTACTTCTCCTTCCTACGGAGATCCATTCCTCTCTTTAGTCCCTTAATCTACACCAAATTTTTGTGGTTATGTGGATTATAGCCTGCTTCTTGAAAATTAATATTCTTATATGTGAACACATCACATCTATTTATCTAATACTCTATTCACCATCATCAAGCCTGTTTCCAAATTCTGGCTATTATGAATAGAACAGTAATGAACATAGTTGAACAGGTGTCTCAGTAGTAGGTAGAGTCTTTTGGGGTATATGCCCAAAAAGGGTAGAGCTGGATCTAATCCAAGCTTCCTGAGAAATAATCACATTGGTTTCTATAGTGCTGCAAAAGTTTGCACTCCTACCAGCAATGGATTAATGTTCCCCTTACTCTACATCATAGCTAGCCTGATATATTTTATTGATTTTGGCCATTCTGACTAATGTGAGATGAAATTTCAAAGGAGTTTTGATTTCCATTTTTCTGACAGCTAAGTTTGTTGAACTTTATGTGTTTTTCAGACATTCAAATTTTCTCTTTTGAGAGTTCTTTCTTTTAATCCATACCCCATTTTTAATTGGATTGTTTGTTTTCTTACTGTCCAGCTTTTGTTGTTGTTGATGCTTATATATTTTAGAGATTAGCACACTGTTGGATAGGCAGTTGGTAAAAATCTTTTCCCATTCTAGAGCCTGATGCTTTGTCTGAATGATAGTGTTCATTGCCATGCAGAAACTTTACAATTTTATAAGGTTCCATTTATTAATTATTGTTCTTAAAGCCTGTGCAAACAGTGCTCTGCCTAGAAAGTTTGTTCATGAGCCAATCAGTTCAAGAACATCCCCACTCTATCATCTATCAGATTTGGTGTATCTGGTTTTATGGTAAGTTCTTTGATTCATGTGGCATTGAGTTTTGAGTATGGTGCTGACTATAGATCTATTTGCATTCTTCTACAAAGTCATCTGCAAATAAGGATACTTTGACTTTTTCCTCTCTAATTTGTATTCCCTTGGTCTCTTTTGGTTGTCTTATTGCTCTATCTAATATGTCAAGAACTATATTGAATAAGTATAGAAAGAGTAGACAACCTTGCCTTATTCCTGATTTTAGTGTAATTGCTTTGACTTTCTCTCCATTTAATTTGATGTTGTTGACTGTGGGCTTGCTGTAAACCACCTTTATTATGTTTAAATATGTCCTATGTTTATGTTTTAGTGGTGTGTGGTTTTTTTCCACATCTTTTCATTTGCCGGTCTGAAAATATTTATTACTTGTGTTTTTCTTGGATGTGGTTAACCTCTTCAGACTAAAGTTTTCTTTTTAGCACTTTCTGTTGAGCTGGATTTATATATCAATATTTCTTAAATAGCATATTGTACAAGCTATTATTAATTGGGTTTTTAAGCTGGTGTCTAGACATTAGGATTGGGATGATTATAATTCTGAGTGTTGCTATCTGCTCTTTTCTTTGTTGGGTAGGTTTTATATTCCTTGTGGAGTTTTGCCCTCTCTATTGCAGCATGTGGTGATGGCCTGTTTCCTGGTAGGAAGTGCTTCTGAGTCCCCGCTAAGTGTGGCCACTGGAAATCCAAAATAGAACATTTTTTTATGGACTGAGAGCTGACAGCAAGTAATAAAAACAGGCTAGAAGGAAAGAGTATGAGAGGGTCCACAGGATGGAATAAAGCTGTATCTGCCATAAAAATTTGTGGAGTGCCAAAGAAATGAAGAAAAAGAAAGGATACAGGGCCCTGTAGGTGGCCTGCTACAGAGCTGCAGATGAGACTTAGGATGGGAAATTGGAATTGGAGAATAAAAAGAAACTGAAGGTTATTTACTTGATTCTAGAGTCAGCAGGGCCAATAGGTTTCCAGGAAGAGAATGCCTCAGGTGTTGTTGGCTGAGACAAAGGAATAGGTTGAGGAAGAAAGAGTGTAGGAGAAGATATTCGTAGTCCCTTGAGAAGGGGTGCATAGAGAAAGAGCAGATAAGAACATATGGTCTGCTATAGAGCTGTGGATGAGACTGGAAAATTGAAATTTTAGGACTGAAAGGGGAGTGAATGTCACCTACTTGCTTCCCTGGCTGTCACCTTGTCCTGCCAGTTTCTAGGAAGACCCAACCTTGTTTGCTTCCAAGTAATTTTTGTTCAAGTATGATAATCAAATACTTTCTAAGGACACCGAATTACACATGGTATCAAATTGCTGTCCACATTCTTTCTGAGTAGATATAATTTTCTTGATAGGTATTGCATACCAAAATTAAATTAAGATCAAATAAACAATTTAAATATACCTATAAGCCTTGAGGAAATAGAATCAGTCATTAAAAATCTCCCAGAAAAGCAAAAAAACAAAAAAAAAAAAACAAAAAAAAAAACAGGGCCAGGTGATTTCTATTTCTATCAGTGCAGCAGCAGAATTCTACCAGACTTACAAAGAGGAGCTAATACCAATACTCCTCAAATTGTACAGGTACCCTGATACTCAAACCACACAAAGACTAAACAATAAAAAGAATTAAGACCAATCTCCCTCATCAATATTTATGCAAAAATATTTAATAAAATACTGGAAAAATGAATCTAAGAACACATCACAAGATTATCTACCACGATCAAGTAGGCTCCATCCCAGAATTTCAGAGATGAGTCAACATATGAAAATCTGTCCATGTAATCCACTATATAAACAAATTGAAAAAAATTACACGATCATTTCATTAGATGTGCAAGAGGACATCTACATCAAATTAAAGGACAAGAAATACAAAGCAATCCCACTAAAATCAGGAACAAAATAAGGCTGTCCACTCTCTCCATCTATATTCAATATAGTGGTTGAAGTTCTAGCTAGAACAATAAGACAATTGAAAGGAGATACAAACTGGAAAGAAAGAAATCAAACTTTTGCTTTTTGAATATGATAAGGTAGTATACATAAGTAACCCTAAATGTTCTACCAGGGAGCTCCTACAAATGATAAACATCTTTAGTGACACAGCTGGATACAAGATTAACTCAAAATAATCAGTGGCTGTCCTAATAAAAATGATAAATGGACTGAGAAAGAATTTGACAAACAACACCCTTTAAAATAGCCACACTAATATAAAATATCTTGGAATAACTAACCAAACAAGTAAAAATCTTCCATGACAAGACAAGAGATTTATGTCTTTGAAGACAGAAATTGGAGAACACATCAGAAGATGAAAAGATCTACCATGCTCATGTATTGATAGGATTAATATAGGAAAAATGACCATCCTATCAAAAGCAGTTCACAGATTCAATCCATTTCCCATCAAACTCCTAACACAATTCTTCACAGACATCAAGAGAACAATACTCAACGTTCAAAATCCCAGGATAGTTAGACCAATACTGTACAATAAAGGAACTTCCAGAGGCATTACTACTCATGACTTCAAGCTCTATCTAGAGCTTTAGCAATAAAAACAGCTTGGTATTGGTATTAAAAACAGACACATGAATCAATGGAATCAATCAAAGACACTGACATAAATCTACACACCTATAAACACCTGAATTTTTTACAAAGAAGCCAAAATTAAGCAATGGAAAAAAGAAACAATCTTCAACAAATGGTACTGGCATAACTGATGTTAGCATGTCAAGTAGACCCAAATTTATTGCCCTTCACAAACTCAACTCCAAGTGTATCAAAGACCTCAACATAAATACAGTTACACTGAACCTGAATAGAAGAGAAAATGGGAAGTACCCTCAAATGCATTGCCACTGAAGACAACTTCTTGAATATAATGCCAATAGCACAGACACTGAGATCAACAATTAATAAGTGGGACCTTATGAATCTAAAAAGCTTTTGTAAGGATAGGACATCATCAATAAGACAAAACAGAAACCTACAGAATGGGAAAAGATCTTTACCAACCCCACATCTGACAGAGGTCCAAAATACATAAAGAACTCAAGAAACTAGACTTCAATATTCCAAACAAATCAATCAAAACATGGGGTACAAATTTAAAAAGAGAATTCTCAACAAAAGAATTTCAAATAGCTGAGACATACTTAAAGAATTGTTTAACATTTCTAGCCATCAGGTGAAGCACAATTTACATTGGCTTGTTTCCTCTTCAAATAAGTCCTGCTCTACAGTCATAGACAAAAATATGTCCCGATAATAATCCAAAGTTAAGTTTGTCTGGATACATTTAAAAGATGTAGGAATTCACATTGCCTTCAAAGTTTCCACTACATCCAGGATGCATTAGTTATTATTCTTATTTAGCTGAAGTAATGATGTTGGCTACCATGTGGCTGGCAATCAACATTTCCCTCCAAGGGTATATCATCTCTCTGTCATACCCAGGCTATATGTTATTAATAACATGCAAGCAATAGTAGTAGTCTAAAGTTTCTGACCCAGCCTAGTCCCAAGTTTCGTACCCACCTGCAGTTGCTTAGTCCCAAATAATTACACAAAAGCTTATATTAATTACAACCATTTGACCTTTGGCTCATTACTTAATAGCTCTTACAACTTAACTCAACCCATTCTTATTAATCTATGTCTTCTCACATAGCTAGTAGCTTACCAATACTTTCAAATCTTGCTTCTTGAACAGGTGCATCCTGTTTCATTGACTCTACCTTCCTACTTTATCTATGCTTGGTTTTCTCACAAGCCTCCAAGCTGCATTACCATAAGCCAAGACAGCCTGTTGATTAACCAATGGTATTCACAGCATACAGAAAGATGTCCAAATAGTGGCTATGCTAACCATGCAGTTAGGTGAACTTGGTGGCCTAGTAAGTAAAGGATATCTCCATTGAGGATGCTTAGTTGTCCAAGCATTTTTTGTTCTCCTGATACTGCCATCTCCACACATCTTGTCTACTTGTAACAATGGTCAATGGTACTAATCACATTAAAAAATGGAGACATTTGGATGAAATGAGGCTTTCTGTGTTTGCATTGGGTTTAGTGGTACTTTCTCACACTTTCTTTTTCCATTTTTCAAAGTGTTAGCATATATTCATTGTACAAAGTGATATATTTTATGAAGACATTTTCCTACATATATTACATATTATGTGCTTTTAAGATAAGCACTCCGTTTACTCTCCTGTTCTACCCATTAATTCCCTTCCTTATCCCAAGTAGATTAACTTTTCTTTCATATAGATTCACTTTATGACAGAAAGAAAATTTAAGACATTTTTCTTCTGGGAATGGATTATTTCTCTTAACATAGAAAGATCTCAAAATCTCCACTTGCACCAACATTCTAGCAAATGATAAACTTTCTTCTTTCTTTATAGGTGAATAAAATTCAATTGTGAGGGCTGGGGAGGTAACTCAGTTGATGAAATGCCTCCTGTGAAATTAGGAGTGTCTGAGTTCAAATCCCTAGAATTCATGTAAAAAGACAGGTTTGATGGCATGCACTCATAACCCCAGGACTAGAAGAGTAAACACAAAAGAGGACCTCCAATATACATTGGCTAGTTAGCCTAGCCAAACTGATATCTTCAGTTCAGTGAAAAATACTGTCTCAAAAATAAAGTCGAAGAGAGACTGGAGGAAGACACTAGATTTTAACCTCTCGCTTACATACAAACACACACACACACACACACACATACACAGAGAGAGAGAGCGAGAGAGACAGAAAGACAGATAGACAGACAGACATAGACACAGAGAGAGAGAGACAGAGACAGAGACACACAGAGAGAGAGAGACAGAGACACACATAAACATACACAGAGAGACATAGACACACACACACACACAAATGCCACTATGCATCACATTTTCTTTATCTGTAAACTCTCTAATGGCATCTGGTACATAAAACATTAATTTGTGCATGTTATTGAGGTACTACATAACATTTTTAATATTTTTATGATGTTTAATTCATGTTCTACATTTTTCAAATATTTAACATTCATTTATGGTTAAAAAAATTTCAAAATACAATATTCTAAATTTTGAAAATATACAGTTCTTATTGCTATCTATAGTGCTCTAATATGTAATAGCATAGAAGAAAGTCTGTCTCCCATCCAACAGTGACTTTGTAACCACTGATCAACCTTTCAACATCTCTCCATCCTTCCTACTCTCTCAAACCTCTAAGCCTTTATGCTTCTGATGTCTTGTCCATGTACTGTGATATAGTCATTGCTACATCTGTTTTATATATGAAGATCCTGAGTTTGCTTCCACAAATTGTATTTCTCTCCATAACATGACAACAGGCTGAACATATTTCATTTTATATTCCTCTAGTAAGCCTAAAATCATAGCAAATGTGCCCATAGAATCTTACAGATATTTTAGTTTGAGACTACCATGTTCTTACACAGCTCAGCTTTTGTGGTTTTTAAGAACCCTTGACATATTTGAATCTCTGTTTATCAAGCTTCACAGAAATGTTCAGATTATCATACCTAAAACCATCAGTTAGAGAAGACCTGAAAGATGATTGAAAATTAGATATGAAAATAAAAGAAATTTGCTAAAATTCTCATAGAGAAAAAGATTTCTAATAAGGACATGTATTCTTCCTCTCTCAAAGCCATAAACCACTTTTTTGTGTTCATTTATATAATCTTTAAGAAATAAGTTGCACAGCATATTATAATATCTAAGCCAATATTTAAACTAAAACATGCAGATTATGTCTCTCCTTAAAAGATGTTCATGTTTGTAAGCACATGTCAGCATCTCCTTCAGTACAATTTCAAAACTAGTCCTGGGTACCCACTAAAAATCATATTCTGTGCTGGGTGCATTCGAGAATATGACTAGACAAATCTTCTATCTTTGGGTAGCTCTCACATAAATTCCAGAAGCTTTAAGACAGCAAACATTCAGGTAAATAGAATAGAAGTGCAAAGAGAATTTCAGCAGAGACACCAAACACTGTGTATATGTGTGTGTGTGTGTGTGCAAAGAATATGTATGATTGTGTGCATGCATGCATATGAGCATACATATATGTACATAAACATGTGGAGGTCAGAAGGTTAACGTCAGTATTTTCCTCTATTTTCTGAGACAGGGTCACTTACTGAACAGACTACACAAAACGTCGTGAATGGCTAATCAGCACTTTCTCAAGATTCTGCCACCCCACTAGTTATGGGGTTACAGGTACACCCAGCTTTTATGTGCTGCTGGGGCCTGAACTCATGTCCTCTTGGTGATGTCAGCACTCTGCTGATTTAACTATCTCCTCATCCCATCAATTACTTTTAAATTGGCACAATGTAAAGATCTGTAGAGAAGATAAAATTTACTGAAAAAAAATCTACTATGTACTGAAATTGAACAGAAATGAATAAGGTAACATTGCCTTTATGAAGACTGAAAATCTACCAGAAGAACAGGTCTTGATGCCCACAGTGAGCCAATGTGGCACAATGTAAATAAAGCACAGCAATACAAAAGGAGAGAACATAGTGGAAGGGTTCAGAATGTATCCACCTTGAGAGAAGTAAGTTTCACTAGAGAACAAAGAGAGATAAAGGATGTTGCCTGAAGCAGTTGCGGTACCACATAGTTAACAAACTGTCTAAGTGACAGGTATGAGTTTCACAGGAGTAGACAGTGATAAGCATTCCAAAGAAAGAGGAACAAAACCAGCAGGCTTTATTCTCTGCAAAAGAGCTCTTTATAAATTTGAAAACAGCTACAGAGTGAGCTTCCAATTTTCTTTTTCTGGGGTTGTATTTTCTTGTTCTTTCATCTCAGTTGTGGCTGAGCCCTCCTATGTCTCCTAAATTTATCACAAGTTTAAAATTTATACTTATTATGCTTCTAAAAACTAGAGTCTGCCCAGCCATGGCCTCTCAGATTCTACATGCCACTCTTACTGTTCATTAAGGTCTGCCCTCTATTTCACAAGGATGGAATTTATCTATTCATGAGGGTCAAATATAGATTTAACTTTATATAAAAAATTATTACAATATATCAATATATTTACTATCATTAACAAATTCAGACTGTCAATCTGGATTAATTGTCATCTGCTTTTGCTTAGGGATTTGACTTCCCCTGGAAAGTATCTCAATACAATTCTACCCTCTGACCCCAGATACTAGAGCCCCTTTTCAGGCACCAAAAGCAGATGGTATATTGATTTATGTCAGAAGTTGTTTCTGAGATAGATCAGAGGTTAAGAGCACTGGCAGCTCTTCCAGAGGTCCTGAGTTCAATTCCCAGCAACTGCATAGTGGCTTACAATCATCTGTGATGAAATCTAGAGCCTTCTTCTGGCTGAAAAACATACATGCAGGCAGAATACTGTATATATAATAAATAAATTGATTTTTTAAAAAAGACGTTTCTTCATCTGGTACCTGGAAAAGGGTGCAATCACTTGTCTATACTTATTGATAAAACTACTTAAATATATGTGCTTGTCAGCTTTAGTATTTCCTAAGCAGCTCATCATCTTTTTGGCCAACTTCTTTTGCTAAAATAAATCTGAAGATCACAAAAGGCAGAGAAATAGCAAATATAAATGTTAGAATATTTTCAGTTCACCCATTACATAACTACTCAGCATAATGTAGTAGTGGATCCTATTATATCATTCCATGTACGTATCACAATGAAAAAATAAAACAAATTAAAGAGTAATAAAAACAAATTTTTGACTGGGTAGGGAAGGAAGACCTTTCTATTGTGCTGAGGTATAGACATTCATTGGAATGGGGTAAATATGAGAGAAAGCAAGGAAGAGATAAGGCCAGGAGAGAGATCTGTATGTACTAAGGATGTGTGATGAAGCAGATCATGGATGTGCATTTCAATAACAGCTGGAAGTTGATGGAATTATAGAACAGTGAAGAGGAAGGAAATTTCACCAATTACTTACAAAGCAGACACTGAAGGGATAGACATTATAGGGAAGAATTTACATTTTATATTGACACGAAAAAATCTAAGAAAAACTGAAGACCCAAAGAGATTAAGAAGTTTCCAGCCTTATTCTCTGAAAACATCCTTTACTGAAATGGAGGAGAAAAAAAACCCTAAGGGTAAAGTATATTGGAGCTGAGATAGAAAAGGAAATTGAGAATGGACTGTCCATGTGGAGTGATGATTGCATTGGCTTGCCTTTAGAATTTTTCTCACAATTTTACATGTACAATCAACTTCTACTCACATTGGCCAATGGAAACAGTAAATAAGTAGAGTATTCCAAAGCCTATTTACATTCCATGTAGAACTGATTTCAAACATTTCTGGGGGTGAGGAAGGATGATTAATTTTAGAGTAGATCACATGTTATAGGCAAGTTGTCAATCTTTCTGCATCAGCCTACAAAGATTTGCATTTATAGGAATGTGCTAACAACACTCAACTTGGGCATGATTTTCAAATAGATAAAACATAAGAACTTTCTCAGCTCCTGTGTTCATCTATTTTCCCATTATCTTCTAAATTGCCTTCTTCTTGCTATCTCCAAGATAACTGGATTCTTATTAATAAGATAACTGAAAGCACTGGATGTCTGCTTTCTTTTTATCTTCTCAAAATTATCTACACAGGTATCAGATATCCTAAGATAGATTTAATTCCACATGTATTATTTACCTTATACTACTTATATCTAATCACGTGATTAATATTCATGTTCTGTAATTCTCCTCTTAAAGAAGAATCAAGAATCAGGCAAAAAGTGGTAAATTTAGACACCTATCAATTTAAACTGCAGTAAGACATGCTATTAAGGATGCCACAGGCATGCTGTATGCTAGTGATATTTCTATAATAACCTCTTCTTGCCTGGAGAGAGGTAGTAGGGATGGCCTCATCTTGAAATGGCTATTACTATAAAATAGTCTACTAGGAAAATTGCTTGATTACTGCTATGACAAACATGACATGTAAATAAAAGTTTTTCATCTGAGGTATAATGCATATTGACTGATTAAAGCAAGTGTCCTTTAGCAATATCTGGAACATATAGGGAAAGTCAGCAACTACCAAGGCCATAATCCAAGGGAGCAAGAGATCTACCATGAACATGGAATTATTGGGAAGCTTTCTAAGGACAGCTATGGATACAACAGATTTAATTAGCTTCAGTGCTGCATGTTAGCGTGTGGGAAAAGTAACATGTGTCAGGGCATAAGGCAAGCTGATGCCATTGATGAGTTACTTTAACCAAAAGATAATATTTCAAATTGTCCAAGATTTTTGAACACTTACTTCATGAGTGATTATAATTATCAAACACTTCATAAATATTACTGAATAAAAATTTCTTATGGGCAGAATATTATTGATTTTATCTCTAAGAATTACCTGAACTCTTTGATATTAATATCCTGTTATCTCCTAGAAGAAAATTAATAGGCTTTTCACCATTCTTTAAAAATTTTATGCAACCCTGGATTCTAATGAATAGATATTTTTCTGTTTTCTTAGAAGGAATGTGTATGCATATATTAAAATGTGTTCTAGCAGAAAATTAATTCTGCTAGATATCATACTACTAGAAGAATAAAAGAAGTGTAAACAAAGAAATCCCTAATGATGTTTTTACAAATTATACAAAAACAAGAGGAAAATAATTTTAAACTTTCCAAGATTAATTTCTCATTTAGGGGTTAATAATAACCCAAAGAAAATCCAATTAGAATATAAACCCTGAGTAAAAAATGAACCTTTACAATTCTGTGACAATATTCATTTTGGTTGCAGAACTGGGATAAGCTATAAGAAAAAAAGAAAGAAAGAAAGCTAAAATGACAATGTCGTGACCAATAACAAATACCTGGCAACAAAAGTCTGTTCTCCCACTCTGAAATGTAGTTTGGCATCACTAGAGGGTAATCAAATGATCTGATAAGTCTTTAATTATTGACATAGCTTCAAATCTAGACACATCTTAGAGAATAGTAGAACTATGCTTCCTCCTTGATAAAGAAGTTCATAGATACTTCAGGGGAAAGATAGTTACAAAACAGTGCCGAAGGGACCACAGAGGAATTCACATTATTTAATATAGCCTTTCACTCTCCTTTTAAACTGAACAACCATTCCTGAATAAATTTAATAAAATATAATTATATGTGTATATATAAATATATATGAAGACAGAAACACATATGTTACTAAACACATGTCCTCTTAATACATTCTACATGTAGAAATTATATATACATACACATTATTTTTATACATATTTTTTGAGCTTTATGAAGAATTTATGAGCAAAATTATTTGGCTAGGGAACACTAGAAATCTAAGAAAGAAAATTAATTCTTAGTTATACCTAATGTTTTTAACTTAGTGTTTCTATTCAAATCTTCCAATGTTATGTTTTCTCATGTATTATCAAAATAATTATAATATTGCTTAGCTTATGTATCTGGTATTAAAAAAAACTTGATATTCTTTTTCTTATAAGTAATAGAAAGATAGATAATGTAGTGAGATGTCTTATATGTGATTATATGCTGTACATGTACATACATGTACATAATACAATAAGATAATACTATAGTATTTATAGTTTATAATAAGAGTGTTTTGATTTTTCATACATGGGACCTGAGACTGGGTTTTGCCATAAAAGAAGGAAGTGGGGAAGTGGGAAACAAGAGTCAGCACATGAGAAGAATAAAGAGGAAGAGGCCAGGTCTTTGTCAAGTTAAACACTAGGCAACCTAGTTAAGAAAGAACATCTTCTGAGCATCTTTCTGAGCATCTTCAGAGTGACAAGAACAAGTAGGTCCTATGAGTCAGGGAACTGTTTAATGAGAGCTGAAATTTTAGTCTTCCTTAATCATGCTATGCTATGCTATCATCAGCCCATGCATGGGAGTCACAGGTCTGGAAAGAAGGGTAAAGGTAGAGAGAGAGATGCAAACACAAAACTCTGGGTTCACATCAAAAATGAACAAATTGTTATGTTAAATAAAAAACAAATTTAAAAGAGAATGAATAAACTTTTATTGTCCCTGTAATGCCCAAAACTCAATTCCCCAGAGAGACAACCTGAGACAGAGATATCCTAAGTATAACACCAAAGTTTAATTGTCAGCGTGATACAAGCCAGGTAGGGAGCTTGTTCCCTACACCTGCTCCCAATGTGCAGTGCAAGGAAGAGCTGAGCACCACAAATTACACAAGCTTTTTATAGGCAAAACCCAAAAGGCCTGGGGTCAAGAGTGCAAGTGTGCTGCAGATTGGTTTATGTTTAGGGACTTTTTACAGCTTAACTTTCCTGGACCCCACCTGGGTGGGGTGGCTGTTTTACTGACTTAGAGTTGGATCATCCAGGTGTCTTTAGATAGTGCTTAAATTATTCTTTATTGGAACTGGACAAGCCCCTGCCAGGAATGTGAAACTAAACTCCATTTTACCTCTATAGCACAAAATGGCTACTAGAAATGGAAGCCAAAATAAAGATTCCGACCTTTGCTTACTGAGACTTCTTTGTCTTTGTCATACACCAGACACTGAGTGCAGAAGGAAGGGGACCCTCACTGTATCACCAGGACAATTCCCACTGGTTGTATAAGATCAAATCAGGAATGGACCTACCTGTGGATGGCAAGTTCAAATCCCAAAGCTGCTGTTCCTAACTTCACATGAGCTAGGGCCCATCCTGTGCACTTCAAAGTGGAAAAGTATGAACCAAACCCACAAAGAACACAGTCTTCACCTGTGGTATCCCACAGGGGAAAAAAGAATGCATAAAGATTGACACAGCGAGATAGAAACTTAGTCTTGGGAATGAAGATGACCTTCACAGTAGAATAGCATTATTAAATTTCAGGGAAAATATTGATGATACAATGGGTGATTTTACCAAAATTTTATTAATAACTATGTGAAATCTCTTTTTCTTTGAAACTTCTTCATAGAGGTGTTTTTATATAAGCCCTTTTTTAAAAGAATTTTAAAATTTTTATAATATACCAGCTGGATATATTTTATAATACATGCTGCTTGAGTTAATGAAAATCCTGGAATGAAACATATTACTTAAATTATTTTAAGGTACATTATACAGCTTGTAGAGAACTACTATTTTTTCCCTCAGGATATACTGCTTCCTCTAGTTTTGTATAATAAATTCAGGAATTACAAACCAAGTCATTTCTTTGAAACATTGATGGTTAGATTTTTTTCTTGGCTAATAGTATTGAGTTATTATTTTGCAAAACTATTATGGTATAGGGTATAAAGTTAACCAAACTTATGTATATGTAAAATCTACAAAAAGCAGTGTATAAACGTTATCATCTGAGACTTTTAAAAAAGAACAAAAAAATACAAGAAAGAAGGACTTAATATAAAATCTGCTAAAATCACTTTATATAATTATATAAATATTTAATGACTGTAGGTCTTCTAATACTGCAACTTGATTACAACATATATGATTATAAAGTTCTCTCCTTTTAAAAAAATATAATAAATTGTAGGCTTTTTATTTCCTTTGAGGCATAATTAGAATGGGTGGGATAACCTAGGCCATGTTAATATCTGCTTCATTGAAAGAAAAAATTTCCCCTCTCATCTCCATGAGACACTGAAGCATGCAATTACACCTGATCTGCCCAACATCCCAGCCTGGGTGACTCCACCTTCACACAAGTCCTGCACTGTTCAGAGCACTGAGCTTCAAAAGGCTTTCTCACCACCATGAAAACTCATAATAATTTTTGAAAGGAGGGCTCTGTATTTTAATTATAACACTGCCCCTCAGATTGTGTGGTCAATCTGCCACACAGAGAGGCCAAATAAAATGCAGAATTTTGTTCCCATGTACAAGACTATGACAGTGCCTGTGGAATGTGTGCCGCGACGATGTGTACCGAGACAATCAAATCAAAATCACCCCTTCATTTCCAAGACAGATCTGTGTCTGCCCTAATTGGCTTTCCACGAGATGTATGGAGAGGAGCTGAGGAGGTGACTACATTAATACAGTGTCTATGAGTGAATGGTGCATGAGGTCCCAGCTCTGATTCCCAAGACCACATACACTGGCTGTGATGGTGTACACTTGTAACTGAGAAGTCGGCAGATCAGAATTTCAAGGTTATCTTCACTATATATTGAGTTCAGGCAAGCCCAGGCAACACGAAACTGCCTCAAAAAAAAAAATGTGAGAACAAAAGTCATAGCATTTTCCTCACTGACAACCATTTCTCATATCAGCTACACCATAATCCCCTGCCCTTTTAAACAACAGTATGACTTACTCAGCCATCCCTGTGTACACAGGTTTTGCTAACATCCAGATTAATACAAGTTTACTCACATTAATATCCTGAAATACCTAACCAAGCCACCATGCTTTTTCTTATAACTCATATTAATATAGACATTAAAAGTAACCTTGAAATTCATCAGGAAGATCTTTGAGGCCCTTGAGCAATGAGAGAAGTCTCAAACTGTGGACTTGGCAAATGCTGTGAGTCACAATGCTTCTGAAAAGCTGAGGAAGTGATTTGACAGGCAGGAAAAATTTTCCCATAGGCTAGTGCTAATGTGCAGTTCTATGGATAGCTTTGGGGATCTGTGCAACTGACACCACTGAATGTATAATAGATCACTTACTGTTGGGATATATATATATCACTCTGTTTCCATGACACAGTGATTGGGCAACAGGGCTACCATTCTCCAGGCTTCTACTGAAAGTCCATGCAGAGGTGAAGCTAGAGTTCACAATTCTGACTACTGTGAGCACTAATATTTCATTCAGAAAATAAGAAACTCCAGGCAGATGGAGACAGAGAGTCACAGTCTCCATTCCTGAACTTTCCAGTCGCCATCTTCATTCTCCCAACTTCATTCTTTCACTTCTTCTGGCTAACTTTGCCCCTTGCAATCAAAGGTCTAATGTACCTCTCTAAGAAACATGCTGAGACATGTAGTAGCCTATGAAACACAAGCTCCACAGCTTGGATCAGCTAAGGTAAATTCACCTCAGATTCATGGGCACCACTATTCTTACAGAATTAAATATCTTCTCCCAACCTCAAAGTAAACTACAAATTATAACTGTCCTACATGCACTAAAAATGTGATTTTTCCCAAGTACCCATTCAGCTGTTTTAGATACAGCCACTCAAGGCTTAGAGGCTACTCTGTTCATTTCCTTTTGTCAACTAAAAAGAAATCCAACCCTCTCTGGGAAGTCCAAAGTCCCAACTCTAGCACAGCCAGAGCATCAACATAAAACATCAGTGATATCAAATCACATGTGAGTTTCCAAAAACCAAAAGGGAAAAAAAGAAGCTTCATAACAGGTGCAAATCCATGAGAGGTATAGATTATAAAGCATTTGCAGTGGTCACAGAGCTCTTGACTTTGCCATGGCTGGTCTAATTTGAGAACTGGGCTTGGGAGGAGGGGAATAGTTACACATATCAGTGTTCTCAGCACTTTGGCTAAGCATATTAGAGCCGTCTGCTGTACGTTTTCTCATTATTTCCTCACACTGCTTCATCTGTTCCCCTCCAGTAAACTTACAAAGGCAAGACGATGCCAAGAACTCTCCTTTATCCTCCACACTCTTGGCACAAGACTGGACACATGGAAGGCATTTGAAAATACTTGTTTAACTGAATTGATAGAAAGGCTAGTTTCCCAAATGAGGTTGGTAATTGTCTGCTCCTCGCATGGTAAAATCTAGCCCACCATCTTGATGAATAAAAGAAAACCTTGAGAAGCACAAGAGAAAACGCCTCACCTACCTCAACCTCTAAACCTTGATTGATTTTCTAGGCTTTGTGCAATTTTTCCCCAATATTATTTAAGACTTTTTCACAACATGGATTTCTTCCAGGCCACACTTAAAACGCATTATTTCAGCCCAGTTGAAGTCTTGCTCACATATACACAAAGGAGATATTACTTTTGCCTAAAGCAGATCCTTTGTTTCTTGAGCTTTCCCTCAGCACAGCACACAGCTCTTTGCTGAGCGGCCTGGACACCCTGGGCATTTAATAAGCACTTACAGTTTTAAGTAGCTTACTGTCCTGAGAGAGTCTTTCACAAAAATCAACACTGCAAGTGGAATAAATTCTCAAAGGCTGTTTTTTTTTCTTTTTTCTTTCTTTCTTCTTCTTCTTCTTTTTTTTTTTTTTTTTTAAGAAATCAGCCAAAAGGAAATACCAATATCCACTATCCCTCCTCAATTACTGTGCATGAGCATCTTGAGAGGGGCACTTTATCATAAGTATGGCTTCCCACTTCACCTCTAAGCTCTGGCCAAATGCATCCCCAAGCCAAGTGGTATGAAGTCTCCCCAGGCCTGCCTTACTGTCTTCCTTGATTGGATGAGTCTTTCTATTCCTTCTGAAGAATATCTACACACTAGCTTCCTCTCACTACAGGACAGACCCCTGACTCCAGTGCTGAAACAACCCCAGGCATTCTCTCTCATGTAAGCCTCTACGGATCATACATGAGTTAGTGGGTCAGTCAGACATATTGTTGCTGTGGTAAAATGTCTAACAGAACAATGTAAAAGAAGGAAATGTTTATTTTGATTCATGGTTCCTAAGGTTTTATTCTTTGGTCAGCTTTCTCTATTAATTTGGACTTGAATGAAGGTTTAGTACCGTGGGACATAAGTGTGTCTTAAGTGTGTGAAGAAGCTTTTCTACTTCAGGAAAAGCTGGAAGCAGGGTGAGAGAGAGGAGAGGAAGAAGATGAAGGAGAAGGAGAACATCAGGGGCTAGGTATAAAATGCTGAGCCCACACTTCAGAACCATGTCCTCAGTGGCCTACTTCCTCAGCTATGTCTACAGCCTAGAGCTTTTAGCACCTCCCAAAATAACACACCAGCTGGGAAGAAAACATCAAGACAATAAGCCTGTGAGGAAATCTTTACTAATTTCATCATCATGCTGTCCTCCCTGACTGTCTTCTTTCTTAATTTTTCATGTTCCTTCTAGACAGGCATTAAATTAAGATGTACTTTCCCTCTGAACGAACAGACTGAGGAAGACAGTTTGTTCATTGAAGGAGCCCATAAGAAGGAGGCTGCAATGTAGCTATTTGGACACAGCATGGAAGATGTTTTCAGGACATACACACAGTGAACTATCTGAGTCTTCTGGTGAATTTACAGAAAATTATAGAAATGATATATTAAGTTTTAAGGGCTATTACCTGTTTTTCAAAATGCTTAGCAATTGACTGATGTTTTCATGCATTATTTCTAGATAATATGAAGAAAATGATATATAAGATTAGATGTGTATTCTAGAAATGCCATTCAAATAGGTGTGGAAGGTAGGAAAATGTATCTGTGTGTATTTTAGAATATCTTAAGCTTATATTTAAGCATTCATCTATTTTCCACAGTTCATTACATTTACCATTCTCTTTTCCTTTAATGGGAGTATTTCATGGTACCTTAAATGTCTTCATAAAGGTAATAACAAAGCTGATAGTCCTGGCTGGTCATTAAAGGTTTCCATATGTTATTCTTAAATTGTAAAACTCAAGTAAAAGTTTAGAATAAAAACTAAATATATTCTATTATGATAAAATGTGAACGTGTACAGGGCGTTACTTACATATAAGTAAGTAACCATCAGTGTCCTTGCGTTTGGGTGAAAGTTTCCTATTTATCCTTCTCAGGAAAATATCTCTATAATTACCGAATACTAAAACTTAAAAAAAAAATCTACTCCCAAAGATCAGGCTTTAGATTAGTAGAAAGTCTCCTTCCCAAAAAAAGACTTTAAAGCAAGCTTTGGAATGAGATAAGCATTATCACACAATAGCACCTTAAAGAGAATTAGTTTATCAAATGTTCTTTACCTGATAACTAAGTTCAAGTGGGTTGCTGAGAAAATGGGATTTTTAACAGGGTTGAGAAAACCCTGACAGACATGAGAACTTGCCTAGGTAAAATTTTTATTAGCAGGCATGGGTGTTGTGGTTTTTCAAGAAAGAGAAGCAGGAATATGATAAGAAATAAGAAAAAGAAAGCATAGATGAAATAACTCTTTCTCTCTGACCCTAAACTTCTACTCTTGGGATACATCTTACAGAGATAATTATTATTCTTATTAAGTCAATTTAGAAGATGGCCTATTCTTAATTCAGCACTGGATTCAGACTCCCCACAGTTTGTGCCTTTAGTTAATTAGCAGTAAGAACATCGTTATTAAGCTGGAGAGATGGCTCAGAGGTTAAGAGCACTGACTGTTCTTTCAGAGGTCCTGAGTTCAATTTCCAGCAACCACATGGTGGTTTACAACTATCTATGATGACATCTGTTACCCTCTTCTGTATACTGTATACATAATAAATAAATAAATTTTAAAAATAA
Source organism: Sigmodon hispidus (assembly GCA_004025045.1). Classification (NCBI taxonomy): domain Eukaryota; kingdom Metazoa; phylum Chordata; class Mammalia; order Rodentia; family Cricetidae; genus Sigmodon; species Sigmodon hispidus. The sequence goes on from PVIH01001350.1 coordinate 26,342, forward strand.
CATTGTTATTGCATGAATTCTGTTTAGTAAATAATAAAACCCAGAGCCAGATATTGGGAAAAAGTTGAAATATTAGAGAGAACAAACCATAGCCACTTCTCACCCAGCCAATTAACTCTTCAGCAAATAGGGTAGGTCCTATCTCCATAAATCCTCAGAATGACTAGGCAAGCAAGCAAAATTGAAAAAAAATTCTGCCTCCCCTCACCTGCCCACCTGCTCAGCCATTTTAGTTCCTAGATCAACTTTTCTAGTGCTAGGATTAAAGGTGTGTGCCTGCATTGCCTGGCTCTGTTTGGACTTGAACTCACAGAGATTCAGAAAATCTCTGCCTCTGGAATGATGGGATTAAAGGCATGGGTCACCATTCTGTGAACTTCCTGGCTTGGCTCTATAGGTTGCTTTGTCCTCTGATATTCTAGACTATTCTATTAAATATATAGTATATCAGCACACATTGTTGTCACACTGTAGCCTCTGGCAGCAAGCATTCTTGAGGTTTGTGAAAACTGAACAAAGGTATAAAGAGTACACAAAAGGTTGGAATCTACAAAAGAAACTGGGCAATGGTTTCCTTTTAAATTCCTCACAACTTTGCCCACAGGTTGAGTTCTATTCACACCAGTGACTTGGCAGTGGCAGCAGACATAAAACTGTGTGGCAAAATAGATTATCTGGGCTGCAGAATGCATTGGGATCCCACAGCATTCAGAGTTGGAAAAATGGGATCCCCCAAATTTGTAAGCAAGCATCACTCTGACCTTTCAGCCTACTAAAGTAGAAGATGTCCAAAGCAGTGCAGTGATGACATTAAAAAGTCTACGAAAAGTTATCCACATGTGGAGCAAATTCAAACTAAGACTTAAAGGGCTGTAAGTACTGAGTTGAGATATGAGTCACAGCCAAAGAAGACAGAACGCTTGGCTTTAGTCAGTTTCTTTATAAACATCAGCCTTTCCAAAGGATTATAACCAGACCCAAAAATCACATAATACAACATTTGTATGTCCAAAATGTTATCCAAATATACAGCATGCCCAAAACTAAAAAAAGCAGACCAATTCTCAAGAGAAAATTAAACAAATAGATGTCATTATAAAAGAATCTAAGTGTTTGATTATGGGGCAAAACCTTAAGCATCTATGATAGCCATGCTATTGAGTTAAAAAATCAGCACATTTGAAATGTAGGAAAAGATAAACATCTTTATAAATTTCATGCTATAAAAATAACAAAGTGAAAATATTACTGCTAGGAAAGCAATATCTAAAAATTCAAAGATCAATAAATGGCTTCAATAAGAGGTTGAGGGCAACAGAGGAAAACTTTAATAAAATAAATCAGTAGAAATTACCAAATCTATAGAAAGAAAAAAAAGATACAGTTTTACATTTTGTTTGCTTATATGTATATATGCAAAATCACACCGGTGTGAATAAAAGAGCCACTTATGTGAATCAGTTCTCTTCTTCTATTCTGTGGATTTGAGATTGATCTCAGGCTGTCAGCCTTGCCAGAAAGGGCCATCTAGCTGAGCCAGAAAAAAATTAAATTGATAGGGCCTATTGTATCTCAGAAATCTGTAAGATATTAACAAAGTGTCCACATAAATAATATTGAAGCCCCTATAAGAGAAAAAACAGATTGGAGTAAAATACTTTTTAAAAAACCCTAAGTATGTAATATATATTTTATCTAAAACAATAAGACAGCTGAGATCAGGGGAACAAAAATTGGAATAGAATAATTCAAAGTATAATTATTGGTAGATGTTATGAAAACACACCTTAAATTTCTACCAGAGGACTCCTACAGCTGATAAACAATTTTAGTGAAGTATCTGGGTGCAATATTAACAAAAAATAGATAAAATAAAATCAGTAGCCATTCATATACAAATGACAAACTGAGAAAGAAATCAGGAAACCACACCATTTACAATAGCCTCAAATAAAAAATTATCTTGGGGTAACTTTAACCAAGCATGTATAATAAAAATGTTAAGTCTTTGAAGAAAGAAATTGAAGAAGATATCAGAAGATGGAAAGATCTCCCATGCTCATAAGTATATCAGTTCTTATGTGTCCCAAATTACAGTCTTTGAAATTACTAAAACTCTGATGAAATATTTAAACAATAATTTTAATGCATAATAAAGTTTGTAAATTTTGAAAATCATTGTGATGTGAGGTTATTCAAATGAAATGAAGAATGCAGAAAGAGAGATACTCATGTCAGCTAAGTTATAAAACTCAGAGCTCTGTGGTATCCTGGTATGACATAAGGAGAGCTTTACTCTCTCAATGATTGTATAACAGCAATCAATGTTCGGATCTCTCAATCTGAGCATGCTGGGTCCATGCAGGAATGTTGTTGAGACATCATTATAGTTGTATCTTTCCTCTCTGATCAATTGGCATTCTGGCCATTCATTCCTACTCTCTCCAGGAGACTGAGTGAATGGGTGAATTATTACCTCTTAGAGAGAGAGAGACAGAGACAGAGACAGAGACAGAGAGACAGAGAGACAGACAGACAGACAGACAGAGAGAGAGAGAGAGAGAGAGATTTTATTGCTGAACAATAAAGCTTTTGTTCTCTTATTCAGGAATGCCAGCATCAATAAAAGTATATCCAAAACATTTCTCCCTTTATTAAGACATTACAGCTTTTGAGTGGTCAGGCTTCTATAACTTCTCTCAGAGCACACTCTTTTTGTATAAATAAAACTTTAACCAGAAGCATAGCTTTTGGGATTAAGGTCAAGAATCTACAAAAAAAATAAGATAAAAGAAAGAAGAAAGAAAAAAAGATTCGCCTTTCTGTAGCTTTCTTTCCAATAAACAAATATAACAGCCTTTTCTTTCTGGAAGGTATAAAATTACAATTGATCATTTGGCTACACAAATTACAAAACATAAACCTTGAATGTATATAATTTTTTTCCTATAGGGCTGGAGAGATGACTTAGTAGTTAAGAGCATTAGCTGCTTATCCAGAGGACCCAGATTCAATTCCCATCACCCACAAAGAAGCTCACAACTGTCTGCAATTCTAGTTCCAGGGGATCTGACTCCCTTACACAGACAAATACTCACATAAATAAAAAATAAATAACTTTTTTCAAAAAAGAAAAAAATATAAACAAGCTATGTTACCTCCTGTAGCTCTGAACCTCCTCCAAACACATGGTGTTTCTTACAGTGATGCTAGAATGAACCAGCTGGGTATTCATTGAATTTTTTCCTATGCATTTTCCCAAATTCAGACCATATTTCTGTTCCCAGACATTTTTAGCTTCCACCAACACTTGGGTACCAATTAAAGTCAGTATAGAGAATGGGGCTTCACCTCCAAAAAGGGTTTTGTTTGTTTGTTTGTTTTAATCTCAAATCAAGGCTGTTTCCATGACTGCAATGATGTTGCTAACAAGGAAAGCCAGTCCCTTCCTTGAATTACCTTCTTCTGCATTGTGAGATCACAGAACTCTCATAAAGCTAAACTTCATTTTCTTTATTTTACCACTAATTTCAAAATCAATAAAATAGCTATCATTGTTGATCTTCGCCTTTTTAAAAAAAAAAAAATACAAGTATGCTTAATCACTTGAGAGTTTATTTCATTATACAGAAAAATACAAAGGGTGAGAGAGATGTGATTTACAATATTGAAACTTGAGTAGCTAAATTGAATAAATCATGTATTAATAATAAAAAATATATTCACTTGGCCAAAGAGAAAGCAATTGATGGCCTCTGGCAGAGGTGTGGGTGAGGAAGGGCTTGTTTTCTTTAAGGGTCTGGCCACAGGGAGTTTAATTATGCTCCAGTAAGTAAATGAGCATCATGAATGGGCTTTTTTTGTAAATGAGGAGATCATAAGAGTGGGTATGAATCTGAGGGAAATGATAACTGAGTTTGATGGAGTACATGATACAAAATCACCAAATAAATAAATAAATATTTAAAAAACTAGAGCAGCTTCATTTGTGGAATATTCTTTATTTTAAAAAGTGCTTATTAATTGATTTTTATATGTATGTGCATATGCTTGACTGTATGTATGTACACCAGGTGCATGCAGGATTCTGTGGAAGTCAGAAGGGCTTTCAGATATTCTGTAATCTTTACTTCTTAAACAAGCTACAATAATCACACTGATAACACCTCTATTGGTCCAATTAACCTAAAGTCATCTACCAGTCACAAAGAACCTTCCAGACTCTATCCCACAAGCATTAACTAGAAAAATCCTTCTCTTCCATGGCTGACCTTGGAGAAAATGTCCTCTTGGCACCTCAGGTTTATTCCTCAGTAAAAAAGAAAGTCAGCATTCCTTCTCAAGACCAGCACCACAGGATTTCCCACATATAACTGCCACTGCCTCATATCACCGTTCCTGTCTCTGCCAATCTTTGAGCCTCCAAACAAGAATCATCTTTAGTCTACAGCATTGTCTCATACTTATAAGTCTATTTATCTAGATTACCTCACTATGAGACCCCAGTAAAATGGTTTCTTTTCCCCTGGAAGCTGCACTATATAGAAATCACCACATCATTTAGTCAATTCATCACTTATTTGTTTCTAGACCATGGTATGAACATCATCCATCTATCAAAGGAAAAAAAGTAGTTCAAACAAGTTTTACATAATTCATTCCCTTTCTAAACGCCAACAAGAATTCGGAGCAGGTGTCCAAGCTTAACGATTTTCTATCGTCCAACTACCTCCTCTTTTGAAAAATTGAAGTCTTCTGTTTGCTTTAAATAGTAACTTTATCAACATACACAAGCCAATGCAATTCCTTTAATTTAGGCTTTTGATGCAGTACACAGACTCCCAGGAGAGAAGAAAATACATTTTGCCTTCCAAAAACTCAACTTCCATCCGCAGGCAATCAAGGCTAAATTATTTTAAACCTGCATGGGCTTGAAGCTGCATCCATCAAAAAGTATTAGGCCAGCGAGGTGGTCCTTAAGCCACATCTATAATTTCCTAGATCCACCTATTTACCTAACAGCATATGTATTTCTTTTCAGCCTGGTTATTTTTTTTCCATATCATTTTGTCCAGGCAGCCTCATCACCCAGTACACACACCCATCACATTTTTGCTCCTCTGTCTTGCATCATTACTGTAAATGCTCCTACTATATCCGAATGCATTCTGTCCTTTATTGCTAGCCACACAGTAATGACTGTCTCTGTTTATTGCTATGCCTTTCATGTTTTGCCTTGAAATATCATGCCCTAGATGTCTGTGCTTGGCGGGAGAATGTGAACCTGTCTATGAAATGCTAGGCAACCCTTTACCCACTATAAGACTCTATTTCTTCATCTATGAAATAGGATTAACAATACTTACCTTAACACTTACAGTTAGAGAAAACGAATGGGATAATTTATGTAAAACACCTGGCTTAGCACCTGGTGATATCAAAGCAAAATGGATGAGGCTTTTGAAATATAATTCACCAGATGTGGTTTTATTAACTCATCCTATTGCTCATGACTAATAAAAGGTTTGTTTCAAACCCCTAGAGGTATTTTCCCAGATGTCATATGATTCATTTCTAGAAACAATCCACAACTAATCAAAAGGCTGTTTTGAAAGTTCTAGGTAATGCCTATTTTAGGTGAAGCCTAGCTGTTTGAATAGCAGATATGCTAATGGTCCTGCTCGGCCCTGCCCTGCCTCCAGCTGTCACTATTGCAATCTAGAACAGCATGCTTAAAGTTCACTCAGGACAGAAATTACCTTCTATGTCTTCCCAATTCTAAACTCAAAATGTTCAGAGTTCCTAATAATATATCTATTTTCCTACAAGAAAATCCTATGCTCATGTGACATTTTCAAAAGCAAATGATTTTTCTGCAAAGCACAAAATAATAATTGACATAGAAACATAAACTGTCAACAGATTCATTTTGGAATTGGCATTTTCTTCTAGCTTTATGTGGTTTTATGGCTTGGGTGCAGGTCCACAATAAGGGGTAGGCAATACTTTTACTGAACATGGCCTGTCAGCACTTATGTATCTCTGGGATTAATTATCTTCTGTAAATGATGAAACAGATGAGCATGCACCACCATACAGGATAGAATTAAACATGTTTTGCCACTAAACAGAAGAGATTACACTTTCTATCCATGTTATAGTGCAAAGGTCACATATCAAATTCAATCTGCTTCCACAAGAAGGTTTGTATAGGAAAAAATGTGTTTAGTTACTAAAAATATTGAAATGAGCAACGTTAAATGGCATTTAAACAATTAAATATGCATTTAAGTAAACTTATCAGAAATATTTTGGTGCTAAACATTTTTAAAGATGTTCTAAAAAACATTATTTCATTATTTTTGAAGCAGGTCCCTTGTGTACCAAAATGACCTTGATCTCTTGATACTCTTGTCTCCACTTCTAGAGTACTGAGATTTTAAGTGTGCATCATCACATCAGACTTACACAGTGAGAGTCTGGACCAGAGCTTTGTGAGTATGAGTCAAACACTCTGTCAACTGAGTTACATCCCTAAAAAAAGAAACAAATATCTTTAATAAGAAATTTATGCAGAAGCAAATATAAAACATTCCAATACAACATTAATCTTTACATTTAAGGCAAATTTTCTAACAGCAAATAAAATTAAAAATGTCTGCAATATAATAATCTAAAACTTTTCTTTTTCTACTTTTCTTTTTCTACTTCGCTTTGAAAATATTTGATATAATACAACTATCTGATTTTATAGGCTGAACTTTCAAATTTATCATTATAACCTGAACACTCTTCAACATCATGTATAAAAAGCATGTGTAAACATAATTACAATACTATACAGGTGTGCATAATTTACCTAAACATGCTTTTAGAAGGCTATAAATGATTCATTTTGTATCAAATGCTTTGTGCTCCAAAATTTGTAAAAATGTATGATTATTTCCTAATACAGTGACAGAATTGTCCAATTAGTAGGTTAAAATTCTTTACTATTTTCTATTTTTATATAGTATATCATGGCACAGAAACATGAATTTAAGGTCAGGCATAACATGAGTCCATTATTAAATCCATCAAAAATATAACATGGATGCTCTTGAGCCTTATTGTCCCTGATGTGCTATTTTGTCATCATTAAAACAGGGCTCATCTTGAAAAGATGCAGTTCTAAGAGAATGAAATGGTATAAAATGTTTATATGGTATAGTGCCCAAAGCTTCTACTAACCAAGTTTGAAATCATAATTTAACCAAATACCAGTTATGTGCTCTTGGCTTTATCTATTTACAATTCAGGTAGTTTTGTGATTTTCATCTCAAAAAATGAAAATTGCTGAGCAGAACAACACCAATGCTAAAATAAGTGAATGCATCGCAAAATAAAATGGGGGTGAATGTCGGTACATGTTGATAATATAAGGGTTGGGAAGGATTGTGAGATTGAGGCCAGCTTGGTTAAATAGTGTGATCCTGTCACAAAGAGAAAGGAAGGAAGAAAGGGGAAGATGGAGAGAAGGAAAGAAAAGGAGAGATGAAGGGAAAAGGAGAGGAACCAATGAGAAGGGGAGGAAAGAGGAGAAAATGGAAAGGGAGAAGACAGGAGTAGAGAAGAGAGATGATGGATGGGAAGGAAGGGGAAGAGAGGAGGGGGCAGGTGGAGTGGTGGGGGTCTGGTAGACAGAGTCCAGTTGTAGGTATTCCTGCTGCAGTTCCTGGAGAAAGCCATTGTCCTGTCCTTACAAACAGTAAGCACTCCACTGCTGTATTTATCAAAAAAATGACACACCTACTTCTTTACAGCCAACATTAAAATGCACATATGCTTTGTCTACTCTGCATATTAGTGAAACAAAGCTGCCAGCAATTTTAAGGATCATATATTTTAACTTGCCAGTGATGCTTGAGATGACAGGATCTTTTCCTTTTTAGGAAGACATGTCTAAAAATTTGTCTTGTTCAACTCAAGTTTTTAATAGCAGTTGATCATCTTTCTGAAGGCAAAATGAAGTCAAGTATCTTCTTAAACTCCAACACAGTAGATCTTACATTCTAAAATGCTATTGATCTCTTTCTTCAAATTACCCTTATCTCATATAATACCATATATTGGTACAATGCTATCCATACAGCTTTTATTTATGTTCAGGCTACTGGGATGAATTCCTGAACAGGCATTCATTGTCTACCTTTTATCTACTGTTTCCCAAATGGGATTAATTACGATATGTCCTATGGCTGCACTAGCCTCAATATTTTGCTCAGGGAAGCCTGGCTCATTCACTTACCTGTAGACATATACAAATGTATAGCACGGTGCATCAACACCTCAGGGAAAAGTGAGAAAAGCACAGCAAAGTGTCCTCTTAGTTCCCTCTCAGCTATAGAAGAGAATCCTCACTGTGGCAAAGGGCTCAAGTCAAATAGTGAAACACTGACAATGATAGATTTTCATCTGTACTTTCATCAAGGAATATTCTAATTGAGGAGCCTAGAAACTAAAAGATTTACAAGTGTAGCTTTGTATGCCTAGTGCATACCTTGATATAGCTGTATTTTGTGTACCTGCAGGATGAATGCATGGAAGAAAGGAAGGAATGAGGGAGGGAGTGAAGGAGAGAGGAAAGAGTCAAACTAAAGTATACAGTAAATCATTGGCAGTCACTCAGAATAGCAAATGATGTGTACAATGTGGAATATTTCAACATTAAGTAAGAAGGGACTCTTGGGCTGGAGAAGTTAAGAGCAGTAGTTATTTTTCCAGAGAAACCAAGATCCATTTCCAAAACCCACATAGGCAACTTATAACCTTCAGTAACTCCAGTTGCAACAGATACAATGCCTTCTTCTAACCACTTTGAAAACCAGGCATGCACACAACGTATAGACATACATGCAGGCAAAACACTCATCACATAAAATAAAAATAAATGTTCATTAATTTATTTTAAAGAGTGACCTCTACAGGCTGGCTTCATCACAAACTGCCTCATTGGAGGAGAAAGAAGTTGAGTTGGTTTATGAAGGTTAAGAACCACTGACTCAGTAAAGAAGCAGGATGAGAGACCAGGGTGGGCAGATGAGTCATGGGATGGAGAGCACAAGGAACAGCTATGCAGATGGGAGTGACGTGGTGATAACCCAATGTACTTTTCTTATTCCTCTTTCTAAACATAGTATCTGGCACAGGATCTGCTGACAACATATGATGGGATGAGGAACAGGGGTGGACTAGAAGGAGATGATGGAACACATAATTGTTTAAAGAATTCAGATAACCAAATATGAACTCTCCAGACATTTAACCTTTAGTTTTCCTTTTAAATGAGGTATTTTTTTATTTCAGTAATAGATTCTAGCATACTTGGAATTATATTTAAGCAGATCTGAATTTATTTTTTAGCCATGTTATTTAATGTCCCAGTCTTTCCCGGTGCTGTGATTAAAGGTGTGTGCCATCACTGCCTGGCCATTTGGCTTTGCACTCACAGAGATCCTCTGGATCCCCATGCTGGGATAAAAGGTGTGAGTTACCACTTCTCTGTTACCCCATGAACTCACTGAGATCCAGAAGGATCTCTGCCTGCCAAGATATGGGACTAATGGTGCGTGTTACCTCTGCCTGGCTTGACTATAGGTGGATCTCTTCTCTGATATTCCAGTCTGGTTTTATTAAATATATAACATATCACCACATATACTATACTTTGTACACTGTTTCTTATGGTGGCCACCTAAAAAGAGCTCAAGTGCCCAGCATTCATAGTCCATCTCCAGAATAATTAGATAGCACTTCTAGCCTCTCGTTTTCAACCCTGTAATAATGAAATAGTATGTACAATTTACAGTTCTCTTACAAAATGCTACCCTGTTTATATCTCAAAAAATGTGACTTTGGAAGCAAACACTGTTATCTCTAGTTTTAGACACAGAAATCAAGACTTGGGAGGTAGAACATTTGTTTTATCTTACCATCCAATAAATGGGAAAAATCTACATTTGTACTATCCAAGGTCTTTCTGAACATCATAACACTGCCTGACTGTTACCATCTGAAGTTCTTAAAGAATGAATAGAAGACTTGCCCCACTGTGAGAGGAAGGAGCATAGGGTACCTGTGTAAAGGACTTTACATGGAATGTCGTGGTTTGCCCCTGTGTGTTAATAGAGAATCTTTACTATTTAGTGGGAGGGGAAGGGTGGTCTTTGTTCTGCTGCTTCATATTCATCACAGGAACCTGAAAGACAGTCTAGATGATCTCCCACACCACCTTCTTTTTTGCAATATTTGCTCCCTGGAGCTAGAGTGCTACAGAGGGATTTTTAATGGAGAAAATAATTAAGCTTTCTTGCAGAGAAATCCCTCAAGTGATTCATAATAAAGAAGAACCCTATCACAACTTTTTCTCACCCAAAAGTACAAATATAGCTTAACAGCAGATCAGCTTCCATGATCATAAGAACTGGCTCAGGAGAGAAAGCCCAACTATTTGATTTTATTCAGTCCCTAAAACCACAGGTTTGAGTCCTACTGAGAATGCTTTTTACTTTGCACACATGAGCCTATGTATTTCACATAATGAAGCTTAGGTCATTTAGATTGGGAAATGCCACTGTGCTTGTGGGTCTTCCTCTTTTTCTTCTTCTTCTTCTTCTTCTTCTTCTTCTTCTTCTTCTTCTTCTTCTTCTTCTTCTTCCTCTTCCTCTTCCTTCTCCTCTTTCTCTTCCTCCTCCTCCTTTTGTTTAAGACAGCAGCTAGGGTAATTTTTCAGGGTAGGATTAGATGATAAATGTCATAAGATATGATAAGTGGGGCTGGGAAGATAGCTCAGAGGTGGTTAAGAGCACTGGCACTCTTCCCAACAACCACATGGTGGCTCACAACCATCTATAATGAGATCTGGTACCCTCTTCTGGCAAGCATACTTCTGGCAGAACTCTGCATACATAATAAATAAATAAATCTTTCTTAAAAAGATGACGATAACTGACTGATATTCAAGAATGGTTGTGTAGAAGAGAAGAGGGCATGAATGTGTGTTTCTGAGTAGGTGTGGGTATGTGTATGTGTAGGGCCAGAGAGTAATGTCAGGTACTTTCCTCTCTCACTCCCCTCCCCCTCACACCTCAGTGTTCTGTGAGGCAGGAACTCTCACTGATTCAAAAAGACCAACTGACCAGCAAACCTTTCCAGCTCTAGGACTACCAGCCCTTTATGTGGGTGTTATAGACCCACACACAGGTCCTATGCTTGCACAGCAAGAACTTCCCTAGCTGGACCATCACTGGAGTCTTTCTAGCACGAAACTATTTTTATATGACGGTTTATAAACTAAAACCTTTTCCTTTGTTTTCACTCTTTCCTCTTGCTCTGCTCACACTGACATAATTGTATTCAGCTGAAGCAGTTAAAAGTTGGAAATGTTAACTTGGAAGATTGGATTGATATTGTTTGAGGGGGAAACAAATGAAAAGGTGCTAATCCAGGTATTTTGGTTATTTTTGCCACAAAACAGAAGTGTGCCTTCTCAAACATACATTACCTGTTTAAAAGACATCTGATAATTGGTCATTAAAGGAGATCGTAATTGAATAATTAACCAAATTCCTGATAGACTAGGCTTCAGGGTGACACTTTTTCACAGCAACCTCCTGATGTAGAGATTGTAACACTTCTGTTATTATAGTGCCATTCTCAAAACCTGTCAAAATGGAAAGTCACTGTTGTATATTGCTAAGTAATTATTGTGGCTCTATTCTTTGAAATCCATTTTACACTTAGACCCATATCACCCAGTTCATTTCACCTTTTCATATATAAAGCTTCTCATTGTTTGCTTTAAAAAATACATATTTATTTCATCCTGAGATGAAAACACAAATTACTTTGACTTTAATCTCTGAGAAGCAAGCTAACCCCTTATGTTAATACTATCTGTCATTCTACCATTAAAATGGAGTGTTTTGTTATATTAAGATGATATACATAGCTGTTGTGTTCCAAGAGAACTATTAAAGAGCTAATTAGAAGGTAATTGAGTCCCTAGCCACTTTATAACTGAGAATAAGACAATACATTTTTGGAACACTGCCAGAAAAAAAAAGTGTCCATGCTCTAGGTTTTTAAATGGAAAAGAGAACCATTATTAAGCAGACACACCAACTTACTAATTTCAAGTAAAAAAGTATCACCATTATAGTTTAATATTATATGCAGATTATTTAAGGTTTATATAAGAACAGGTGAATACTTAATACTGTTTCACTCCCTATCTGGGAAAGATAAGTTTGGTGGACATAGAACTCCCAATTTATGGGATTTGCTCTGTGCTTGGTTTGAGTTTTAGTTACAAAACTCAACTGTGCACAAAATTATTTCTTTGCATTTCTAGAATTGAACTTTGCCTAAAGCCCCAGATACTTTTAGTCCTCTGCTCTCTAGGTCTCACGTGTTCTTTCTCTCCATATTTCAATAGTAAGCCCCTTCTTGTCTTTGAGTCTTCTCAGTGACAGCTCTACTCACCTCAATTATGGGGACATGCCATGTTACTCTTTGATCACCTCTGAGTGAACCAATGTTAAGAAGGTACAGAAATTAGGATGGGCACATATCATAAAGAAAATTGACAGAGATCACTCAAAAGAAATGATTTGAAGAATAGCCAGTTGAGATGAAAGGCAGAGGTTGAAGCAAACATATTATAACCCTGTGCCCAATGTTTGTTCTTCTTGATGTGAGTCACTTAGATTGCCATTGAGTTGTCACTCTGTCATTAGTCATCAGTGGAGACAACTTAAACCTCTATTCTTTGCAGCCAAGAAAGAAGATAAAAGCACCATTAGGATGTTAACTCTGGGGAAGACAGTTCCTGATAAGCAGCCACCCACATTCCCACATAACTGTATAGAAGCCTAGCCAGGTGAAGGTGTGTATGGTCTCTGAGTACTGAGGATGGTGTAAAGTCATCTTAACCAAGAAATGCCAGTGAGCAAATTTGCAAATCTGTGCCTACTCCCTTGGTTATTTCTATAGCCAGTTTGACACTCTTCAGCTTCAACCGAACCAGTCTGATGGATGCTGAAAAGGAAAGGAAACTGTGTTTACAGCTGGGAAAGCTATGTAGATCTGTTACTCTTGATCCCTCTCACTCTTGTGATTCAGATGCAAAGGTTAAAAAATAAAGATGCCTAAGGTTATTCTACAATCAGGAATGAAATAAAAATTTGAAATCTTATAAAATGTAGGCTAAATTGCCAGACATCATTGAAAATTACCAGAAAAGATACCAAGAAAAAACATACACAAACATATATATATATATATATATATATCCCTTGTGAATTAAAGTGAACATACACACACATTTCAATATTGTTTGTGTCATTAGTAATTTGTGCTTTATTTTATTAGTAATGTTTCAAAGAATTGCACATGAACTTTACAGATTAATGTGGTAGGTGATAAACATGTTGATCATGCATATAAGCTGTTTTCTCTTCATACTAATCATTTTCTAGGCAAAAGATTAAAGCAACCTGCACTTGAGATGCTGTAGATGTGCCTAAACCTTGATCAGTATTTCCATAACATTTCTACATTCCATTTAGTTTTTAAGTAACTTATATCTCCATACACTGAAGATTTTACATTTATAAGAAACTGACAATTAGCACCCACTGGATATTAACTACAAGCTTTATTCAAATGTCATGAACATTTCCACTGTTATAAGGACTTTGTCACAGAGCTCCATTTATAACAATACAAAATAGCAAGTTTCTTTAGATATTCATAAATACCTTAATGACATTTAAATCTAGAGCTGTTTCTAAAAGCACTGGTTAAAAAAGATAAATGCTTGTTAAGTGAGCAAATAATTAGGATCCTTGTTTCATCCCCTTTGAGTGTCTGATAGAATCATCTCCATACATGCCATTCTAACTTAACTACAATGCAGCAATCCCAGCACTGTGCTAATAGAATATTGATTGTACAGTGTTCAAAGACAAAGAACTCATGTTGGTGTACATTTTATATATGCATAATATTACAAAGCAATATCCATGTCAATAATTTTTACAAAAATGAACCCTATTCCCTCTGCGGTCAATGGCAACTTAATTTTGAAGTAGTCATTCCTTTGGTGAAACACTTTATTTTGCATTAACCTAAACATAACTGAACGTACTGGTCTCAGAGTACTGTAGAAAAGGAGCACATTGAAAATACTCTTATGCAGTTCATCCAAGTATGCTGTTTCCTGATTTCCATCATTAGGATTTTAATTATTACTATGAATATTTGGGATAATTTGGGGAAGAGATTATCATCTTATGAAAAACATATATTTATACTATATTCTGTATTGTAGCAAAAAAAATTAAGAATAGCTTTATTATGGTAGAGGATTTTTTTAATCTCCCATGAGACTGTTCTCACAGATAGTGTTCATGCCTGTTAGAAAGAGTTTACCCATGAAGAAAATAATGAAGAGATGTTGTTTTATTCACTTGTAAATGAAAACAGAGGACCCAATGAGCATTGTACATAGAAACCAGAGGTAATGTTGGCATAGAGATCAGCAAGTCTTTGTAAAAATGTTTTAGAAAAATAGACAGTGAGGAACAAGAAACAGAAAATAGTGTCTTAACAAACTGGAGAGGTGAAAGGTTGTTAAACTTTTAACCAACTGCCACCCAGTATGAATTCCCCTTCCAGCACACTGACAAATGCTTACACTGCATCCTCTTGGGAACCTTCAGGGCAGCTATATCATGAGAATTGTATTTCCCATAGTGAGACAAAACTCATTTCTGTGTCTTAAGCTAGTCTCATGAGGCTGCTGAAAGCCCAAGAAAAACAAATTCTGTGAAGCTCATTTTGACAAAACAAACCACAACATTTTCAATGTACCTATTTTCCAGCCCGGGCTTCCTCTACTGGAATAGTCAAAGGCAAGAGATGTAATAGAAATGCCTTTGGATTTGCTAATCAAAATGCAAAATTTGAGTTCACTTAACTCATGGATTCTTTCTTATAATAAATATTTGGAAGTTGCTAAAAGAAAAGATTTAATTGTTGTCACATTCAATACTAAGTGATGTCACATATAAATTTAAAATCTAAAATGGAAAGAGTATTGTCTAATACCTTTGGTTTGGTAGAATAAGTCCCTATATCACTGACAATCAAAATTTTAAATCTCTTAGAAAGTTGGTGAACTGTTCTAATTATTACAGTTATGTACACATAATATATTGCATATTCAACAGCAAAAGCCCTATTGTCAGAGTTAATTTGCAGATAATAGAGATATATAGCTATACGTATCCAGGTTTTAATTAGTAAGATTGTTTATAGTGACAAATTTTGATGGCATTTTAAGTCTAAGTCATCATTACATATATGTAATGAAACTTTTGTGAAGATCAGAGAGGCCCTGAAGTCCCATCATTATTCAGTTAAAGAAGCCAGTAGCTAAACAGACCAAAGGAAAAGATTAGCAAGGTTTATAAAATGATTGCAATATTTGTATCATTTGTTCCTTCAACAGAGCAAAATTAGGAGAAACTATGTGGATGGGAAAAAAACGTTCTTAGTCCTTAATAGCCCACATTTTCCATGATTCAGTTTCCTTTAACATTCAGAATAGTGTCATGGCACTTTCTTATATTTATTTTTCATCCTTAGTGGGGTTAACACAGGCTATTTAGCTTGACCCATGACCAAGGAGAAGCAGGGCAGGCATGGCCTACTGTGCCCATCACTCAGTCTGACTCTGACTGGCTGCAGCCCATTGACTATCCTTCACCTACACGTGGCGGCTGAGAAGGCATTATGCGGAGCAACAGCACCTGTTGGTTATTTTGCATGCATGAACCTTGGATATTTTTAAAGTCTAAATTTTGCATAATCTAAAGTTTAGATTTGAATCTTAAGATGTGTCTGGTCACAGATACAAACTGCATTAAATGTCCTAAGGCAAATTTATAGTGGTTGCTTACAAAGCAGTATTTTTCTCCCCATCACTTTATCTCCTCCCCAGCAAATGATGGGGAGAAGAGAGAGTGACTGGATGGGTGGGAGGGGAAGAGAGTTTTAAATTTCTTAGAAAGTTGGAAAACTGTTCTAATTATTAGAGTTATGAACACATAATATATTGTATATTCAACAGCAAAACCCCTATTGTCAGAGTTAATTTGCAGATAATAGAGATATATAGTTATAGATAGGGGATACATGAATAAAAATATGACTTTATTCATAATAAAAAAAACAAAGCAGTAATTTAACAGATTTTAACCAAAATCAGTCCTTAAGCAAACTTTTATTTGTCGAATTGTTACCTAAAGTAACCCAAATTTTAAAACATAAAGAATAAAAACATAATACAATTTTTATCAAAACATAAAATTATGTTTTCAGTTCATCACAAAGAGCAAAAAAGTCTATTGATAAATGTCTTGATGCTTTAGATACTGAAATTAGGTTTTAAGTTTACATCAGCATCTTTACATTAGAACACTAACAATGTAGAAATGATAAATCTTATTCACTCTCAAACTGCATTTTTATCATTTGCATGAAAAATTAATTTTTATCCAGTATTCTTTTTAGTCCTAGGAAATTATGCTAGAAATAGTTAAATACAGAAAGATACAAAAGAATTGTTAAATTCTCTAAGTTTAAAATTGTCCAAAGATGACAGGCAGCCATTTATGGGATATACATATTCACAGACACACACATAGATACAGCTACAGATAAGATAGATGATACAGATATATTCCAACAAAAAAAGCACACATTTTTTAAATGATCACATAGATCTATCTGTGTCATTCTAATGGTTGCTGGCTCTATGTATAAGATGCCTCTTTAAAAGATTGATAGGTACTGGTTATGTATAAGTCTGCACAATTACATAATTTTCAAAATGATTCTACTCTTTTGGCTGTGTTTTGTAAAACTTTATAAGGAATTATAGTCTGTGGCTTTATAGTTGTGTTTTTGTAAACATCCTAACTGTTAACGTCTAGATGACAGCTTCCAAGAAAGAAACCGGAAGAACATTTTAGAAATGCTAAGATATTGTCCATAGGACAAGCAGAATGGACTTCAGGTATGCCTGGCCTAAGAACCGCTTCTGTATGTCAGTTGCTTAAATTGAGCCCAGGGGGTTTACTGCCACTAACTCTTTGACGTCAGTCCCTTATCTTTCTGTCAAAAAAGTAGGATCAAATCAGAACCACGAGGATGAATCTTTCCCTTGACAAACCACCTGATGGCTAATCAGGAGTGTCTTCAGAGAACATTGTTCAGGGACAGGGGAAGTTGTCAGAACTGAAATAAAGTGGCGGCATACTGCTGAAATTCCAACACTTGGGATGTAAGTTTGAGGCCATCCCTGACTTCTTTACAGGACCACATCTCAAACCATGGAGCTTCTTATGCCGGCCCTTCTGAAACAACATGAAAACATGGTTCCTATGTATGGCTTCCCAGTACTAAATGTGTTCTAACTGTGGTCCCTGTTTATGTTCTATTTATTATGTTTCTTTCAGACACATTTCACCTCAGGATTGAGAAGAGGAAACAGAAAATGGAGAATCATAACAAGCCTGGCAGGAACAAAGAGACTCTATAAAAACATTTGAGGCTCTCAACCTGAATATAAAGACCATTGAAACAGTGGATCAAAAAATAGGAATTTCATGTTTGAAGAAGAAAATGAAACTTGTCTCCCAAAAAGAGATTTCACACATTCCTAAGAATTCACATTATCACACTGACTTTGTGAGAATAGGTGCTTCTGAGAATAAACACTGAATGAGACTGTTAGAGATGACAAAGAGGTTCGTTTACAATTTAATGTTTCAATTATTGAAATATAGAGAAGAACAAAGGAGAAGTTGCTAACACATTACAGTTCTGGGTGGTAAGTATATTCCTTCTGGGTTCCTGTTCACTTCTACAGAGGTCAATAGTATGTGGCAGTTTGAGAAAAAAAATGGCCCCCAAAGGGAGTGGCACTATAAGGAGATGTGGTCTTGTTGGAGGAAGTGTGTCACTGTGGGAGTAGGCTTTGAGGTCTCTTGTTCTCAAGCTTCCCTCAGTGTGACAAATAGATTTCCCATTGCTTGCAAGATGTAGCACGCTCAGCTCCAGCACCTCATGGTGCCATGCCCCGCTTCATGATCATAATAGACTGTACCTTTGAAATTTGAAGAGAGCCATCCTCAATTAAATATTTTTCTTCTACGTGTGGCCATGGTCATGGTGTCTCTTCACAACAATAGTAAGTCCTCTATCTGAGACATAGTGTAAAAGAATGTAAAACAGTGTTTAGGTTTTCTCTTATTTGTGTATGTGAGCTTTCTTAAAAAACAAAAAAAGAAATTGATTTTTGTTAATATAATATTTTCTGATTATAGTTTCCAGTCCCCCTTCCTCTCCCAGATCCTCCTCACCTTTCCCACCCACACAGATCCGGGCCAGTTCTTGCTCGTTCATTAGAAACCAAGTATTAAATGAGGACTTAACTTTAAGAAATATTTTTAAAGTGGTAAGTGTTGATCATACAATTCCACTCCAGCCTAAATGCCACATATATGCTCACCAGTATAACACCCTGAGAGTGTTAAGTATGCCACAACACAGACTAGCATAAAACTGGAAGCAATCTAAATGTCTATTTACTACAGAATGGTTAAATAAATTGTAATTTTAACAGCTTCAGTGAGACACAGTTTACACAGCATTACATTATCCAACTTATCACGTGCCATTCTCCAATATTTAGTAAAATTACTGATTGGCACAGTCATCACCATAGTTTAGTTCTAGAAAGGTTTTACCACTCTAATGCTGTCTTTCATCTCTCAACAGTCTCCAGTCACTTTTATTTCTCTATAGATTCTCCTAATTGGTGTATAAGAACAAAAGCAAGGTGTGCTACATTCTTTAAGTAATATTTTAATAATACTTTTGATGTTATAATACAATTACATCATTTCACCTGTTCCTCTCTTGCCTCCAAATCATGACTTTCTTTCAAAATCTATTACTCTTTCTAGTTACCTTTAGTTATTGTTACACACACACACATGTTTGTGTGTGTGTGTGTATAAATATAAGTATATATTTGTTGATTCATAAATAAAGCCTACATAGTCTGTATAATGTTACCTGTATCTATATATGTTTTCAGGGATTGCTATTTAATATTTGATAACCAATTAGTATAGTCTTCTCCTAGAAGAGTATTCCCCCTATTCTCAGCATTTCTGTTACCAATAATTGTTTATCTAAGATTAAGGCCTCCTGAACTTTCTCCCATCCATAATTATCATGTCCATTGGTCATGCCTGTTTGGGTCATGTTTAGGCAGCCATGTTTATGAGGTTTCATGGATGCAACTTCTTGTTTTTCTAAGACACAATCTTACAGCAAATTTTCCTCTGGCATTTTAAAATCTTTTCACCCCTCTTCTGTAATTATTCCTTAATCTTAGGTGAAGGGGTAGTATTATAGGTATACCAATTATGGCTGGGATCCATATTTCTATACTTTGAATTGTTAGAGTTTTCTATAATGATCTATGTCTGCTGCAAAGAGAAGAAGCCTTCATGAGGGGCAAGAATTATGTTTATCTGTGGATAGAAGTATAAATATTTAGAATGGCGTTTAGTTATTATGCTGGTTTAGCAAAATGGCAGTTATAAATGCTCCTCAAGGATCTGTGAATTCACTAACACTATGTAGTTGATTCACTCTATGGTACTAGGCATAGTTTCCTTCTTATCAAACTGGTCTTAAGTCCAATTAGTGAGCTATTGGTTATTGCCAATGTATGTGTGCCACTAGTGTACCCTTAGGGCTATTGTGCCATGTTAGCCATTGCTGTGGTTTATTGGCATCATGGCTCAGTAGGACTATTGTTTGCTTCCCTCTTTTGTAAGCTTAAATGGTACCTTCTGGTATCATGAAAGCTAGTCCTTTTGGAGGAGGCTTCCAGGTCAGATTCAGCTAAGAGGCCCCTGGGACCTGTGTCTGAAAAGCATTGCATCCTCAGCAATAGCAATTTACCTTCTACCTCTGAGGAGCAACCAAGAGTAGTAGCAATAACCTATAATGCTTTGGGAGTCTCAGACAACCTTGACCAACCACTCAAAAGAGTGTTCTCATGCCTGGTGTTGAGATCTGTTGGGAGAGGGTGTATTATCAGCCAAGATGAGAGAATTTAATTTAAATTATTTATGTACATTTATATACCAACTTACATGTGTTATAGGTGCTTTTAGGCACTTAACAGTATGATTCATTATATCTTTTTCAGATATTCTTAATGTTATTTCACCTTCCTTCCTCTTAGTTCCTTATTGAACTCTTTCCCCCTAATTTTTCCATTGTTCCCTTCAGATCATTTGTTCTCTGACATTCCCCTATCTGTTGTTCCTCTTTCTAGTGGCCCCTTTTTACTTTCCTGGTTTCTGCAGTTATTTCAGGTTATATTGATTATCCCTAGCAATTATGGAAATTCAGATCAAAGCAGATTTGGGATTTCATCTTACTTTAATCAAAATGCTAATGATCAACAAAAGCAACAACAACAGCAAATGCATGTTTGTGAGATTGCACACTGGCCCAGTCACTCTGAAAATCTATGTGGAGAATCTTCAAAAATCTAAAGAAACAAACTTACCCTATGACCCAGCTGTAACATACTTTGGCATTAGATTTGACATCCTATTCCATGGATACTTAATAATCCATACCCATTGCTACTCTATTCACAACAATTAGGCAATATAAACAACATAAATGTCCATCAATTAACAACTGAATAATGAAAAGATGGTACATACATACTATGAAATACTATTCAGCTGTAAAGCAAAATAAAACAATAAAAATTTGTAGTTAAATGAGTATAACTAGGAACAAGGATATTGAGTGAGATAACCCAAACACAGAAAGACAAATGCCACATGTTCTTTGTCATATGAGGTGCCTAGAACCAGCCCTCCATATGTGAGCCCTGTGCTATATATATATATATATATATATATATATATATATATGTATGAAAATATATAACCTGTCTTCATAATGGTGAGTCTCCAGAAAAAAAATTAAATGTGAATATCCAAACCCCACAAAGTATATTATATGTAATTTTATTTATAGAAAAATAATGAAAACATAAACATCGACCCATAATGTTAAATATCAGAATCAAAGTTACTACTGATAGCAGAAGAAACCTTGAAAGAAAAGTGGTATAAGTTCCAATGTGCCACAAATATTCTGTCTATTGTTCTTGGTAGTTTTTACTTGGAAACATAAACATATAAAAATTATCTATATTAGTCAGCTTATGCTAGCTATCTTTGTGTCAACTTGACACAAGCTAGAGTCATTTTAGTAGAGGGACCATTAATTGAGAAAATATCTCTGCTAGATTGGCTTATGGGCTAGCCTTATATGAGGCTTGACTGATGATGTGGGAGGATCCAGTCCTTTTGGATACTGCTACCCTAGGACAGGTGTTCCTGGAGGTGTATAAGAAATTATACTGAGCAAACCATGAGGAGCAAGCCAGTATAAAGTATTCCTCCACGGTCTTGGCTCCAGTTCCTGCATCCAGGTTCCTTCCCTGAATGGTGAACCTATATAAGCTATAAGCTAAAATAAACCTTTTCTTCCCCTGTTTGCTTTTGGCCATGACATTTTATTAAGCAATAGAAACTGTAACTAAGACACAGTTCTACAAAGGTTTTATATTATATGCCTCAAAATTTATTCAAAGAATTTTTGTTTCATTTACTTATATGCCATAGAATGCACATGAAGGTCAAGGAACAACTTGCCAAACTGGATTCTCTTCTTCCATTCTGTGAGTCCTGGGATCAAACTTAGCTCATCCAGCTCAGCAGCAAGCACATTTAGCTACAGCAACATATCTCATCAGCCCCAAATGTCTTTCGGACAGTAAATTGCACACTTGTTAATTGTTTAGACCCTTTATGTCTCATCATCTTCCCTTCTGTCTCTGGCATCCTGTTGAGAAGCTGAATGTAAATTTCCATTGAAATCATCCTGTAATTTCACTTGAAAACCTAAGTAGAGCAAATCATATGTCAAATGCATCCTCTTGCCTACTAGTTTATATTTATAACTAATTTTTACGACAACAAAAGAGAATTAAGACTATTAAAATCGAGCACAAAATAAAAACAAATAAAACTGAAAATAACCAGCTCAGTTCGCAGCCAATCTATTTTGGAGTGTGTGTGTGTGTGTGTGTGTGTGTGTGTGTGTGTGTGTGTGTGTGTGTGTGTTAGAGTGAAAGATAGCAAAAGCTACTCTGATACTTAAATTGTTTCATGACTTTAAAATGTAACTATCTTATTATATTAAAAAGAAATAGCATGGTAAGATTGTTTTCCTTTTAAAAGCAGTATCAACTATTCTTTAAATTGTACTTAGCTTTTAAATATTTATTTTTTGGATAATACAAATAATTATATAATCAGAAATGAACAATGGAACAAATAATTACATCTAGTTTGTGTGCCCTAAACGGCACTGCAATAGTGAGCCAGTCTTTACTATACAGCAATAACCCACCTCTAAACACTCATTAAATATGGGCAATAACATTATCTATTAAGTGACTGACTTCTCTACAGAATTTTAGCCACTAAAGCCATCTAATCAGCCCTAAAATAACACCTTAGCTTTATGGTATGCAACTTAAATAATCACTGTTTCTGTGAGGGGACAAGAGAAGAACAGTCTACTATGACTTGCCAATGCCTTAAAGCAACCCTCCAGTTGTATTTTTTTAATGATGCAGCCATTTCAGAGAAGAGTTATGCAATCAGTCAGTGACAAATCTCTCAAAATAATTTCCAGGGCCCTTTTTATTAAGAAAAAAATGTCTCATTGCTCAAAGTTGTATTCATTCACATTCTATCCCTGTTTCCAGATTAATATCACCTTTAAAATCTAGCAATCAATCTCTGTGCTCCAATAATTTAGCATCTGTAGCACTGTAACTATACAGATGCGTTATTCTACAATATTTCAGTTGAAAAGTCACAAAAGCACAACAGAAATTCAACCTGGATTTACAAGGAAAGCTAATACATTAGTGTCCAGAAGCTGAGAATTTAGTCTAGGACTGCTTAGCTAAACTTTGTCTTTCAGCCCTTCCCTTCTCTCAGCACCTTTGCATGTTGGCCTTAATTTCTTATACAGAAGAAGCAAAGACCAGGTTTCATAGATTCCAACTTCACTTATCAACCCCCAAAATATGTATCTATCCTTTTCTCTGCCTTAAGAACCAATGATTCAAATTCTGGAGAAGCTTATCTGTCTATTTGGAATCACATGATCATGAAGACTCATGGGAGACTCATGAAGAAACATGAGATCTCACTGAGCATTCTAGTCATAAATCAGTTTCATGCTCCTACCCAACCCCCAAAGTGACTCATGACACATTGTTTCCATAGGACATTCCCACGGATGTTGAGGAAAGATGTTACTAGAAAGATTAGTGCTGTGGTGGTGAGAGAGGCATAACAGCGAGCAAGCCAAAGCAACAGATGCTCATTCTTGTTCTCTCACTTAGGAGCTAATTCTTGTCATGTACACAGTAGAGATATTCTGGCTCACAGAATGCCATTTTCTGGCTTCTCCATGAGAGCAGTACAAAGTGTTAGTTGTTTTGGTCCATCAAAGAAACTAAAATCATTTGAAAGACTCAGATGCATGGGGAAATGCCAGTTACAATTACTGCTCCATAGACTCGATAATAAAAGTTTTCAAATACCCTTAGGAAAAGTCTTCCATCAATACTGAACAATACATTTTGGAAATTAAATTGAAAACCCCCATAAACATCCATCTTTTGACTTATTAATTCCAAAATGAGAACCAAGAGATGAAGAAGAATTGTTACTACAACATTTTTGTTTCAATCAGTTGGTAAGTTAAAAATCTCTGGTCTGCTTCCATCCATCACCTTGATTACTGACAAAGCTGGAAAGCAAGGAGTATAAGAGTTGTTGGACATAAAAGATAAAAGAATGAGAAAAATTTATGTAAGTATTTTTATAACTGTAAACCTGGGTTTTTATGTAATTTAAAACAAAATATCAAAATCATAAAGGAAAGAAGAATATATTGCACAGAAAAGTAAGAAAAATAATAAAGTTACAGGAAAATGGAAAACTAGAAAAAAAAATCATTCAGAATACATAGTCAGAGGATTAAAATTTAAATATAATAATAGCTTTTACAAATCAATATGGAAATAGAAAGCCTAGCAGTAGAAAAATGATGCAAGAATATGTGTTAGAAATCCTAAAAGAAGCAAATAAATAGAGTCTACTGACATGCAAAGCAAAATTCAAATCCTTCACTAGTCAAAGGCATAAAATTCATATATTATTTGATTTTGTTATGCTGGCAAATATTCAAGCCAAATCTACTACTGTTAGACAACAATTAGATTGATAGAAGATAGACTCAGGGGAGTCATTTGCCACTGCGTACAACTGTTTAGTCAGCTTCCCCGGACTGTGACAAAATACTCAAGCAAAATAACTTACGAATGCTGAAAGAATTTCAGAAGTGCTGCACCATTGCTTTTAGGCCTGTGCTGAAGAGCAACATTGAGGTAGGAAACACATAGTAGAGCAGCATATACCTACCTCATAAAAGTCAGTAATCCAGGGGCAAGGGTGCCAGGGATTCAAAATATGCCTTAAAGATTTACCCTGCAATGACGTACTTCTTTCAAGGCAGCCATAACTTCTTGAATCTTCCACCCACATCTGGCAGCCAGGGCTTTTAGCACATGACCTTTCACAGTCATTTCAGATTTAATCTATACAATAATTTGAAATGTATATTTCCTTTGACCCAGTAGTTCTGCTTTTCAACACCAAGAGAAAAATAAAACTATATGAGAATAATATGTGTGTGGATGTATATATGTGCACATGCACACATGTGTGTATGAGATTGTGTCCATGTGAGTGTGTTTGAATATGATTATTAAATACACGTGTACAAGGACTTGACATTTTTACTTCAGTTAACTACAAACCAGGTGAGATTGTTCATGCCCACATGAAACACTAAAAAGAATAGCAAAATCAACTAAGTTGCATTGCTTCTAAATTTCTCAAAATTTTAAATTTACTAACATGATTTATGTTTACCAAGATAATTTTATTTCATGCAAATATTTTAAAGAATCTTTATCATTGTATTGTGATCCAAGCAGAAGAGTTAAGTAGCTACTGTGATCTGTTCTGATATTTATAAATTCTGTTATTTGTAAGTGGGCCTCACCAGTAGATAATGGTCCACCTCATCTTCTATAGGTGTGGCTTACCTCTTCTTTTGTTATGCTCTTTTTCTGTAGAAGTGGTTCACCTGGCCTACCATTATAGAATTTACATTATCTTCTATAGATGCCATTATTTCATGTTCTGTATGTGCATTTCAATTCACCTGTGATATAGTTCATCTCATGTTTATAAGCATGGTTCACTTCATATTTCATAGGCAAAGCTCACTTCATTCTTTGGTAATGCAATTCATCTTCTGCAAGCTCAGCTTACCTCATTTGATGACGAGAGTGTACTTGCTGACATGCACACGTTGGAAATTTTGTTTCCAGTGTGACAATACTAAATGATGGGAGCTTGAGATGGTGAGTGGGTCATGAAGCATATAGCTTCACGAATGTATCGCTATCATTGCTGTAGAAGTGAGCTTCTGATGCTTCCCCAGCTCTTCTTCTCTCTCAGGCTCTCTCTCCCTTCCTCACTCTCTCAGAGTCAGCCACGGAATGATGAAGTCTTAAGAAGACTCTCAGCAGATACTGGTAACTAAATATGATATTCCCTAGCCTTCAACACAATCATCACTTTATATGTTTATAATTCCTGACACCAAAACACCTCTCTTAGTCAAGGCAGGACAGATTGGTTTGGATTCATTGTTGGGAAGGATTCTACCCATTGTGGCAGATTGAGTGACTGAGAAGTTCAGTTGGCATCAGGATGGATAAAATGGAGGAGAGGGGGAGACATAAAATTACTAGTGACAAGATCTCCTGAAGAATGAGTCCTTAGCAACTTACTTTCTCCATACATATATCACTTGATAAAGTTTCCACAATTTTCCAAAGTATAAGAAGAGCACAGGCTGAAGAGTTAACATTCTAAACCTGCGCCAGAGTAGTTTGTCAATTTCAATCCACAGAATAGCAGAGGACAGATTTTGTTGTTCTTATCTCATTGTATCTGCTCACAGCTTTTGACAAGCTGGACCTTTATATTTTTGAAGGGACCTGTTTTGATTTTCTCTGCTTTTTCTGACATTTTTATTCCCTTTGTCATTGTTACTGCACTGTTCACTTGCTCTCCATATTTTGTGTCTTGATTGTAGTTTTTCCCTAGAGGTTCTCTCTGGCAGCCATGCTGACCCTCAGTACTCCCTGGGTGATCTCATTCTCACCCCTTATTCTATCAATAAGCTTTAATAAGCTCCGGTTTATAAATCATGAGAATTTTTATACTAAATCATTCTTCAATATTTTGTGTTTCCAGAAACTCTTCTCCTTAATTTCTCATCTTCTAAGCCCCATAGACACATCGAACTCGATAGATCCAAAACAGAAAATCATTTTCACTGCTTTCACACACAGCCCGTTCTCTCCATCAGCAAAAGATGTCACTCACTCATCCACTTCAACAGCTTCACAGATTTCTTTGTATCTTACTGAGGACTGTAAATAATCAGTTCCCATGGCTCTAACTCCTTGGTTGCTTCTTGGAGATCTACTTCTCCCCATCCCTAGAGCTATTTCTCAGTCTGTAATGCCTTTCTCATTAGACCTACTCCAGCTCTCTCAATCTAAGCCTAGTTAGAATTACCATGCAAACATGGTAACTTGCATTGGTCTTTCTTCTTTATATCCAATCCTAAGCTCCAATGTGATAGATCATTCCATCTCACAATGAAGGGTACCTTATGTCATGGGGAAGATGATTAAGGATGAATGGATCGCCAGGGAGATATTTCCACTGGTAAAGTACTTGCCCTAGAATTCTGACAACATACAGTGGAAGGAGAACTGACTCCTGAAAGTTGCCTCTGACTTCCACATGTATGCTTTGTGCTCAAGCGTACATGCACACATACATATAGCACACATACTACTAATAAATAAAACCATATTTTTAATTTAAAAAAATGAAGTAATATGAGTTAACTTGCTCACCTCCCCAGCCTCACCCATCACCATTCCCCATGTCACAGTGTTTATCCAATCATAAAGAACAGCACATAATTCCTTTATTGATAGAGGATGAAGTCTCTGCTTTCTTTCTCTGTGTTAAATTCTTCTTCAGCATTCTATGTTCAACATCAATGACCTCACCTTAGGAAACATTCTTGGTTGCCAACACTGGTTTTTTATTCTTTCTATAGGACTCCTTATTACCCCAGTTCTTTTAATAGCAGAGCATCCATTGCACTAAGGGATGGACTGTACTTTTATTAAATGGAAGGTTTATAATTCCATAATGTTATGCTCAGGAATCATCCAGGATCTGACACAAAGCATTCTCAGAATCAAGAACATTATTTACCATGTCCTGGGATCTCAGCCACTTAGGAAACTCAGAGATATCACAAGTTCAAGTTCTGCTTAACCTACAAAGTAAGTCTCAACTTATATATACCTTATCTCAAAAAGAGTAAAAGCAATGTTGTGGATCTAGTTAAGTGCTGGAGTGCTTGTTTAATACATACAAGAACCTAAGTACAATATCCAATACCAGTAAACAAAATTTTCTGTATGTATGTATGTATGTATGTATGTATTATTAGAAAATCTAATATAAAGCTGACAAATAAAACATAAAATGACCAGCTAAATTTAGATTAAAAATATGAAATGAACTGGCATAGCAAGATAAAACATGGGTGAAATAGTGGCACAAATGTTATGGTGGTAACCAACAGTGTTCTGATTCCACAGGTGGAAACACATACCTGGTACCATAAATCTAGCCAAGAACCCATATCTGGGAAAACTCACAGATCCCAGGAGATTTACTACTATTACTCTACTAAATGGACATATTATCAAGCTGGTCTGTAGTGATATACATATTTAGTAAAATTAGTCTAAAGTATCAGAGAATCAACCACAGAGCCAAGCCACAAAGGTCAGGGAATGGTGACCCACACCTTTAATCCTAGCTTTAGGAAGGTGGAAAGAGGGAATTAAGATACCTGGGAGGAGGAGAAGAGGGGTTTCTCAGCTTTCCCAAATACTTTCTTGGTAGGCGAAGGAGAGGTGTGGACTTGAAGAATTTTGGGGAGACAGGGTTGAGCCATTGACAGATGAGAAGTGGCCATGGTTTATTTCTCCATCTCGCTGATATCCCAGCTTCTCCCCAATATTTATCTCCAGGTTTTAATCATATGCTAAACAGAATTCATGCAGTACTGTTCTCTAAATTTATATCACTATGTCAATAGATTAGTGAAGTTCTCAGACATTATTTAAAAAAAAATATTTGTACAGTGATGGTAACACAGAAACTCACAAATGATAAATAGGTAGAGAATGAGTTTCACTGGGAAGCCCAACATCAATGTAACATCTGTTTCACCATCACTACTCTCTAAGACTCAGGAACCATCTTGGAAGAGTGTGAGGAAAGTTTGTAAGAGACATGTTGTGAAGTAAACCGGTGTATTCCAGATACAACAGGACTGTTGCACAAATGAGCTCCTGGTAATTATGGGTGCCTTAAAAGACCAACATAAGGCCAAGCTAGCCAATATTCTAGCACAGAGGCAAGGAACTTATGAGCCTTCACTCCTAACTGAGGAGATATTGATGATTTCTGGAAGACAGAGAGTCATTTTCCCTACAGATGCATCCTCTGGTTAGTCTTATCCCAAATCCATGAGAATATGGGCAACACAAATAGATGTTGTAGGTCATTTAAAGATGAAAGGAAAAAGAAAACAAAAAGTTTGGAGTGGATTGAGGAGGACCCAGGAGGAGTTATTGAAGTAGTTTTGGATTAAATATAATCAAAATACATTTAATTAACAAAAGAATTAAGAAAGCATATCTTTAGAAATAAGGAACAATTTTGTATATGTATGCATGTATATATTCATGTGTGTTATAAAGTGTTTAAAATATACATAAACACTAAAAAATATTTTTTCTGTCTAAAATTCAAATTTAACTTAGTGGTTTTTTTAAAAAAAAATCTAACAACCTACTAAAATCATATGTGTATGGGAGTGCTTTGCCATCTAAAAAATTATAAGCAAATGTAAGCTCTGTCACCTTATAAATCCATAACAGATTTGAAATTAATAATTAAAAGTATTTCCATGTCAGACTCTCTGACTTCTATCTATTTTTGACAACTATTGCTATATGAACTGTTTTTTCCAATTTAACAATATTTTTCTTGAAGAATAATGTTTAATTCCAATCAATTGATGCCATAGAAGAAAAGTAAGATCAGAAGAAAATGAAAGAGAAGGAGAAAAAGATAACGAACAATTTATTATAAATAGAGGAATCTCAAGATAAAAATTTTATAATGTTAGGGCTTCTTTATGTATTTCTGTATAGATTTAATAGTATAAACTTGGAACACAGTAACTTATACTTCCTCATACTTATACAACAAATTCATAACATGTAATTTCCTAGTTCACCCTTGATTTAAGAGTGAAGAGGCATTGGTAAAAATTCAAACAAAGATACTTTCCTGATCTAACTCTTGCCAGCTGGTGTATCTTAACTTTGCCCTCTGAAAAGAGGGGCATCATATTCAGGAATAGTTGGTATGGAGAAGACTTGCCTGGCACAAATGAGGCTCTGCGTTTTCCTCTGTACCACCATCATCACTATCACCATCATCAGTACCATCATCATCTTCCTCACCACCAAGTTACTGGCTCAGACTATGTGATACTTATAATCAGGAGCTTCATGAAGCACTCATTAATGTCACCTGGCTAAAATCATTAGTACAAATAAAATATAAGAATCATCAGATTTGTGCATTAATTTGAACTAAATCATATCAAATGAAATTCATAACTCCATCTCTAACCTATTATAATTATACCAGTCTAGTCCACCCACAGATATTAGACGAGGCTAACAGAATTTCAGTGGCAGCAGAATTGTACTGCCCGGAATTTCACTGAAATTATAGGGAGGTACACACTGGCAATGATCAGATAGAGATGACACAGGAAACCACCTCTGCTTCCATTCTCCTCTACCCTCTCCCAGAAAGGGAGAGAAGCGACTAATCTTGAACTGAGCTTGAAAGTCAGGAGTGGTGGGACATTAGACAGACACAAGGACAATTACCAGACCCACTGGACTAGAAGAGGTTTAAGGAATCATTGCAGACACACACATATCATCCTGGTAAATGTATTTCCTTGCAAACAGTAAGAAGGTGAAAGGACAGATTTTCCTGTTTAACACATGCCAGTACCAGAGAGAAAATACTGAAAATCATAGCTAATCTCAAATATGCTATTAGCAGTCACTATTGCTGCCTCCCTTGCCTGTATCCTTTCTTTCTCCTGCACTCATTGATACCTCTCAAACTCTGGCATTGCTTGGGCTGAGGATCAAGAGACTATAGACAAAGCTTCTAGGAATCAGATGCCCTGTGAAGAGATGTAGGAATGCGCTGAAGTTAGCCAGAATATAAAATAGCTAACATTCAATTCAGCTCACATTCTACTGAAGAATTGCTCCCATTCTTTGCTTGTTCTGAGACCTCCATCCTTCTCTACAATGCATTTCCACATCCTCTTCCCTATTCCACTCTAAGATGTTCCCACCCAAAACAGACATCTTCCTGAATGGCCCTACTCTTGGGAGTAGAGTGGTTGATCCAGGTGGCAAGTGATCCAAGTTGGATCTGTCATCTTTCTCCTTCATGATTTTCTAAAAGACAAAGAAAAATGGGTTCACTGGGTCTCTGATGGCAAAGTGAGGAAAATGTCATGCATTCTGTTGTTGACAGCCATATACAAAGCCACTTGGAATAAGTAGGGCTTTATAACAAAGGCTGTAGTTGGGTCCACCAATAGATCAGGACAGCCAGCCACAGACCTTTCTACAGTTATAGCCTATGTTCAGCTGTCTCCATGTTCTTCCTGGTTTGCTCTCTTTGTGGGAACCTGTGACCCCCCCACCTCCTCCTTTTTCACACCAGGTCACAGCCAAGAACCTGGAATTATACCACTTGTGTCACAGGGAACAGCATTTGCAAAGGCAGAAAGCACTGACAGGCATTCAAAAATGTCTAATAAGGGTACCCAATCTGTACATCTTTCCCTAATAATTGAAAAATATAGCATATTACAATAAGTCAGACAACATGTGCTTTTCTCCAATGATGTATGTCATCATTAATTTGAGTGAAGTCATGTTATGAAACAGAATAAAAATTTTGAATTACAGCAGGGAAGCATGGTGATGCCTTTTGGTTTTGATTAGACCCTCAAGGGTGTTGATATGACATTTGTACTTGACTCTTCAACATTTCAGCCAATTAAAGACCAAGAAGGTGGGGCTTCAATTTTACGGTATAGGAGACAGAATAATAAGTTCAATGGGATACTTAATAGAGTAATCTTTCCCAATTGTGTTCTGAACAGAGGTGTGAATGCTCACACCAACTAGGAAAAGCCACCTAATGAAGCCTGCCATTTGTTGCTTCCCAATCAAAACCATACAAAAGAGTATCAGTAAATATATTTGCAAAGTTTAGGAGCTAAACACACAGACTTTTTTCCACAGAAACAGATAAGATTTGTTCTTCTCATGCGTATCAACACATGTAATCCCATTAAAGACAACCTGTTGTAGACATGGACTTAAGACTTTATGAAGTTTCATCCACTTTCTTCTTGTCATGGAGACACTGGCAAATTCTGTGTTCTGGTGCCACAAAAGTACAAGCAGACACTGAAGAATTGCAGGCAAATCCCATTTCAGTTCTGATACATTTTTGTTTATAAACTAATTGTATTAATAACTTGTGGTGGCCAATAGTAGAAAATTTAATCCACCAAATCCTTTAAAGACCCCCTGGCTAGATGTAACGTGGAGTATTCTGTGAAGGCCTGTATGTGGTGGTTTAAGTAAGCTGTCCCTCATAGTCTCAGGCATTTGAATATTTAACCCCCAGTTGGTGATGATGCTTAGGAAGTTTTAGAGGTATGACCTTGTTAGAGAAAGCATGTCACTGGAAAGTGGCTTTGAGAGTTTAGAGATGCTCACAATTTCTAGTGCCTTCTCTGAACTTGGTGTTCAAGATGTGAGTTCTTAGCTCACTGCTTCTGCCACCTTCAGCTCCACAACCATGGACTGTAGCCTGGGGAACTGCAAACCGAAATAACTCTTTCTTCTACAAGTTGCCTTTGTTGTGGCATTAGGAATCTAACACATTGGAGAAGAAGAATAAACCGATATGATTATTCAGGGAAGTACAAGAAGTTTAATTTGAAAGAAGCCTGAAGTGCAAAGCACAGCAGGGCAAAATAGGGAGCCAAGGACCTAAGGCATGGGATAAGGATAAAGCCAAGAATGTACTCATTAAAAATGCAGTAACCAGTCACCAGTTGCAAAAGGAATGAGGAAGAATAATGGAGATGAGGAGTTTCTAGTCTGCTCCTCTGCCGTATGGTTATGTGAAGATAAAGCAAATCTCCCCTCGCTCCTACTGGAAACAGAAACTAGAAATTTTCTCTAGTTTCTCTAATTCTTGCTGAGTTAGCTCTATTTTCTAATGTCCTTCCTGCCATGATGATGTCAGAGCGGTAAGGGCATTTAAATCAGCCCAAGGTGACATAACCAAGTGCGCACTGGGAACCTGCTTGTTCACTGATAAGCACATCACTGTGAGTGTGGAGAATCATTTATAGCTCTTGGAACTAAAACATCTGGCAATACACATTAGGTGAAATAAAAATTGTGAAGTTGGCTCTGCTTCACCTAGGCAGAGTAAACACAAAATTACATCTGCTGTAAGACTTCTGAAGTAAAAGTTGGTTATGTTACAGCAAAGAGTAGCAATCAGTAGAAATAATTTTAAATGGTACACAAATTCATACCCGTAGACAAGTATAGAACTACTAAAAAAAAAAAAAAAACCCAAAATACGAGCTGACAATCCTTATGAAACTTTCACTAATTTGGCACTAATTAGTAATTTGACCATACTTTAGTACAACCAGCATTCTTTAAAAAATCATTTTCATTTTGCAAACAACCAAGATCTTTTTACTAATCTCATTCAGCTATGGACATGTTCCACTCAACCATATCCAGATTGCAATAGAATAAATCCAGGAAAATATCTAAGATTAATATTCTTTCATGATTATGATTCTTCTCTAAATATGGCTGGAAATATGTCTGGTAAATAACTATTTTTTTAACAGAAAATTATAGTTCAGTACTCAGTAATAAGGACAAACATGTGCATATGCCACCATATTTCATATGTCTTTCATCATTATCCTCAGCTTCTTTCTATTATTTTTATTTCCATGGTTTTTATTGCCCTTGTGTGTGAGTTGTGCATGTATACTTATGCATGTGAAGCTGTGAATGCCCATGCAGGTGTATGTGTTGATATATGTGTGTGCCAAGCCAAGAGAAGGATTTTCAATGCTCTAGTATATCACTCTTTACTTTATTCCTTTGATAGAGGGTCAATCAATGAAACTGGAGACAGGCAGGCAGATTCTAAGATTCCTACTGTCTCCATTGCCACACAGCTAGCACTGGGTAATAGACTAATGTGCACCCATAGGAATGTAGAATGAAGTTTCTGGCCTGCCGTGTCCCAAGTCCTGGACCTGCCTGCCACCACTTAGGCCCTCAAAAATGACTCAGTCACTTATATTAATTTCATGCTGTTATGGCCTATGGCGTAGGCATATTGCTAGCTAGCTCTTTGATCTTAATGCAACCTATTTCCATTAATCTGTCTTGCCATGTGGCCCATGGCTTACCTATGTTACTTTCCATGTTGATTCTTGGGCATTTGGATGGTGTCTTTGTCTGACTCCACTCTCCTTCCCCTATCTATGCTTTAATTTCACCACCTACTTCTAAGATGCCTGCCATAGGCCAAGACAGTTCCTTTAATAAAGAATGATCCCACATCACAGGAATCTTATTTAAGGTTTTAGATGGATGCTAAAGACACAAACTCTCCTTGTCATGCTTGCACAAGCTAGTATTCAGCTACTGAGCCAATCTTCCCAGCCCCGTTATCCTGAATTCTTAAGGAACAAATGACTGAGAAAAAAAAAATTCTGTTGTTAATGCTTTCTGATTAATTAGGCATATTTGTGCCTTTTGTGGGGGTTTTAGTTGCTTTTGATCTGTGCCAGTCACGTGACCTAGCATAACCAATGTCTTGAAAAACAATTTCACTTATTTTGCTAGAAATGCAGATTTAGAAATAATCTATTTTTTTACCAGCTCCCAATAAAATAAAACATATAGTGGTATTAAAGAGTAATTTGGATATTTTACCAACTCTATATTTTGGCAATGTTTCATGCCCCATTTGCCTTAAAACTCATTAGATTAGTGCAACACCATGTTTTAATTCAATAGGTTTAAGCCTATTTTTCCAAGTAAGTTGAGCCCTGCTTGTTTTCTGTATTTTCATGCTTCAGTTAGTAGATTGGGAAGTTTCCTTCTTCTGTTTGCTCTGTTTTCCTTTATATCACATTTGTTAGAGGTTCTTTATCTTGAGCAAGAAGGAAGAGATGAAAAGTAAATTATCCCCTTGGGTTTGTGAAATCATTTGTCTCTACAATCTACAACTTCAATCATTTCTTATATTTTACTGAGACTTCAATTTGTGACAAGTGTATGCACTAAAAACTAATGTATCAATGGAAAGAAACCAGAAAACAGTATCTGGGAGATTGCCAGGGGAGGACAGTGGCAGGGATTATTCATTTCTCTGAGTCTAATCATTCCAGCAGAGAGAACAGCGAGATTTTGGACAGGAAGCATTTCATTATTCCCTAGCACAGCTCTAGAGAACTGTAGGACCCTGTGCGGTCATGTTTTGGATGTGCAGGGAGGGGGATGGCCTCACATGTATCTCATGCTGGCCCTGGCTTAGCTTCCCAAGTCCTTAGATCAAATGTCTCCTACAACCAAACACACATGGTGCATACACACACATGCTTAAATATGTCTGATCCACTATTCTCTTCTTTTTTCCAGATTTCTTTTTTAACTTTATTTTTATTTATTTTTTGTGTCTTTTACATCATGAATCTCTTTAGCTGGAAGGTTTTTTATCCTGTTTGGGTCCAGACAAAGTTCTCCCATCCATAATCTTGCACCTGCTTATAAAATAATTACTCAGAAGCTTATATTAATAAACTGTTTGGTCTATGGCTTAGGCTCATTACCAAGTAGCTCTTATAACTTAACCCATTTCTATTAACCTATTGTATTTCCACATGTTCTGTGACTTTACCTATGTTCCATTACATCTTACTTTCTGGGCAGCAGCTTGGAGCTTCTCTCCTGACTCCACCTTCTTCCTTTGTCTTTATCTCTGCTTGGATTTCCCATTTGCCTCTAAGCTGCCTTGACACAGGCCAAAACAGCTTCTTTATTAACTAACAAATGGCAATAATGCATATTCACAGCATACAGAAAGACATCCCATATCACATCTTCATCCCACTCATTTTTTTTTATTTTCCATCCCTTTGTTTCTGCCCTTACAACCTCCCCTCTCAAAATAAAATAGAAAAAAAGAAGAAAGGAAAAAAAATCAATCTCATAGAAACTATATCATGACACAGTAAGTCACAAAGTAAACTTTTTTATCCATATATCTTTACTTGCAAGTGTTCATTTCGAAGAGACACTGGTCTGGTTCAAGGCCTCTGGTTATACTGTTGATGCAAGGCTCTCACTGAATCTCCAGGTGGTTTTCCTGCTGCTGCACTGTATTGTGAAGTCTTGTAGCTTTGGGTCTTCAGGTCTGGTTCCTTCATGTGGTCCAGCAGCCAACAGATGGGGTGGATGTTGGGGTGGGCCAGCATATAACCCTGGTTTTGAGCCTGGGTAGTTGTACGATTGGAACCGCACCAGCCCTTCCTTTTCCTGTCTACCAGCATGGGCTTTCCAGTATTGTCCTGGCTGCTTCACCCCTTGCAGCAATGAGCAAGGGGCTATTACAGTTCTCTTGATTTCATGCCCTCAGGATTGGATCTGTCATACCTACACCTTCAAGGCTAGCTATACTGTGTTACCCAGGTGTGGCATAGAGGCCATTCTCCTGAGTGCTCCAACTGATGAGGGCCAGGCCCATCCTTACTCCTGCATTCATGATCTCAGCTTCAGTCATTGATGAGCATAATACCACATGACAGATGAGTAATGGGGACAGCTCTCCCATGCTCACAACTTCAGGGCTGGATCTTCCACACCTCCCCCAACAGGTTGGCTCTACTGTGCTGGTCAGGTGAGCTACAGAGCCTGTTCTCCTGAGTGTTGGAACTTGGGGGGGCGTGGGCAGGGACAGCTCTCACATTCTCATGACCTCAGGGCCAGCAATCCCACCTGCCTCAAGCACTGAAGGGATGGAGGGCATCCCTCCCCAATCCATGCTGCCAAATCGTAGATGAAGGGCAGGACTATGTCTCCCTTGCACATATTCCCAGGCTGGCTGTCCTGCACCCTTGTCAGCAGGTTCCGACCCTCTGTGCTTCCCAGACAAGGCATAGGGCCCACTGTCCTGAGTGTTACAGCCGGTAAAGGAACTCTCTTGCCAACAGGAGACAGTAGGGGCAACGGCAGAGGGCATCCTTCCCTCATTCCCAACATCACACCAGGACTGAGGTAATGGCATCCTCAGGGCTGACTCACCCATGCCACTGTCTACACCTGCTTTTGACCACCACAAATACCAAACACACATGGCACATACACACATGCAGGCAAATCTGATACACATAAAATGGATTAAAGTGGTGCATTTCATATTGTGTGTATTTGCCCCACAAATTATATATGCATGCTTCTAGTCTACTCTCCTCCATCCCCTGAACTTTCTAATCTTCCATTGTATCTCTGGTACAACTCTGGCTCCAGGCCACATTCTTCTACCTCTACAAAACGAGCTCTCTTTCTATACTGACCACAGCATAGAATGACACCCATTCAGCTAGAATTATATCTCAGCTCTTTCCTTTCTATTTATAGAATCTGACACTACCTGTTGTATTTTAACCTCCCAGAAAGCTACTAAGTGCATTTAATATCACTGTCATATTCCTGTACACACTGGTATCTTCAAAAGAGTATTACTCAGTAAATTTGAACTACTTTTCTAATTGTTCTCCTTTTCAAATGAGATGGGCAGGAGGAGCTGAGCATGAAGCTTTGCATTTTTTCCTCCTACATACCTTAAGCTCAAATCTATTATCATACCCATATTATTTCCCCAAGTAAGATTTCTTTCCTTAACATTTCAAGAACCATGGTTACAATTTCACCAAGACTAAAAATTGAATTTGACTGTCACTGGATCAGTCCTTAGGGAAATCCAAGGGTGCTTTCTCCTGTCTAGTGTCTCTGAGCCAGACATTCTTCCCTATTTCTGCATGGGTTTGGCTTCCCCCTACTTGTGGAAACCATCAGCCACTTAAGTGATACTTTGTTGCTCTGTGATCCCTAGCTGAATGATCAGCACATCCGATGACTTATCTTTGTATATATAATTTAGTTTAATTGGACTCCAGTATCTTTATCTTATGGATAAGGAAATGACAGCCACAAACAATTGGACCAGAATCCCTCCCTCCAAACAAACTGAGTCAAACAAACCAATCTCTTTCCATCTGGATCATAAGCGATACCAAAACAAAAGTTATAACTGTCAATGGAAAGGAACTACGACATAAACTATAACCACATTACATTCTAATTCCTATATAGAACTAGGATATGGACTGGATGATAAGATTTGCACATTTGTACTATAGATAGCTGAGCTGGACAATGTGATAGCTCCCAGCCACACAAGGCTATAGAGCACTGGACAAGGAACCAGTGTCACATATAGAAGAAATAGTTGCTTGGCTTTAGTTATTTAAAGAAAATATTTAAAAGTATTTCCCCCATTTATTTACATATTACTACAGAAATCTTTATGTAGCAAGAATAATCTTTC
Source organism: Sigmodon hispidus (assembly GCA_004025045.1). Classification (NCBI taxonomy): domain Eukaryota; kingdom Metazoa; phylum Chordata; class Mammalia; order Rodentia; family Cricetidae; genus Sigmodon; species Sigmodon hispidus. Next base: position 64,672 of record PVIH01001350.1, read on the forward strand.
TTCTAGGCTGAGATATAAGCATCAGCGTGAGAAAAAGAGACTCCCTTTCTTACCTTAGTACACCTTGCTCTTCTCCAGTGCCATGGTACTCATGCTAACACAACTGAGACATAACTCTTAGAGACCAATCAATCAGCATTACATTTGCAAAAAGCAATTGTCCCCTGCCATCTATCACTGCAGTAATGCAGATTGGGATTTTCCTGGATCTGCTAGTACTTAGCAGTTATTGCAGCCCCTGGGGAGTAGCATTTACTCAGAATGTGAAGAAACAATGTGCATCTTTTGCTAAAATAGCTTCTCTCCACTTTACACAAGCAATCTACGATGTTGAATGCTAATTTCCTTAAACCATCCCCATTAAAACAAGTGCCTAACAAAACCAAGTATTTTATACAAAGGTCAAGTTTTGCTAACAACTTTTTATTTTACTAACTATCTGCACATTACCATTGGTTTCTCTCTCTCTACATGATTGCTGGGAAACCTTTGAAATTCAGTGGATAGATACAAAGGGAATGGCTTGTGACATTTTTTTTTTCTCTCCAGCTTAGCATGGAAATGTTCACAATGTCAAGTGGGAAATTAATAATTACACCAATTTTCACTGCTGAATGTCTGTCAAAGAGAACAAAACTCTGTCAAGTAGAAGCCTAGTACAGGGATGTGAAGCATTTGTGACACCATCTCCTGTCCCCATGTGAAACAGCAAATTAAAGACAAGTTCAATATGTTCCCCCCAAAGCTAATAGATACATAGTACTAGTGTAATAGGACAAATTAAATTAATTTGGTATTCTGCCTGTCTCAAACTATGTATCAAGAACTCAGTTGTAGAGATTTGAGCTGGTGACATAGCTCAGCAGAAAAGGGGACATGCCACTGAATCTGACAACCTGATTTCAATCCCCAGAGCTCATATGGTGCTAAGAGAAAGCCAACTCCAGTCAGTTCACCTGAGATCTCCACAGATGTGTTGCACTATATGTGACCCATCCTCAAATTAATGTCAGTTTAAGACAAATAAGGGTAAAAAATAGGGCAAATAATCAAACGCCAGTGATACGTAGACTCATCTTTAGCCATCATAGTTCTACTTCCACATTAATGAAAATAAGTCAAATCAAACTTCTACTAATGACATTAATAAGAGAATTCCAAGCATAGATTCTGTCAGATTATCCATTCCCATCTCATTACTGTGGGCACTTAGGGTCTGGCTACAAATGGACCAAGCCAGTGTCAATTTAATATGTTTAACTGTGAAAGATTATATTCTCTAGATTTCTTTTTCTAAAACTGCAAACAAATATTCTTATAAAGCACATATGTTAGCCTTTTGTCACTTTGAGAAATATATAGTATAAACAACTTAAAAGAAAATGTGTTGCAGGGTAAGGGTGGAGAAATGGCTCAGTAGAAAAGATCTTGTACTGTTCTTGCAAAACACTCAAGTTCAATACCCACTACCCATGTCAGGAAACCACAACCACCTGTAAGTCCAGCTCCAGGGACTGTATGTGTCCAAGGGCACCTGCTCTCATATGCATACACCCCAACATACATGGAATTAAAAATTAAAAATAAGAGATTGGAGAGTTGGTTCTGAAGTTAAGATTACTATTTGTTCTTCCAGAAGAGCAGAGTTCAATTCCCAGCACACACATGGCAACGCAGTTTTAGTCTCTGGCATCTGATGTCCTCTTCTGGCCTCAGTGAACACACCTATGTTGTGCATCCATTACATGCAAACAAAACATCCATACATATAAAATAACAATGAAATCCAAAAACAATTTTAAAATACAGAATAAATTATTTTTAGGACTTGTTTTGACTCCCAGTGTTTCTGGAACAATTGTAAGGTTGATCATAAAGATGGGAGCCAAGCCATGGAATACAGCAATTGATCTTATATGGGCAGGAAGCAGTGAAAGACAGGGGGTGATAATAATAATATTTTTGTCTGTTCTAACCCCAAGATCTGGACCAACAGTCCCAAAGGTCTAAAGAAACACACAGAAGCTTGCATTAATTTTATGCTGATTGACCTATGGCTCATACATATAACTTGCTAATTCTTAATTCTTAAACTAACCCATGATTCTTGTTTAGCTATGTGGCTTGGTACCTTTTCTCAGAGCAGCATGGTTGTCTTCTTTCCTCTGTGTCTGCTGGCGTCTCTGCCTGTGTCTCTCCACTGCTCTTCATATTCCCAGAGTTTTCTTAGTCTGGTAGCCCCACCCACACTTCCTGTCAGCCTTCTGGCCAATCAGCTTTTTATTAAACCAGTAGGAGGGACAAATATTCACAATGTACCAGAACATATTGGGGGGGGCTAACACAAGACATGTCTCTTCAAAGCATGTTTCCACTTACCACCTCCTCCAATTATGCTCTCCTCCAAACATTTCCAATACTGCTCCAGAGTGTCAGAATCCATACAGTCACCATTTAACCATCTTGGCAGCTGTAAGCCAAATCAATGCATAAGCTCTTTGGGTGGACCCCAGATCCAAACCCATAACCTTCCCCTGTGTGGTCTCACTTGTGCATTAATAGGAACATCCCTTCAATGAAAAATACTTTCCAACAGCTTTGGAAGCTTCATCGTTGTTGAGGATCATCCAAAGCATCATTGATGTTACCAGTAGCAGTAGTATTTTAAGTACCAAATTCTATCACTTATTAGTTTATTTAAGTATGCAGTCTCATCTAGTCTGACAAAAAAAGTGAAAGAGGTAGATAATAAAATCTAAAGGGGGTACATTAGTCAAGGTTAAGGAAAGGAATTGATGGGATAAATATGTCTTATGAAGGTGATTTATTTACACCTTATAATCTTACTTGTGTAAGATTAGCTTACACAATTAGCTCCAATAGGGGCCATCTGAATGCTGGAGAAGCTGTAAACCTGTTAGGTACTCAGTCTACAAGACTGGGTATCACTCCAATCTCAAGCTGGCAATGGAGGTTCAGAAGATGCTTAGAAAGCGAAGGCTCTTTAGTTCTTATGGAAAGGTCCAAGAAGCTTTCTCTAATGTCCATGGAGGATACAGCAACATAGAAGATACAATTTGACCTTCTTATTATGGGCTATTCCTGATGGTGCTGCCCCTGCCCCTGGTGAATGCTTTCAGGAATTGTTTTTAAAGACCTAGAAGAATGTCTCTCGGTTCATATCAATCTAATCAGTTTGAAAACCAAGATTAATTGTCATAGAGTAGTTGCAGAGATAGCTCAATTTGGTCAAGTATTTGATGCAGAGACAAGAAGACTTGACTATATTCAATTTCCCAGAATCTGCATAAGAGGCTAGGTACTCCTATGAATGCTCATAAGGCCAGCACTGGAAGAGAGACACATGAAGATCACTGAAGCAAACTGGCTACATCTGTCATTAAATCTCTAGCTCCAACGATAGACCCTATCTCAAAAGAATCAGCTGGAGAACAATTAAGAATGACACCAATGTTAACAGCTGGCCTCCACATGTACATACACAAGTGTGTATAAACATCTGTGCGCACACCCTCTGCCCCAACACACAAATTTACAGACGCACGCAAATCTGAAGGGAGTAGTGCAGCAGTTCAGAAGATCTAGCAGAAACAAGGAAGAGAATGCTCTAAAGTCTATCTATCCCCTGCACCATTGTTTCCTCGGCACAAAAAAATGAGTAACGGATCTGGAGAAGACTGTGGGTGTCTCAGACTCAAGCCTTGTGAATCACAGAATAAAGTATGCTGTTTATTGTTTGACGGCTTATAGACTTGGTGGATCTGCTGGTCTAGACTGAAGGCTTTTTACAAGTGTTTAGTATCCCCTCTTTCAGTTAACACACCAGTTAAACAGAAATATACACTTTACCTTTATTGTGAGATTAAACTTCAATAGATTATCCATTAAGTCCTGTGTCTAAATTATTTAAGCACTCATGAGTGCATACACCTGCCTCCCTCACTCCCCTCCCTCAACACTAGCCTCATACAGGATGCTCACCTTAGTACCAGATCCCAGAATCTACATACCTCCACATCCTGCTTTTATCGCCAGCTGAAAGCCAATAAGTCTTAATTGTCTCTGAACCATCTCCAGCTGTGCAACCTTCTTCCCATATAAGAATCTTTATAAAAGAAAGGCTCGTAAAATAGTTTCTCCAAACTATATTTATGCCAGGATTTAAATTTCAATTACAAAGAGAAATTATATCTACCATTTGATGCAAATGTGCTTGAACATGTTATAGCTATAAAAGTAAAACCTGTTTAATCCTCTCATAAACTTAGTAATTTTATAAAACTCATGTTGTTTTATAGACATAAAATTTGAAAACAATCAGCATTTTAAACAGTATCCTAAGTCAGGAACACAAGCCTCCATCAGATTCCCAGAGTTTTCTCTTTCTCCCTTTACTGTATAACAAGCAGAGTGAAATACTCCTCCAAAATGCTGAAAACAAATATGGTGTTTATTGTTTGGTGGCTTATGGACTTGGTGGATCTGCTGGTCTAGATCGAAGGCTTTTACAACTGTTTAGTGATTAGCACACTGGCATGTCCCTGCGTCTACCCAAATTTGCAACACCAATCTGAACATTTTAAAAACTGGTGAGCTTCTCTTCACTATCAAAACACCCAGGTTCTTGTTACTGTTATCCAATAACCTCTCGGTTCTCACTCTGGTATCACATCAATCTGGGACCTCCAGCACTTTTGTTGAAAAGGATTTACATGGTTCCCAGGCCCTTCTGATCAATATAAAGTCTCTCAATGGCTGGTGTTAAAGACTTGAATTCTGGAGAAGATAGCCAGGCTTCATTCCCTGACATGGAAGATTTTACTTCTATAGGAACTGAGATGGCCAAAAAGGAACTATCTGATCTTTTCTTTGAATTTGAAGTCACATCATGAAATATGCTTTAAGAACAAATCCCTGTGTCCCAGCTTTGTAACACAAATCAATTCCTCCGGTAATTGAATGGGCATTGATTCCCCTTGCCCATCCAAGAAGCCTTGGGGACCTCCAAAACTGTATGACTCTGTCTGTCACAGCCATATATCTCCTATCATCCCATGCAACCAGTGAACAATTTTTTTTAAAGGTTTATGCTTCTGGCAATTTGGTGTGGGGAGTCATGAAAATTGAGGATGAAAGCTACATGCCAACTCCTTTTCATTGTTCATACAGTCTTCTCAGAATGCTAGGATGGTGGTAAAGAATTATAGTGTTTATTCCTGGTCATATTTCAGGAAATCTTAACAATTAACAAGCAACTGAAAAATAGTTCCTCTTTGTCTGCACTGCTCACTACTTCTAAGGAGAACACAAATTTGCATTCCCTTGAAGTCATGGAGCTATCTTTGACTAAAAGCCAGAGTGCATAAGAGGAAAGTTACCACTGATTAAGTGGATAACAAAGCAAACTCTGCGCGGCAAGCTAACACACTATGGACTGGGCGGGGCTAACCAAAGAAGCTTTATCATGACTCTGTAGAAACTGCGTGGGCTCTCTATTTAATAGCTACCTCCTCTGCTGTGAATTCCTATTTTAGTAGAACTTTGTGTATGCTTAACGAATGAGAAAAGATCAATTGTCTCCTCTTCTATGAACTGGACCACACAGTGAGTTGCCAACATCTTTTCCTCCTTTCAAAAGAAAAAAAAAATATTTTCTTCAAATGAAAAGCCATAAAAAAAACCTTTTGGTTTGACTCCACATGAATAGAATAAATTCACAAGAATGAAACTTTTTCATGAGGAAAAGAACTTTCCAGTACTGTAGGCATAGATTAATATCTGGAAGTAAATAGACCACAGACCATTTGCTAAATTTTGTTTCGAACACTGTCTCTCAAGAATGATTTCAATAAGCCAAGACAAAATCCATCTTGTTAATTTGCAGTCACACCATGTAAATCAGGCTTTTTACAGAAAGGCATTGGTCTCTCAGGAATGGTTACAGAATTGATGATATACAACTCTCTGTAAACCTGCTGCTGAGTTGCAGGCAGGAATATGATATGCCCTCTCGAGCTATCTCACCTGCCTATGCAAGTGACAGAGAGGAAGTGACCCTACCAGCAGGCTTCTAAGACATACCATGAGCACCTCGCCACTTGGCAGTCTCTGGATTTTCCCATAATGCAGCTCAAGGTAAAGAAAGAAAGAAAAGAAGGGAGGGAGGGAGAGAGGGTGGGAGGGAGGTTCCAATGAGCATTGTTTGACCAGTGTAAGCTAGGCAAGTCTTTAAACCTTATTGATATCATGAAACCACCATGCTTTACTGGACAGAACATAAAAATGTCGTGAATCTCCTCCAGAGTTTAACCCCAAATGTAGGAGAGATTTATAGTTAGGAGAGCCATTGAGAGGGCCTGCTCATTTAGCTCTATGTTAAAGCACCCAGCTGTAGCAACACATAAGAGATTTCTACTCTGTAACTCCTTAAGACTATGAACAGAATAAAAGGGATTTTTCTCTTTGCAGTGAAGCAAACCAAAAATGGTAATGGTAATTCACACAATGACAAAACAAATTATAAGTAACACGTAGACTAATTGTCCTTCGGGTGCTAGCTACCAAGTATTTTTCAAGAGATACTGATAAAAATCCTAGCTATGTAAGGCTAGAATAATGTTTCTGCTCTAGTTATAGACAACATTTTCCCCCTTTTCATTCTGCTTTTGATCTCATTACTAACCTATATCCTAAGCAGCAAAGATTACAGTTCTGCATATATATGTATGTATGTATGTATGTATGTATATGTGTATGTATATATGTGTATATATATATATATATACATATTGCTTTTCAACTAAGGTAAAATGGAAAGGCCCATCTGCCCACTTTAGCTAGCTCAAGTTAAAATAGGCTGACAATGTGAGAGAGTGAGAACGAGGGGATAGAGAGAGACAGAATGCAAGGGATGAATGCTTGCATTTCACCCTTTCTGTCTCTTCTGCATTAATAGCCCTAACTTTCTGGTCTCTTTTGCCGCCGCCTCCCACTCTGTGTTCCTGTGGATAGCTTGCTACTTCTCCGATGATTATAACAGTCCAGCCTTTGGCAGACCACACCCTTTATTTCTGACTTTATTCATTTCTAGCTTTCCTGCTGCTCCTTCACACTAGTCACTACGGTGAATTCAACTCAGCTTATAGACAAAAGATTAGCAGACATTTGTTGTTTAAAAGTTAAAAACAGCATTCAGATGGCAGATAAAAGTAAGGCTTTTTGACATCAACTTTTGCATTCATCTATCTATCTGGGGCGGGCTAAGGATGGAGGTGGGGTGCAGAAGTGCTGAACAGCTCATGTAGAAATCAGAAGATGACTTGTAAGACTCCTCTATGTGGGTTCCAGGAATCAAACTCAGGTCGCCAGACGTGGTAGTGTCTTTATGTACCTGATCCAGCCTGCTAGCCTATCAAATATACAGTATTTCTGAATGCTGACAAAATGGTCTGGAGAGAATATCAGATGAGTAAAGTCGAGGAACTTGGACGTTGACTTTTCTGTATCTATGATAAGACACTACTACGCACAAGGCAATTTATAGACAGTTTATTTGAAGATTACAGTTTGAAAACTTTAGATTTTATGATTGTCATGCCAGGGAACATAGCAGCAGGAAGGCAGGCATGGTGTTGGGGGAGTAGCTGAGAGTCTGCATCTTGAGACACTAGCATGAGGCTGAGAGAGCTGAATCCTCAAAGCCCACTCTCAGTGATATACCCCTCCAACAAGGCTACTCTTCCTAATCTTTCCCAAAGTTTCCTCCACTGGGGACAAAGTATACAAATATATAAGGCTGTGGTTACCACTGTCATGCAAACTATGATGGCTGGTGATGTGTAACAATGGTCTCTTCACAAATGCCATTGTCCCCAAAAACTATTTGGGGTTGTGACCTAATGAAAGATCATAAATCTAAGGTTGAAGTCATCCACTATTTCAAACACATGACCTGGAGGATGGTATGTGTTTTCATTACATTCTTTTTTGTTTTTATTAAAATACCAGACAGGAAAGAATTTAAAAGTGAAGGGGTTTGATCTAGTGAGTGGATAGATGCCATAATGATAAGGAGTCATGGAGCCAGGAATGGGAGACCAGCAGGTTACACTGCATTGGATGTCAGTGGTTTCTGGCCCAAACTTTCTGGTCTAGACCAGAGGTTTGACCAGTAGTCTGGCAGCCAGGCAGTCTGGCAGTCTGGCAGAAACTTGTTATACTTGCAGTCACACAGAGACACACAGATGCTTATGTAATTTTCTGTTGATTGATCTAGGGCTCCGGCATATAACTTGCTAACTCCTTCATCTCAACTCAACCCATCTTGTTCAGCCCATCTTGTTTCAACTTCTTTCCTCTGCATTGTCTCCTGGAATCTCTGTGGCATCTGTCTGGTGTGTCTGCTCTGCTCTGAGATTTTCACAGTCTGGTACCTCAGTCTACACTTCCTGTCTGCCTTCAGCCAATCAGTTTTTTATTAAACCCATAGGTGGGACAATTATTTAAAATGTAACACATAATTCCACTACAGTAGACAGTAAACAGAAAGCGGGCAAGACATTAAAGCTGAAGGCCCACCACATTGACTTATTCCTGTAACCAGGCTCCACCCACTAAGGTTCCACAACCTTCACAAAGGTTACTACCAGCTGGGAATCAAGTGTTCAAACATATGAGCTGATGTGGGACATTTCACTTTCAAGCCATAATGTCTGTCTTGGACGCACATTGCATAATGTCTGTCTTGGACTCATGGCCATCTCATAATGCAAAATGGACTCATCCCAACTTCAAAAGTCCCCTATAGTCTTTAACAGGCCAACCACTGTTTAAAAAGATAGTCCCAAATTCAAGTCATCTTTGAAACTCAAAGCAGTATCTTAGCTGCAAGCTCTTACAAATATCAAAAGACAAATTGTGTGTTTCTAATGTACAATGACAACAGTTATATTCACCATATAAGCCAGAGCAGATGGGAATATAACTAGAAAAGATTGCACCAAAATAGGACTGAAATTTAGCAGGACAAATAACAAACCCCAAGCTCCACATCTACCACTTGAGGTTCATCATGGAATCACTGGGTTTCAAAGATCACCTTTGTCGTTTGCAGATGTTCCATGGCCCCAATATCTCCAATTATCTTGGTTTCTCCACTGACATATAGGCTTAATCTTCACAGCTTTGAAAGAATTCTTTCAAAACATTCTTTTTAGGGAACCCAGTCTTACAATACGTTGCCTGATTTTAGCGGTTGTCTCAGATACCATGCCTTCCTTTATGATACATCTTTTATGTCTGCAAAACCAGTCACTCATGAATGAATCTGCCAAGTTATCATCTCAGGATGGAGACTGGACCCTTGGACCAAAGCTATAGTGGTATCTGTGTTCCATGCTTGCTAAATACATGTAGACATTTTGCTGGGCCATTGATTTTAAGCTGGGAACCACTTAAATTGCATTCTCCATTCAGGCTCTCTCTTTTTAAATAAATTTCTGTTTCAAGAGTCAAAGCCTTTAATGGGTGGGGTCTTACCCTTGGAATAGTTTTTCTATTTTCCTAGTACAAGGGAGGACTTTTCTCTTTATCAGTTAGAGCCTTTTCTAAGCACATGCCTTGGCTGCGACTTTAAATTTACCCAATGCTTTTCTGAACAAATTGAACATATTTTATATTTTATATCCTGTTTACTCATTTTTTTCCACTGTAAATATGGGTGAGAATGGTAAGTAATAACCATGACAGAGCCTGAACATTAATTATCTTGCTATGCAATTCCTTCTACTGAGCATAAATTTTAAATACACCCTAACTAAAGTTCTCAGAATGCAGTCAGACTCTGCCATAATTTCATATGAGTGGATACAGTTCTTAGAGAGTCCTTGGTCCCCTCTGACACTCCATAAGCTAGGCCTCCAAAGGAAACAGTTTCACCTCTATTTGTGTTTTTGAAATTTCCACCAGACCAGAGCAGACCATTAAGTTCTTTTTGCAATATTCAAGGGCTTTTCTAGCTCATATTCACAAACTCTTCCACATCCTTCCAAAAATTGCTTCCAAGGACTTAAGAACCACATCATCAGGTTTATTACAGCAACAGTCTCATTTCTTAGTACCAATTTCTGTATTATTTTTCAGATAAAATACCTAAAAAGTAGCAATTTAAAGGAGGAAGGGTATGTTCTTCCCATATAGTTTCAGAGGGTACATGCCACCCTACAAGGGAAAGCCTGGGTCATGAGCAGGAGATGAGCTGATCACTTTGTTTTGGCAGTCAGGAAAGAGAAAAGTGCAGGTAGCAGGGCCAGTATATACAACTTCCAGGCTCATCCACTCTACCCTTCTACAAGGCTCTGTCTCTTAAAGATGCCATCTACAACTTTCCTATAGCTGGGAACCAAGTATCTAGACACATGAGTCTATCTGAGACATTGCACATTCAAATCACAACACTGAATGAAAGAGGCAGGAATTCAAAAACGATCCTCATTATCTCCTATCCATTTTTAGTTTACTTATATGATAAGGTTACATTGCACACATTGCATTCTGTAGTGTGTGTGTATTAATCAGTTGGCATTAGCATAAAGATTTTATATGGATAGAAAAAAATCATCAGTCCATTAAAACTAGAGAAATAAAAGGGGCCACCTGGAAATTGAGATGCTTAGAAGCATCACAAATGAGTATAATATGGCATCCATGATGGAAAACTTCATTACAGAGGTTCTGGATGCATGTGCACAAGCTACACTCCCTATTCTTCCAGACATCAAAATAATTGAAAACTGAATTATTAGGTACATTCCCTGTGGTCTCAATTTTTTCCATTGTCATTCATTAATTTCAAGAAATTAAATTAATTAGATTAAAAACTGAGGTTTGGTATGTTTATACCAGTGCCACTTCCTTTTATTTTACCTATAATTTGTCATTGATAAATAAATAGGTAGAGAAACAAGAAAATGAGTGTTCATCATTTTTTTCAGTTATTTTCTTCTCATCACCGTGATTTCTATTTGTTCCATGAACCACATATTGATAAAACAATTTCAGTTTACCACTTGATGGCCTTGCTTCTATAAAAAAAAATCTGCATCATTTTAGAGAAAATATCACCTCATTAATAAACTGATTAATTAGATCAATTACAAATCTTAAGGTAAAATTATGCTGACAAGTTGAATGAAATGATCAGCTTTGTAATTTTAGCTTGGAATTGACAAATCTGCCTTACAATTCCCATAATAGGAGCAAGCATCTGTTGCAGTGAATAAAATTTCATATCAGTCTATCATTTCAAATGAACCAAATAAACCATTATGCCAATGATTTGTAATTTATAGGATTTTTAAATCTCAACAATTAGGCAATGTCAAGGTGCCCTTAGAAATAGCCTGGTATTTCTGAATAATAAATGGTCACTTCTGGATTTATTCACAAGTCTCTCATTCAAGTAATTTTGTACTAAATTCCCTGCTTTAGAATTCACTACCCACTTACAAGTTTGTTATTTCCTGGCTGTGAGGTGTTGTCTTCCCCCAATGTGTATTTTAATTTTGTTCTATTAGTCATAGCTGAAAGGACACTTCACTTAGCATCATCAACATGAAATCTTGGAAGTGCTAATTGATTATAAATGAGACTATGACTAACCTGAGGAGAAATAAGGATGTGAACATTTTGCAGTTTATGAACCTACAAAAGAAGAATGTGAATGGAAACCAGATGAGGAAGAAGTAGTTTTGGAGGAACTGAAAGAGAAGGCCAAGATTGAAGAAGAGAAAAAAGACGAGGAGAAAGAAGACCCTAAAAGGATTTCTGAATTTTGGTTGACAGTTTTTAAGAATGTTGATTTGCTCAGCGATATGGTTCAGGAACATGATGAACCTATTCTGAAGCACTTGAAAGATATTAAAGTGAAGTTCTCAGATGCTGGCCAGTCTACGAGTTTTGTCTTAGAATTTCACTTTGAACTCAATGAATATTTCACAAACGAAGTGTTAACAAAGACTTACAGGATGAGGTCAGAACCAGATGATTCTGATCCCTTTTCTTTTGATGGACCAGAAATTATGGGTTGTACAGGATGCCAGATAGACTGGAAAAAAAGGAAAGAATGTTACTTTGAAAACCATTAAAAAGAAGCAGAAACACAAGGAACGCGGGACAGTTCGCACTGTGACTAAAACAGTTTCCAGTGATTCTTTCTTTAATTTTTTTGCCCCTCCTAAAGTCCCTGAGAATGATGATTTGGATGATGATGCTGAGGCTATACTGGCTGCAGACTTTGAAATTGGTCATTTTTTACAAGAGCGGATAATCCCAAGATCAGTGTTATACTTTACTGGAGAAGCTATTGAGGATGATGACGATGATTATGATGAAGAAGGTGAAGAAGCTGATGAGGTAATGTTTACCAAATGAGCAAATAATTCACTGTTTAACACATTGAGGAGCAAATTGAGTGGTTAATGTACTCCTTTGCTATAATCATTCTGTGACTTGGGATAAATTTTGGGAAACAATGATTTTAGAATTCTACAGCCAATGTATGTATAAGGTTTCAAAAAATAAATTGCAAAACTCAAAAAAAATAAATAAATAGAGCTTTGGAGCTCAAATAAGAACTTGGGGAAAGTGATGTGGATATTCGCGAAAGGAAATCAAAGCAAGGATTGAGTAAGAGAAATAGGGAAAAAAAGTAAATAGTTTTTAAATTGCCATTTATAAAACAAAGCAAGTGAAAGAAACAAAAGATATGAATACTAAAACAGGTTTTGTCAAATGGCTTTTAATTTAATTTGAAATGATTATTTTGTGGAAATCATTAAAAAAAAAAAAGACAGAATGCAACCACTACAACTAAATTTAAATTCAGCAAGAATGCGAAATGCAATGTCAATATAAAAAGTAAGATGTATTTCTATACATTTACAGTAAACAAATGGATGGAGAGGTATAAATATTCCTGTTTTAATAGAATCAGGGCAAACTTTATAGCTATAGCTATGATAACAAAAATGATAAAATACTTATTTGATCAAATTCATGATATACCTTGATAGTAAAAGGGAAAACAGTTATTATCCAGGTATTAATTGTCCTCAATTGTTTTATATAATAAATATGATTATAACCATAATTTAAGCAGATTTTCTTACAGTTCTTCACAAATCAATTCTTAAATTTACTTAGCTATGCAATTGTATTCTATAAACAGGATGATCTAAAACACTAAAAATCACTTAGTCTTAACCTAATCAAAATTTGCAAAAGACAGGAAAAAAATGGTATATTGTTCTCATAAGAAACAGGAAAGTAGAGGTCAGAATAATAAAATAGGGAATCAGAAATATAGTAAACCTAAACAGTAGATTGACTTTCAATGAATACACCAAAGCAACTTACTGGTAACAGGAAATCTCAACAACAACAAAAAAAATGGTTCTGGGATCACTAGACACACACAAAAATATGGAGGTAAAAAGATCTCTGTACTGTGGTTAATTTAATAAGCATAATTCGAGTATAAATCTAAAAGTACAGGCTGAAACTAAGTTGTTTTAAAAAATATTTTAAAAGTAAAAAATATTGATTTACAAATTAATAAAAATAAAAGTCTCAAGTTAACAGACTGAAAAAAAAATTGAAATGTACATAACTGACAGGAGATTTTCATCCAGAATATAAAGGATGAACACAACCTTGTAAGGAAAAATGAACCAAAAACAAGAAAGGGGAACAAAAGACCTAAATAGCCATTTTGAAAAAGACAGTTACAAGTGTTCTGTAAGCACATGAAAAGGTACTTGACATCCTTAGTCATAAGAAAAACACAAATTAAAATTATAGCCAGAATGGCTATAATTGAAAAGACGCTGACAATACCAAATGTTGAGGAGGATGTGAAGAACTTGAACTCCCACGTGGTGCCTCTGAGCCTGTGAAATGTTATAGCCTCTCTGGAAAGTAGTTGTCATTCTGTAAAAATAAATATACATCTACCTTCTGACCAAGCCACAACCCACGCAACAAAAGCAAAATACATTTCCACTAGGAAACCTGTGCAAGTGTCTACAGACTAGCTTTTATAGAAACCACCCAAATGTCACATATCAACAGAAAAAATCATCCAATGACATGGAAGATATTCAGCAATGGACACAATGCAAAAAGGAGTGTGCAGCAGCATGATAGGTCCCAAAAACAACTCTGAATGAAAGGAGTAAGACCAGAAGGCTATATCTAGATAGTCAACTTGCAGGATGTCCCAAAAACAAGCAGAATTATAACTGTAGATGAAAAATTGGAAGCTGCTTAGAAAGCATTAGTCTTTTGGTAGGAAGAAGACCAAAAAGTGGCTTCTGTAAAGATGCTGATCTCCTGGGAGATTTCTGTCTAGTATTAAGATTTTTTTTTTCATATATAAATAATTACGTCAGACCTATGTATCCCTCCAAAACAAACTGGAAACATGATAACAGACTGACATCCTTAGTTAATGTTAGTTGGTAAATAAGTGATAAAGAACCGACGTCTGCCTTTTTGTCTATTAAAATACCTAGAAAAAAAAACTTTTTTAAAGCCTATACCTAAGTCAAATGAGTTGGTTGGGTCTCAAGAAGCTTCCAGATGATGCAGAGCCCAAATAAGTAATTGTATTGCTATCCTATCCAGAAGGAACTTTAATTTGCAGATAACCTGTGCACACAGTACGAGAGGCTGCATCTTATGTGACATTCCTCAATCTGGGAACACTTCTCTGGGAGGTTGCTCCAGGCTGCTAGCATTTTTCAACACTTGTCTCAAACCACTAAAATTTAGAACTTAGAAGCAAATGATAATGTATTTTTAAAACTTTTCCTTTAAAAATATATGACATTTACTTGTTTACAGAATACACTCCCTTTCAGCAGCACAGAAACCAAGGAGCTCAGCACCTAACAGCAAAAATAACTAGTAAAAATAGGCTCCAACCAGATGGCACATACTGGTAATAGCACAGTCTGAAAGCTGCAGCATCAGTCACACAGGTGATGAATATGTTGCATTCTGCTTGCCCTGGGTTCTGAAAATGCTCTGTTCTGAACTCTAAGGTCATAAGGTTGTGTTTTTCCACAAAAACTGTGTCAGCAACGAGACTTCAATTAATGGTAGCAGGACCTCTAAAGAGCAATACTGTACCTTGGAGTGCTCAGTGCATAGTCACCTCTAACCTTAATTCAATCAGATTGAAAGGTTCAGTTCAATTGAATGCTGATTTGACTTCTACTCCACTGTATGCTTCCTGTACAGCTTCATGCCAGCAGGGAACTCACTACCTGAATGGCAGAGTGAGCTGCAGCCTCTTTCAGAATTAATTTCATGAATGGTAGTAGGTCTTTTTAGATTGGATTAAGAAACTTTGCTCATAAAATCACAAGGTCTCACACATGACCCTCTACCAGAGTCTCCTCTCTAAGGACACGGTGTTGGACAAAGAGTACTACCTCAGAACTATGTAACATTAAAGTATAAGTCTTTCCAAAAACTTTAATCTCCTCTGGTTTAGCCACTGAAAACTCCAAATTCAATTTGCAACCCAGTTCTAGCAATGTTTCATAAACTTGTTATATGATTTATTTTTATCTATTTCTCTCATATATATTACTCTATAGTCTCTGGTCCTTTATGAAATCTTGCCTAGAAATAAGATTATAAAAGTTAAATTTAAAAATTCATCAAGTACCTAATGTTTTTTGTTTATTTATATCTATGTCTACTTCCAATGGTTCTTTCAGATACATCTAAAGATAAACTGGAATTTATATTGAATTTACCCTTTCATTTTTGCTTAATGGACATATTACAGATATACCAGACATCTGGATAAATTCTGATGAGAAAACTAAAAGAATGAACTTGAGCAAAACCATAAATACTTAATGCTAGAATGTTTTAAGATGTTAATTGGGTCTTCAGAATAACTTAGAACAGGAATAAGACAGAGCCTTTTAATGTCTTTATGAATGGAAAGATAGCATTTAGGACCAGACATATGTATTATATTGTCTTAGTATAGTAGAGACCTCTAGTCTCTAGTCTCTAGTCTCTAGTCCTGGCCCTGAGGGGAATTCAAAAAACTCTAGTCTGATAAGATGAAACATCCCCATCACACCAGCAAGCTAGGTGCTTGAATCTCAGTGCTAGAAACATAAAACCAAGGTTGACGAGAACATTAAGCAGGATGACATGGTTTGTTCTACATTCATGTATATGGGATTTTCAGGAACATAAGAATCAATGCCAATACTTCTATACATGCATGAGTTTATCTGTATCTAGTCTTTGAGCAAACATTACAAGGAAAATACAAAGACTCTGATATCCAAAAACCTACATGCTGCAAAGAAAATCTTCTTGTCCTGTCTTGAAATGAAAGTTGTCATTTTTTGTTTGTTTTTACATAACTGGCAGGTTGGTTTGTTTTAATAATACAATATTATAAAATAAACATTAGGAATATCAGTTAGAACACCTAAAGTAATTCATATAGTATCTTTCCAAATGAAAAAAAGTCTTTTTCATAGCTTTGAATTTGGAAGATTTTTTTCTCCTAATCAGTCTTGATCACATATAAGTCAAGGACAGAAATTTTCATTTTCAGGTGAAAGAATTACAGCTTAAATATTTAAATGACAAATAAGTTTGAAGTTGGCACAGTGGGTCTCTGATAATGGGATGAGCAAAATGGTCTTCATAGAATTTGACCTTGGTGATTTACATATATTGATTAATATAAGCCATAATTTTATCACAATGAGCCATTTTTTTCTTTACCCTTTTTATACTGTCAACCTTTCTCCTATAAATCTGATTCATTTTTGAATCTCATGTATAGAACAGATATCATCCTTACTGTAGTGTTTGTCGGAAAAGCTGAAGCACAAGGCTGCTAAAAAATCAAAGTGATTGTCAGGAACTGATGATCACCTGTGGTTTTCAAGACGCCAAATCCTAAGAAGCAAAACTAGATCTGCAATCTAAAACCATCTTTACACCCTTCCCATGGTCAAGTTCCCCGGTTTGTGTGCCTCCTGAGGGTTGGCTTGGACATTAATCTATCTAGACTTATGGCTCACTGCTTATATGATCTCCCTTCTTGGATGTTAAAGTCAGTGATGAAAGTAACTGAGTCACATTTGCCACCGTTACATGCTTCACAGAACCCATCATGAATTTTCATACAACTGGCCTTTAAAAAGAATGTGCTGCTTTGAAACAATACAAATGCCAATCTGAAGGAAAACTTTATTTACACATAGTCTCATTTTTAGCCATTTCTTTAGAAGGATAACAAAGGGTCAAGCCAAGAACTGGTTCCAACTTTAGATGTGTGGAAAACATCATCAGCCTATTCATGTTTCTTTTCTGCTGCCTGCCATGCCTCTGATGTGACTGCAGTGCCAAGGCTTGATGAAGTGCCCTTGCCATTAGCCTATGGCCATCTGTCGAACTAGGCGGTGAGTGGCAGCAGGTCAGAGGAATCAGGCAAGGAGCCAGAACCAAGAATCTGGGATACAGATCAAATAGGGTCACAACAGCAAGGAGGCTAGTCGGAAGTCATTAAACAAAAAGAAAGAAGTTTAAAGGACACTAGCAGCAGAGGTCAGAGAATAATGAAAATATCCAACAATAAACAGCAGAAAATCAGGAGCTCAATGAGCCCCAAGAAGAGGGTTAGTATGCCCAAATAAGGCTATATATACCTACACAGAGAGTAAGTCAAGACTGGAAGAAGACACCATACAGCTCTGAACAGTCCCATGTTTGAACCTTCTACTGACAATGCATTTGACACTACCTTTAATCACTCTAGAACATGTCATGAAAAGCAAGGTTGTGTTATTGTTCATTAAAGGCTTGTTTATTTTATGTAAATGTATTAAAAGCAGTATTTAATTTGGAATTTTCTTCTATTTCATTGTATATCAGGAACATCACAACAGTTATCAAGGGGAACCAAGTATACTCACTGCATGGATTTTCATTATTGTGCTGGTTGACAGATGGGCGTCTCTCTACCAGGGGTAATGGTGGATGCCTATAATGCAAACACACAAAGGGTAAAAGCAGAATGATAAGGAATTTAGCTATGTAACAAATGCAAAGTCAGAATGGACTACAGAAGACCCTGTCTCAAAACAGAAAAATAAGGACAACAATACAAACAGAACACAAGTCAGATGCATATCTAGTCTTCTTGATCCATTAGTAAGGTCTTTAACAGCATGGTTAAACTGATAGTTCTAACTTATAGAAATACTCCTATAGCTCTAGCCTATAGTTCTAGCATACAGAACTGTCCCTATAGTTTGAAGTCACTACCCCTCTTACATTAGCTTGGGATGAGTCTGAGTCTTTCTCTCCCACAACTGGCAAGAGAAGGGACCTTAATCACTGCATGCTCCTGCCAATGTCACCTTCATGTCCTGTTTCTGTTACAAAACAAGCCCCTACAAACCCCAAAGCTGAAACTCTCCCTTTGTACAACTGTAGCACCTCATCATCCTGTCTCATCCAGTTCATAAGGTTCCTCTACTATATTTAACATCAGGTATGCTTTTCTTACTTGTATATTTATCTATCTCCCTCTACTAGAGTACACTTTCTATGGGAACAAGACTTTTAATCCATTTGGTTTACCCTCAAATCCCTTTTACTTAGAACACATAATGTTCTGATAAGACATAATGAGTAAGCAGAAAATATTTTGTCTAACAACGGGTGGGAATAAAAGCCTATGTGAACAGTGAGCAAGCACTACATTTTAGGTACAAGCAAATGTCACACTGTTCCCCACATACTGTTTTGCTGATGGTTCTTTAACTTATAGCTTTCTTTTGCATCCTAACAAATCAGACAAGAAGGTTAATTTTATCCTTACTTATTTTATAGGAAAGTCCTTCCACAGAATGGGTGTATTAGCAGATTATTGTTGAAGGTATAATTGGGGTATTTAGAACTCCATCTTGAAGGAGGAATAAGTTCAAATTGTATAAAGGATAAGGATTTTTTTTGTTGTTGTTTTGCTATTGCTGACTTTGGGTGAAATTGGAATATAGATGTAAAAGTGTTTGGGAAAGTAGAATTCACTAGGAGCAACCATGGGAAAAGCAGCATGTAGCTTCTTCTCCCTCCTAGCAACCCTGCACGGTGTTCAGGTGCCCCTCTTTCTTTGCACTGTCATGGGCTTTAGGAGAATTTGCCCAGGGTCACCTCAAAAGGACAGATTCTGAATGTTTCAACTAAGTTTGCAACTCTTTTTAAATATTGGTTTCTTCAGTCAGCTAATGAAGTTTAGGCACTGGATTGAATTCTAAGCGATGAGTAATCAAATAACAAAATCTGTTGAGGAGATTTCTAGGAAACAGTCCTTGACCTTAAGAAGGCGAAAAAGAAAAAAAAAAAAAAAAAGAAGAAGTACGCAAACAAAGTTCTGTGTCGGCCAATTTTATATCTTTTTTATTTTATTTATTTTTTTATTTTGAATAAAGTCTCATTTTTTTATCCATGTATCCCCTTGTTCAAACTCCCTTCCCCCTCCCACTCCTCCCAGTCACTCTCTTTTCTTCCCATCTCCTTATATCGTCCCCAGCAAGGGCAGGAGGTCCCAAGGTGGCTTAGTTCAGCATCCACTCCAAGCAGATCTGCTTTCCTCATCCCAACATCAAGACTTGGTCACGTATTCCTCTGGAGGGAATGGGCTCCAGGGTGCTGGTTCAAAGTGCTTCAGATCCCAAGCTGTTCATTGGTTGTGGTTTGCAGCTTGAGAATGCTTTGCTTTTTGTTTTAAGTCCACTAATGAGTGAGTACATCCCCTGCTTATCTTTCTGAGTTTATGATACCTCACTCAGGAGGATATTCTCCAAATCTATCCATTTGCCTGCAAATTTTAGAATATAATTTTTCTTACTGCTGAGTATTACTCCATTATATAAATGTACAACAATTTGTTAATCCATTCTTCAGTTGAGGGGCATCTAGATTGTTTCCAGGTTCTTGCTATTACGAATAATGCTGCTATGAACATAGTTGAGCTGACGCTTTTAGAGTGTGAATGTGCATCTTTAGGGTATATGCCCAAGAGTGGTATTGCTGGATCCTTGGGGAGATTGATTCCCTGTTTTCTGAGAAACCACTATACTTCATTCCAGAGTGGCTGAACAAGCTTACACTCCCACCAACAATGGAGAAGTGTTCCCCTTGCTCTGAAACCTCTCCAGCATGGACTATCATTCATTTCTATAACAAAGTCTTAGAAGTAAATCAACCTAGAAAATGGAAAGCCTGGATACCATCTTGGCTCAAACCATGGTTAGTTGACCCCATGACATAAAATGATAGCAAGACACCATCTCATTGTAGAAGCATGTTAAGAAACAACTGCCCTTCTAACAGAAAGCCAAAAGGAAGGGAGAAGAGAAAAAAACTGCCTTCTGAGAATATTTCAAGGGCTGACATCAGGGAAACTAGCCCACACGCTAAAGACTCCATGACGTCCACATCAGCCTTCCAGCTGGGAACCAAACCTCCAACACATGGGCCTTTGGATTTATCCCATTTCCAATTATCCCATTTCTTCTCCCTCTAACATGACATCTGTATGGAATGTGACTTTCACAGTTGTTTTGTGATCAGGAATGAAACTAGCTTGTGGAAGCAAATAGCACAGAGAGTATTGAAGTCTTAGAGAGAGTATGTCTATGTTTCTATTTGGTTTTGGGGGGTTGAATAATCACCACAAGATCCATGCCAGAACTAATATATTTCTATCTGTTAAAATTGTTTCTCTGTTAGTCAAAGCCATAAGGATGATACATAATACAGTGATTTAAACATTTCTTAGAGACAAATTAATTCTATAACCCCTAGACACATCTGCTTTTAAACCTGTTATGTGTGAGTACTGAACTGAGATAATATGGTAAGTATCAAAGACTAATCAGATGTTGGAAATATATAAAATATTTCAACAATTTAATTTGGCTATATTATTTCTATATATTTGGAAATATATAGACTTTATTTGCCTACTTGTTTTTATTTTTCATGTAGGTCCTAAAAATTAAAAAGTATATAAATGGTTTCTATTATATTTTTACTGAACCATAATGTTCTGCATCGTGATTTTATATTTCATTGTTTTTTATTTTACTGTTGAAATTAAAATAAAATTACATTTCTCCCTTTCTTTTTCTCTCTTTAAAGAGTTCCATATACCCTACCTTGCTCTATTTGAAATTTACTGCCTCTCTTTTTATTAATTGTTGTTACATTGATACATACTGCATCTTGATTTTTACATTGACACATATGACTACATAAAACATATGTCTTCAAGTCTCACCCTAAAAGACTGAATTTTAGATTTTATTTTATGTAAATTATATCTCAATAAAATTAGTTTTAAAGCAATTGACTATGTGGCCAATAATGTAGCCCACTGGTAAAGTACTTGTCCAGCACATGTAGTCTCCTAGATTTGATCCTCAGAACCATCACAATTAAAATAACTAGAAAATTAGAAATAAATTTGTTATGCACCCTTCCTCTGCTCGTATTCCCCATTGGGTCTTTGCTCATATCATTCCCAGGGTCTGCGAAATGTACATTTTTCATCTGATGACAAGTATTTCAGTCATGCTCACACATCGGCCCTATCCCAGCTCTTCTGTGTCATTCCCCTAACCTGTACTCTTCAGGTTCTTTGCAGAGGCATCCCAGTCTTGGTGACATAGAATTTTGGTGTCCTGACTCATTGTCAGGCAACGGTATGAAGGATTTAGGCATAGCAACTGTGTTCGAGGATGGTGAGTCAGGAAGCTGAGAGCTAGCTGAATTGGATCTAACAAAAGGTTACAATTGGTGGCTAAAGCTTAACATCTAAATATTGGAAGATTCTCTTATATATCCTGGGTATGGATTCTTCAATGACATAGCTTATCTAAATCCAGTGACTTCTTATTATTCCAATTTAATGTAGAAAGATGTATATGATTCCACACTTTCCAAAGTTCTGCCCATGGCCAGTTGGCTAAGTGCTTGGAATATGAAGTTCTCATCCTGGCAATGGAGACATATAAAGGAACACCTTCACCTTACCATGCACAAGAAGCAGAGCAAGAAGAATACACAAGAATTAGAAATAACCTCCCAAAGCATGCATTCAGTGACCTGCTCCATCCATGAGGGCTACACAACTTAAAGTTTTCAGAGCCACCGAAAATAGCATCACCCACTGAAGAACAAGCATTCAAATATGAGCCTATGCAAAAATACTTCATTTTCAAATTGCATTAGCTAGAAACTATGCTTTACCATCTGGAGAACTTTTTCCTCAGGAATAACTTACGCTATGAGCAACATATGAACATCTGCAGTACCTGAAGAACTTCTGCAATACCTGGGGTACTGACTTCTACTTATCCTTCACATTCGTGATTGCTGTGAACTGATGACAAAAGCATCCACCCGTAAGTGAAATCCAACTGCCCCTGGGACTCATAGACTCCTGGTTCTCTCATGAGATACTTTTTGTTCTCTATATTTCGTACATCTCTGGATCAATAAATTGGTAGTTGGTGTCTGTCTTGCTCCTCATTACTGTCTTGAGAAGCATATTCTTCATTCTCTGGGATCCTGCTCTTCCATTCCTTCTTCTCCTGCTCCTTTCAGTACCTAATAGCTTCATCGTGCATGCTCATTTGCCAACATCTTTGGAGCTTGGTTCACAGCTCTTTTTCTTCTGTGAAACTTACTATCACAGAAGACATTTCATCCAGTCTAAACATAGACTTCCAGCACTTAAACTGAACAGCTAAAAACTGTAGTTTTGATGGAGTTGCACTTTTTAGCCCTCCATCCTTTCTCTTCACGATTCTGTAATATGCTTGAGATTCCACCACAGAAAAGCTTGGGAAAGCAAAGAACACTGGGAATGCTAAAAAGTCACACTGAACCAGGGTCTAATTTTATTCTTCTGTATGTGGCAAGTGAATTAGACAAACAGTTCTTGAAAGAAGTATAAACGGCCAATAAATATGTGAAAAAATATTCAGCATCCTTAGCCATCAGGGAAATGCAAATAAGAAATACATTGAGACTCCATCTCAACCCAGTCAGAATAGCTATTATCAAGAAAAACAACAAGCAAAAAACACTGCTGAGGACACAGGAAGAAAGAAAAATTTTGTACACTCTTGGTAGGAATGTAAATTAGTATATCTGTTGTAATAGGTTCTGGCCTGGACTATCCAGGCCTGGACCAGAAGTTTGGTCCTACTCTCAGTCTTGCTTGGCCTTAAATAATCACACATAGGTTTATAGTATTTTTATGCTGATTGACTAAGGGCTCAGTCATATAACTTGCTAGCTCTTTAGTCTTAAACTATCCCATCTTGTTTAGCCATGCGGCTTGGTACCTTTTCTCAGAGCAGCATTTCAGCTTCTTTCCTCTGCATCTGCTGCCATCTCCTCTTTGTGCATCCCTGTGGCATCTGTCTTTGCTCTGAGATGTTCCCAAGTTTTCTTAGCCTGGTAACCCCACCCACAATTCCTGTCTGTCTTTAGCCAATCAGCTTTTATTAAACCCATAGGCAGGACAAATATTTACAATGTCAGGAAACAGTAGCAACATAATATAATCCCAGTACATTTATCCATTGCTGGAAATCATTCTAGAGGCTTCTCAAAAGCCTGAAAATAAGATTACCATATAATTCAGTTCAAACCATACCTCTCCTGGTTATATACCCCAAAATTTAAATCATCATAAAACAGAGATATTATATATCTAATGTACTTCTTTATGAAGGTGAAGTTTGCCTGAGGGCCTAGCAACGGCCTCAGTTCAATGCTCCTGATTGTGCCAGCCAATGAGGAGTGACCACATGATGTCACCAGATCAGGACAAAGCTTGGGTGCTGGGAGGAAGGTTTATAAGGCTCTCCCCATGATTGAATAGAAGAGTTAGTTCACAACAACAGCAAAAATCTAGATTCTCTTCAACAGATGAATAGAGGAAGAAATGATGGTATATCAGCCACACTTTTAATCAGCCATAAGAGTAAAATTCTAATTTGAAGAAAAATGGGTGGAACTTCAGTATAGTATACTAAGCAAAATAAGTCAGGCTCAGGAGTCAATACATTACATGCATTCTCTCATATATGAAATTTAGATTTAAATCTAGACATAAAAATAGAAGGAAGATTACATGGGAGAAATAAGAGGAGGGGGAGATTATGGTAATGGAGGAAGTCTGAGAAAAGTATATACTATATATATGAAAATATCACGATGAAAACCATATTGTGACATAATGAATATATACTAATGGCAACAAAATATTTATATACACACATGTATTCTATGGAGCTTTATAGAATTTGTAGAAGAATGTTTTATTCTGAAGATGTTTACTGTTCCTGTTCCAATGTAAAAAGTTTATTAACTACTTTACTTTAGTAGTTTATGAAACTACTAAACATATTTAGCAGACATTAAGCAAAGATAACAGAACAATTAGCAGACATTAAGAAAAGATACCAGAAATTCAAATAGCACACACATTCACCAAGAAGAAGAAAATCTCTAATCATTTTAGTAACATCTCTTCCAAGACCTTCCTTATAAGTATCTTAATTTTTTTCCTTTTTTAATGAAATAGTAGTTTGGTAAATATTGTATTTAGTATCATGCTTTTTATACTTGACATCACATAAATATTTTTCTACATTTAAAAACACACGTTACATCACAGTCTATGATAATTTAAGTAATGCACAACTATTAAACACGTTGTTAGTGTACAAGCCTTGCTATTATAAACTTAATAAAATTATCTTTGTGTCCATTCTTAATATCCTTAGAGTTACACTTTAAAGAGATTGTTGCAGTTCAACTATTTGCAATATTATATCCATTAATGTCTAAACATATTTTACTTAGAACCTCTGATATCTGTGAATATCTCTTCTTCATGTTCTTAGAAGATAATCTAGCAAAATTTCTCTTTCTGATAGACAGAGAAAGTAATTAAGCTTTTGATGGTTTTTCTATAAAAGTTTCATTTCCTTATTCATTCTTAAAATTGACCTTTCTCATATCCACCTCATCATTTATTGAGGAGCTATTATGTGTCCGGCAGAGTTCCATGTGCCTGGGATAGACAATGAATAAGCCACAACCTAGAGCCCAGGTTCTCACAGTCTCAGATAAACACATCAAGTGACAAAGCCAGTATGACTTCTTTTGTGCCCACATGATGCTTTAAAAAGAAGGTTACACAGCTGGTTGAACTGTTCGCCAATGGCATCTCTGAACCATGATATATGATTTTTTTCAGGCAACCATTAGACAGTTTGGGTGACTTTTGTGGGTTGGAAAAGAAGCAACACTCCAAAAAATACATAAAATAGGACCAAGGCATACATATATGTGCCATTTTCTTCCATTGGACCATGGGGCACCAGCCTCATCTGAAACTTCAGAAGTGAGAGAAATGTTTGTTAGTAATGAGGAAAATGGCACATGGAGAATACATCACCAGATTGCCATCATTGCTAACTAATTACTGTTCTATGTTATTTTTTCATTAATCTTTACAGTTCTGTTCATTCTGAATAAACTGCCTTCTATTTTTACATTTGTAGCAAGGAATTAATGCCTATCCTAGCTAGGAGACATTCTGTCCTCTCCAGCTTTATTTGTGTTTTGAAACTTAACTATTGCATGAACATATTACTGGAACATAGATGATGAACATCCAGAGCCTACCCCATGTAGGGTGCATTTACTAAGACCTTCCCCAAGGAGCCATATTTGACCAACATACAAAACTTATTTTTCAGATGTTAGACTCTTCTGCAATAAGTTGGCAAAATTCTTTCACCCCCATGTTTAGTCTAAAGAAAGCCTATCTTAGATCAATTTTTCTTGCTAAAGATTATTTTAAATGCATCATTCTACCTAGGAACATATTTTTATGCATTCTGTAGCTTAAGAAGTAAAGTTTTCTGTTCTTGTATAGCTTTGAACATTCAGGGCACTTTTACACTTACAGCTCAAAGCAACCTTGGCAGGTGTTAAGGTTTGAAACAACCTTGGAATGGTATGACAGCTTTTACAGACAAAGCTGAATGCCAGTGGCTTGGCTTGACCTCATAGAATCATGTATATACAACTCACTGTGCAGAAATCGGCTTAGCTCTCAGGCCGTCTCAGCAGCCTCTTGGATCTGGACTCAATGCCTTTTTTTGAAGGAACTCATGGCCTCAATGCATGTGCATCCATGGTGTTCACTTCACCCACATTTCCCTAACTTCACTGTGCACATCAGCTCAGGTTTGCCACAGTTGTTTTGATTCCACTGATTTGAGAATGAGGCCTGAAGTACTACATTCCCAAGTGTAGCTCATCCTGCTGATCTGAAGCCCACACTGCAAAATAAAGCATTCTCATCCATTAGTCCAGCCTGCAGTTGTTTCATCCTCCTCCCTTTGGCTCTAAGCTCCATAGGGCCGTGATCTATGCATTATTAATCACAGCATTTCCAGCATTTAGATCAAGCTATGACAGGGTGTAAAATTCTCAATAAATATGAAATGAGTGAATGAGCAAATGAGCAAAAAAGGCAAATAAATGAATAAATGAAGCCCATGCCTTCCAGTCCAGAGTTCTTCTACTACATCATGCTGTCTATCACATGCATGAGCCATCTACCATCTACTTCTAATTGTCAGGTTCATTAGGGTAAACACCATTCATCTTAAGAATGCCAAATCTCAATGGTTTGACACACTAAAAGGCTTATTGTCCATGCACTTAGAGGCAGGTTAAAAGTGCTGTGAATCCCTTAGCATCCTAAATCCAACCTGTAATCCACTTCCATAGGAGACTTTAAAGGTACGTCCAAGGTCACCTCAGCAATCAATATGAAGCTTAAGTAAGAGCCCTAACCCTAACCCTAACCCATTTCCACCTATATTTCTAGGGATAATCTTTCTTTAAGGCTCATTCCTTAAAAGGAGCAGCATGCTGGCAAGAGAAGTGAGCCATGGGTACAAGGGGGTGACTCTCCTACTCCTCTGCATGTTCCCAGTGCCCACCATGACTTCCTGTCACATTGACTCCTATCTGGATTTGCGCCTACCCCCAACACCTGGAATTTAGGCTAATTTTTTTTTAACTGTTGAAACCCTGTTGATCTCTCAGTTCATATTTCAAATGATATTTTTCTCATAGATTTCTTTCAGGAATCTCTAAAACATGCATTTCCATTTTCTTGGACCTTCTGTATTTGTACTTGGATCAGATTATACTTTTCTGATCATCTCTAATACATTCCTCTAGGGGTTTTTCAAAGGTGGTATTTAGTAGATCCCAGCGACCAGGGATCACAAGTCCTCTGGAAAGTTTACAGAAACCTGTCTGTACAATACATGTTTTAGAGGAATTTAAAATGCATACGAAAAATCTAAAGAACATATATGAAAAGGTTCACTCTATGTTTTTGGACAGAAAGAACAGCTATAGCTTCAGAAGTGGAAGTAAATGGAAGGCTTGCCAGTACTCAAAAGCTACAAGTATAAGAAGGACCACAGCATAAAATGAAATACTTCTGGTTCATATACTTCCACTGAACAGTCTTGCATTTTATATACTTCGCCTTTAGTGGTTCAGACGTATAGTTCTTAACATCACATGGAGACTCATAACCTTCAGAATACAGCATGCATCAGCTGGCTGCACTGCACAGAGAATATAAAATGCCATCAAGAATGTCCTAACTGAAACGGTAAACTTTTAAAGCACAAACAACTCATCTGTTAGCAGCCTGGCATTTTTCTGTCTGGAAAGTAAATACATTAGAGGGAGATCTTTAAAGTGATTCTATTACCTGTGTAGGCCAACAATTTTCAATCTTAGGTCTGAAGCAGATGCAGGTAAGAGGCACTGTGACCTGTCCTTTTAACAGTAGCAGTAACTATACACAAACCCTTGGCACTGATATAAAAAGTTCCTATGAACGAGTCCTTGAATCCAAAATAACTGCCTTATGTTGGCCTAGAATTGTCCTCACTTACCCAGATTCTGAGGCATGGGCTCTTGGCAAGGCTGTCTAGAGAAAATCATCAGCATACATAAAACTCAGAAACAATCTACCCTCATGAACTAACCTTTCTGTTTTTTCAGAATCTTGCCTAAGGTGGCCTGGCCTACTTCGGGGAAGAAGAGCTCTGAAGCCCCCAATGTCTGAACAGTGCTGTCCCTACTTTGTGTTGAAGAAGTATGTTGCTGTTTTCTGAAGCCTGCAGCCAGCAGCCAGCAGCTCTCTGCAGCTGTCAGACTTGCAGAGTGCAGGGGGACACCAGGAAAACAGAGAAAGGGGAATCAGGAAATATAATCCAAAGACTTGCCAGGAGAAGACCTTTTCTCTGTATTCCTTAAACTCTGCACCATCATCACCCACAAGGAGGCAGAAAATAGGTGGGTGCAGCCTGAGAAGAAAATAAAAGCAAACTTGAGAAAAATTCCCTGTTGCTGAAGATAAAAACAAAGGTCAGATTAAGAGCCTCCCAGCAAAATCCTGCTGAGGAAGGGAGGAGGTCTGTAGGATCCAGAGGGGTCAAGGACATAACAAGAAAACCCACAGAGTCAGTTAACCCCGAGCTCACAGGGGCTCACAGAAACTGAACCAACAACCAGGAAGCCTGTATGAGACTGCCCTAGGCCCTCTGCATATATGGTACAGTTGTGAAGCTTGGTCTTAGGAGACTCCAAAAGACATTCCTAAAAGGCTCTCAGACTCTTTTGCCAGCTATGGGACATTTTTCCTCATGCTGAGTTGCCTTGTCTATAAACAAGGGGAGGTTCTTAGTCTTACTGCAATTTGATATGCCATGTTTTGCTGACATCCATGGGAGGTCTACCCTTTTCTGAATAGAAATGGAGGAGGTGATGGGGGAGGGCAGAGAAGAGGTGGGGAAGGAATTAGCAAGAGAGGAAGGAGGGAAATTGTAGTTGGAATGTAAAATAAATTTAAAAAAAATTTTTTAAAAACCTAGCAGCACTCAGTACTGAAAACATTAGTGAGTAACTCAGTCTGCCCAACTCTTATTTGTGTGAACAAGTGGAAACAGTTGCTCAAGTTTTTAATAGTAATGTATCAAATATAAACCTTTTCCCAAAACTTTTTGCAACATTGTCTTAAAGACAGACATAGTTATAAAGCAGTCCTTTCTAGAGAGTTATGGACAGCAGGAAGTAGCTAACAGCCAATTTGGGGCTACTCTCAGAATTGCTGAGATATGACAGTTAAACCAACAAAATAGACTTATCAATTGATCTTAATGATTAATCCATCATTCATCCAATGAATTTATATTACCAATTAAAGAGGCATTAGAGGATTTCCATATGGCCTCACAGCAGATATTACAAAGAAGGGTGATGTGGTAGTTCATATGTTCAGGGGTTGTGGATTTAAAAATTTGGGGGGCTGGAAAAATGGCTCAGCAGGTATAAGTGTCTGCCACCAAGCCTGATGGCATGAGTTCAATCTACAGAAGTAACATGGCAGAAGGAGAAAACTAACACCCATAAATTACTCTCTGACTTTCACATATATGCTGCTGTTTGTCCATGCACATACATACATACATACATGCACAGAGAAAGACACCAAACAAATACATGCTTTTTAAAAAAAAATTTATTATGTTTTCAGACAAAGATGACTTCAGGAAATATGTTTTACTGTAAGCATATTGGGGTGTTATTTACAAATGCAAGAGAAGCCCATGAGGATTCACAGGAAGAAGACAAGACATCACTTTGGGTAAAATGAGAAAAGACAGGCAAAGCTTAAGTAAATTCCAATTGTGAAGAGGGGCTACTTCTTATCAAATTGAAAGAGATACGGCGAGATTTTACTTAAGAGAGCAGTGTAAACAATCACACACACACCATAACTGGCATTACTAAGATCTTACTTCGTGGTAAGCACTAAATTCTCCACACATATCAACTCCTGTTATCACCAGCACCGAACAAGGAGAGCCTGTGTATCTACATTTTGCAAAAGTCTAACCTGAAACTGTTGATGGACAGAACTGCATAGCTAAAAGTGGAGCAATCTGAAGCTGGCAAGCTTCCAGTGACTGTAAGATGCAGAATTTGAGAATTCAGTGCATATCAATAAATAAAAAGGGCTAAGTCTAGAAATGCAGGTCAGGATTTCCCAAAGCTCCTGGAGCTGGCTTCCAGGGCCTGTGCTGATTGGCAGGCATAGACAGTCACTAACGTGTTTGCACAGGTTTGCACATTACCCAAATTGATGTCACTGTGGAAACATTGGGGAGTGAGGAGCTAGAGGGTCCCTAGGAACAAGAAGCCTTTGCTGATTTTCAGATAGTAAGCAAACTCACAATGAAGCTTTTAAAAATCAAACAGGGTAAGAAATGTTAGACACCTAAGAAGCCCAATCCACAAACCCTGTTAGCTAATTAGTTGGAGGCTAGAAATCCCAGTGGAAATGAGAAAGTAACATGGACTCAAACAGTCAGGGATCTGAAGCCAAAACAGTAGTTTCAGAAACAGAAATCAATAAATAAAGGACATTAAAGATGACACGATGGCTATGAAGTCCTGCTCATTCTGAGGCGTCCTTCTCCCAATCACCACAGCAATGTTAGCAGTTTTTAGAGAGTGGGCATTTAGGCTATGCTGGGCATCATCATATGCCTTTTTAATTTAATACATTGAAAGCTCAGAAGGTGCATGGTAGCAATATCCCCATTTCATGAGTAAAGGGAGAATGACATAGTGGTATGTGACCTACCAGAAATCAAAAGGCAGAAGGAAGTGGTGAAAACTGAATTGCAAACCTAGGGTATTGGAGGTTCAGAGACTAACTTTAAATATTTTAAACTATGTCAGCAACAGCAGGATGTGGATGGTTCACACCTGAAGTCCCAGCTTCTAGAAGGTACAGTCTCTCTCTCTCTTCTCTCTCTCTCTCTCTCTCTCTCTCTCTCTCTCTCTCTCTCTCTCTCTCTCACACACACACACACACACACACACACACATACGATGGGGGGTAACAACAGTAGTCACATGTCAGAATATTGTTGTCATACATAGTGTTATACAAAGGGGAAACTGGAACTGAAGAAGAAGCTGTGCTTTCACAATGGATGTCGAACCTCACACTCCATGATGTCTAGACAGAAGCAATCCTCTCCTTTCTCCCCCTTTTTGCACGGGGCAGGAGCCTTTGTGCTTGCTCTCTGCAGTATTCCATTCATTTCCAGGGGAAGCCTATCAATACCCATCTGGTGCATGCATAGAAACCTCACGCTGCCCTTCGTCCTCTATGGAGGAGCTTGGAGCATTTTGATCACAGGAATCTGGACGAGGAAGGCCTCGGCATGGTTCCCCTCTCCTTTAACAAGACAATCTGAAAATGTTTACTCACCGAGTCGTTGGCATGTGTTAGAAAGACAGGTTCCTGCTGTGATGCTGGCTGCAGAGAAATTGTGTTCATTTTGTTCAATTAGATCCTCCTCCAGTGAATTGAGGTGATGAATTTGTTTGATTTCCTGGTTTCTCTTCATCTTCTTTCAACAGAAGGGAGCTGAACTGCTTGGTGCCATAAGGAAGGAAAGAAGACAATAACTAAGAAAAGAAAATGAAGAGGATGTCAAAGGAGAAGGCCTCCCAAGGCAACCAGTGGCATCAGTGGCTGAGTAAGGCAGCAGCAGTTGGCCTGGGCCTCACTCCTGATGCCAGGGATTGTGAATGGACAGAGGAGGTCTTAGAAGAGATGGGCAAAGTGATGTTGCAGCCATCCTGGATGGTCCATCTTGTGCAGTGCTACAGGAAACTAAACACATACCGTAAAGCTTTAACCACACAGTAATATTGAATAATCAGCACACTATATTACCCCTCTTCAAGTGTGACTGGAATAGCACAGTAGTTAGCACTGTCTCCTATTTGCTGCATCTATATTTATATTAAGTAAATACATATTTCTATATGCACATCTTTGTCTCACTGAGTCATTAAGACTATGTTGGCAGAAACATGACACTTTGCTCGTAATCAATCCTGTCATCTTCTGCTAAAAATAAATGCATCATCCTTAATGTCAACTAAATCATTGTATCTTGAAACATGAATAAATACAATGATGGCCCCCAATGTCAAAATAATATCCAAATTTTCCAATTATCCTCAATTTTTCAAGATAGGCCCTAATCTAGGTTCAACTTTGTGTTGAGGTTTTATCATTTCATTTTCTATCAAAAGCTTACATATGTACAGAAAAATGCTATCAATTATCTTTCCAATACAAATGCCTCAATTAAACATGTATGTATGTGTATGTAACTAACCAATTTGAGAAATAAGTGCTGCTGGCACCTCAGAATCTTGCCTTATGTTTGCTCCTCATCTGGACAACTACACACAAAAAAAACTTTTGTTCTGATGTCACATAGCAATTTCTGTATCTGTTTTGAATGTTTCTGAATGATCTCCAATTCTGTCTGGCTTCTTCTGAGCAACACTGTGTTTATGAAATACATCAGTATTATTGCATGTAGCCGTAGCTCCTATATTCTCATAGCTCCAGACACTTCATTCTATAACTGTTCTGTTGATGATTGGTTGTTTGGGTAACCCCTCTTTCCTTCTAAGGGCCTGTTCGAGTCTATGCACATTTCTAAGTGTGTTGTCCATCATTTTCTTATTAATTTGGGAATTGGTTTTCACTAAGGCTGTTTCTCTATAAATACAATTGCATGCTCCCACAGAGGCCTGTATCTCCACTCTCCTCACTACATACTGTTCTCATTTTAATGAATTCCAATTTATCAATCTCTCCACTTACAAGTGAATGCCTTTGTGTCTTCCATAAGATTTCTGCCTAATCCAAAATCACGATGTCCAATGCTCTCCCCTGTGAGCTCTGTTACTTTATTGTTTTACTGTTTACATAGGTATTGTAATCCACCTAGATTTGATATTTCTGTGTCTCATAATGAAAGGTCAAATCCACTTTTTCCCATAGAGATATCTAATTGAAACATCTCACACAATGACCACTGTTCTTTTTTCATTGCTCAGCTTGTCTTGTATCAGGTGACCATGTATTCATTGGTCAGCCCATTTCTGAACTGACCATGCTATCATTCATTTATTTGCCCTCCAGTCACACTTTGAATTACACATTAAAGTATGTCTCCAGGGGCTTTGTTTTACAATTAGAAAACTGACTAATATCTTACTGGTTTTGATGCTTTGCTTTTTCATTCATAATTAAGGTTCAACTACTTGATTTTAAGAAAAATATATGTTGAGTTTATAGATTGGGTCTATTATACTAACATCTTTCAACACAAAGTTGGAGCAGCTCTCTATAAATGAATGTCTGCTTTTGACTTTCTCAAAATACTTTCCCATATTTCTGAATAAAATATTTGTGCGTTTTGGGGGACTTGATTCTAGGTATTTGATACTCCTTAGTACCAATATAAACTACATTTTATTTCAAATTATTTGTTGGTAGGATAAAGAAATTTCTACAAATCATTTTGAATTTAAATACTCATCTAAAGTTTTTCTATGTATTTAAATAGTTTGATTGTGGATTTTTTTTATATTTTCTATAAGCTTTATATTTCTATGACATCTTTCCAATCTTAATGCTTTTTTAGCTTCTTTATTGCCTAGCTATGCCCTCTTTTACAATGTTGAATGGCATGGCATGACAGTATTTGCCTCGTACATTCTCACAGAAATTTCCAGTGCTTCCACAGAAAGTGGAACATTTCTGCAGTGGCCTGTCATATTCCTTTGAGTAAATTAAAGAAATTTCCTTCCAATACCCATCTGCTGAGAGGCAGTTTTGTTGCTAACCATGCACTGAGAGATAATTTTGGTCCAATATTCTTCTGCATCTACTAAGCTACCATGTTTTGCCATTATTTTTATTTTTTAAAAATGTTTCAACTTCTTTGATAAGCCCCTTGGACGAGAGGACTTTTCTTTGGGAAGATGCTTATTAACAAATAACTGTATGGCTACCTGTCTCTTCTCATCTCTTCAAGTAACTTGAGAGATCATGTATTTCAAATGTACCTATAGTTTCAAATATATTAACAATATGGTCCACTTTACAAATTTTCTTATAGTTTAATATTTATGGTAAAAATAGTTATATCATCTCATGCAGAGTTAGTAACTCATCATCTTTTTCTTTATCAATCTTCTTGATAATTTTTATCTGTTTTTTGAAATTTTCTTATATTTATACAATGTATTTTGATGAAATCCATTTACCACTACCTGTCTTCAAACTCCCTGACTCCTTCCCATCTCTCTCTCACCCCTGCTGTCCTTCTTTCCTCCATATAGCCTGTCCCTCCAAGGTCCTTTTCCTCTTCCATGTCTTTTTGTCCACCCCCTGCCCTTCTTTACCTCATCTCCTAATACTACTCTCTTTGGTCTCCTTCCTAGAGTTTTAATATGTTCCTCTGTGTGTGTGTAGGATATGATCCACATATTAGGGAAAATGCTGCTTTTGTTTTTCTGAATTTAGGTGACAATACTTACCACTGTATTTTCAGAATTATCCATTTTCTTGCAACAAATATCATATTGTACTATGCTTTAGAGTTGAGTAATATGCCGCACACTCATGCACACACACGTGTGTGTGTGTGTGTATGTGTGGGTATGTGTTTGTATGTGTGCATGTGTATGTGTGTCACATCTTCCTTATCAGTTTATAGACATTTAGGATTATTCGATTTCCTTATTATCATAAGTAAATTAGCAATAAGCTTATATGTACAAGTGTATCTCTGGGAGGAAATACATTTTTGAGTATATGCTCAGGAGTGGTAAAGCTGGGTCACTGGTAATTCAGTTTGAAATTTTTAGGATGATATCTGTATTTACTTCCATTATGGCTGTACTAGCATATACTTCTATCAACAGTGAACAAGGTCACATTTTATTAGGAGAATATTAATTCTACTACTCTCTACTTCTAACAATATCTCTACTACTATAGTTCAAAGACAAAATTTTGCCTTATAATTTTCTCTATTTTTACAAAATCTGTAATCTTGCCTTTATTTTACTGTTTTTACTTTGTACCTATTGCTTGTTATTTTGATAGTGAGTGATTATAACTGACTTTCAGCCTTCCTCCTGTAATAAAGGATTTAAGATATAAATTTGCCCTCAACACACATTTCTACATCGCATAATTTCAGTGTCACATGAAGCAGTTCTAATTGTTACTGTTATCCTTGACTCTGGGTTTATTTCTAACACTTAAGAAATTTCTTAACAGTAGCTTCAATATTGTCTTCACACTTAGTTATAGGATGACTGGCCCTCACACTCTCAGTGACTGCAATCCTTGAAAGTATGTAGAGATTTTCTTTAAAGCACATTATATGCTCTGTTTTCATAAGTGTTTCATATACATTAAAAATATTATGTATGGCAGCATTGTTGTGAGCATCATTCCATCTATGGTGAGTGAGAATGTTAGAAAATGAAGCGTGAGAGAAGCAGAGATGGGAATAATAAGATTGCTAATGAGACCATCAACCAAGAAATGCTGGGAACTGCCAAAAGTGCAAAGGCAAGGAAAATATTCTAAGAATGGCCAGAAGAAACTACATGGACACTTCTATTATAGTCCATAAAATTGCATACACACAGAGAGACAGAGAGACCAAGAGACAAAGAGACAGAGAAATCAATCCTGAATAAAAGTACTACATAAGGCATCATCACATGTGATTTCAAATTATATTACATAGTAATAAAAACAGCATGGTATCAGCAACAACAATAAAAATCACAAAAAAATAGACATATAGGTTAATGGAATAGAGTTCAGGATCCATGGGTTAGGAGAGAGGGCTGCTCAACAGTTGGGAGCATTGGCTGCTTTCCAGAGGACCCTGGTTCAAGTTCCAGTATCCACATGATGGCTCAAAATTGTTAGTTTCAGAGGATCCAACACAGTTTTCTATCTTTCCAGCCACCATTCATCCATAATGCATAGATACACATGCAGCCAAAAAACCTATACATTTAAAGATAAGTAATTAAATACAAATTTAGATATCATATCCTAGTACATAACCCAGGTACTATAAGTGACTGTTTGTTTGGTTTTTTTTAAACAAAGATACTAAAAATATACATTGGAGAAAAGGCAGCATCTTTTGCAAACCATGCAAGGAAACTAGATTTTGATGTACAGAAAAAATGAACTAAATCTTTACCTTTCACCCTTCACAAAACTCAGCTCCAAATAGATCAAGAATTTCAACATAACCTGATACCCTGAAGCTGCTAGAGGGAAAAACAGGGTGTATTCTACAACT
Organism: Sigmodon hispidus; assembly: GCA_004025045.1. Lineage (NCBI taxonomy): Eukaryota > Metazoa > Chordata > Mammalia > Rodentia > Cricetidae > Sigmodon > Sigmodon hispidus. The sequence continues at coordinate 101,160 of PVIH01001350.1, forward strand.
TGTAGGCACAAGTAAGTACTTTCTAAATAGGGCTTGGATGGCCCAAGAAATATGACCTACAATCGCACATGGAATCCACAAAACTAAAAACCTTCTTACACCCAACCAACTGAATGAAGACTAAAAGTAAAGAATGACAAACAAGGCTTATTATCTATATATCTGTTCAAAGTTCAGAAAATTAAGCACGAAGAAAACAAAGAATCCAATTTTAAAAAATGGGCTAAGTAACTGAACAGAAAGTTCACAGAAGAAGAAATATAAGTGGCTGGTAAATACTTTTAAAGATATTCAATATCCTTAGTCATCAGAAAGACACAGATTAAAGCTATATTAGTATTCCAACTCATCCCAGTCAGAATGACTATCATCAAAAACAAATGACAACAGATGCCGGCTACTATGTGAGGAAAGGGGGATTTCTCATACATTATTGGTTGAAATGTAAATATAGCCACACTGACAACCAGTCTGGAAGTCGCTGGAAGAACTAGAATAGTTTTACCATATGACCTAATTTGATTGCTCCTGGGCATATACCTAAAGGGCTTCCTATCACATACAGAGACACTTACACGTTCATGTTAATTGCTGCTATATTCACAATAGTTAGGAACTGAACCCAGCCTAAGTGTCCATGAATTGACAATAATAACAATGTGACATACATACACAATGAAATATATTGCACAGCCGAATAGAAAAACTAAAATCATAAAATTCTCACGTAAATGGATAAAACTAGGGGGAAAAATGAATGAAATCACCCAGACCCCAAAAGACAAATACCACATGTTCTCTCTCATATGTGGGTTCTAGCCTCAATTTTTTTGTTTTGTGTATTTAATATTAGCTAGATATCTAGGAACAGGTCATTGGTGAGAGGAATAAATTCGTGGAGTGGGTAGTAGAGTACAGGAGAGATGGAAACAGGAAATGGGAAGACTTGGGGGAGGGAAGGATTCAAGCAAACAGTACAGTGATCAAGGACGACAAGTAAGGGTCTATGGTAATATTTCTTAACCTGTATGTAGGTCATGATCTTTTTGAGGATCAAGTGACCTTTTTACAAAGGTCTCCTAAGGCCATCAGAAGACAAAGTTATTTAGATTATGATTCATAACAGTAGCAAAATTATAGTTACAAAGGAGCAATGAAAGTAATTTTATGATTGAGGGTTACTCCAACATATAAAAGGGGTCACGGTATTAGCCAGGTTGAGAGCCACTGGTCTATAGGGCAAGGGTCAGCAGATGAAGTGTACATAAAGAAGCTAACTGAGAACCTATGACTGACAGTCAGTAAAAATTAAGAATCTAATAGAACCTACATGTAGGAAAGAACAGGGGCCAATTACTGGGAGCTAAGATTAAAGTGAGGCAGGGCCAGAAGCAGGAAAAATGGTAGATGATGGGTTTATCAACACTAAGCATGTCTAAAGAAGATGTATGAATCCTCACAAGGTCTTAAACTAAGGAAATATATTTTTAAAAGTCTGAACAGAAGTACCTCACTCTAGTGAATGGTGTGGTTCTCAGAAGACATAGGTTATTAAGTGGAAATCTTAGTGCCAAGCACAGGTTACCTCTTTATAAGTCATTGGTCAAGAACATCCCAAAGGCACCAGGAACAATGACAGCTATTTCTATCGCTCTTGGTCATACATAATAACTAAGACTCTGTCTTAATTAAGATTTTCTATTGCTGTGAAGCAACACCATGACCAAGGCAACTCTTATAAAGAAGACATTTTATTGAGGGGGCTTGCTTACAGTTTTGGAGGTTCAGTCCATTATCATCATGGTGGGGAACGTGGTGTGCAGGCAGAAATGATGCTGAAGGAGCTGAACATCTTGCAGGTAACAGGAAGTCAACTGAGACACAAGACAGTATCCTAAGCATATAGAACCCACACCCACAGTGACACATTTCCTCCAACAAAGCCACACCTTCTAATAGTGTTACTCCCTATGAGATTATGGGGACCAATTACATTCAAATTATCACAGACACTATTGATGAAGACACTATCACTTGGAATTCAGGACTTAGAGAGTTCAATCTTTTGTACTGACTAGACCAGATCTGAAGAAAGAAAATCTGATCACTGGATTTCATAGTGTTATAAGGTACTATGCAGGCTATTGGGAGAACTAGTGGTTAGATATATGGAACTTCTCATCACTGGACCCAGCATACTCCACTACCGACCTGCCAGACAAGATAAAAAGCTGAATCAAGTTTCATTGTATATACTCACAGATTGTTTCCCTGCCAAATATAAAGCCTACAGGAATCCTCCAACAGAACCCCACCTTCAACCTACAGATGGATCAGAGAACATCAATGAAAATGAGCAGAAAGAACATGGGGGCTGGAAGATGGGAATGGGTGTGATGAAATGCTGTTCTCTGAACATGGCATGAATGTTGTACAGATGAACTCACACAACTGTGGTTACCTATACAAGACCTGCACAAGATCAGACCACTTAAAAACTTTTAGCACGGAAGAAGGAGAAGTTCGCCAGACCCCAGTCCTAGGTGAGGAGTTATTGGCAGGTGATGGCTGCTGGGAGAGAAAGAGCCATTTTCTTTTAGAAATGGTTCCCTATGCATACATGCATTTGAGTAACACTGATTGTACTCAATGTGAGTTTAATAAATGAATAATTATGAAAGAAGATATAATGCTAGGAAGATATAATGTGAGGTCCTGGGAAGAATTGGAATTGGGAAGAGGTAGATATGGCCAATATACACTCTATGTGTACATGAAATTTTCAAAGACTACATAAATTTTATTTAATTTTGTGTTTCTTGAATAAAATATTATAAAAGAATATAATTTTTGTGTGCTGTTTGAAGGCATTTTGATCATCAGGGGCAATAACAAACACACATTTACTATGTTTCTGGGTACATTTTATTTTCAGTATCTTTGCATTATTATCCCAAAGTATTGTCTCTCATAACATGGAAAATTTTTAAAGCACTGTACAATAACCTCTGTATTTTGACTGTAGTAAATAGAGTTCTTTCCTTAATTACAAACAGTAATATAATTGGTTGTAATTGTTGTTTTGCTATTTATTTTTAAATTTATTCTATATTTTCTTGTTTTTTATTCTTGCTTACCTTTGCATTTTAACAATATTTTATTTATACTCATCTACTGCTCTCTGTCAATGTCTTAATATAATTTCTTATGTTGTAAAGATTTCAATTGATAACCTGGATTATCAGCTACAATCAATTGCTACTATTTCCACTTCCTAGACCGTAATAAGATCACAAAAATTAACATTACTTCTTTTCTAATTGCTTATAATATGTCTGTCATAATTTTGCATATTTTATTATTTTTTGTGTAGCCAATATTCACTTAGATTTTCTATTATTTGGAGATGAAATGTTGAGACAGAGTCTCTTTATAGAGCCCTGGATATCCCTGGAAATTTCTATGTAGACCAGGTTGGCCTTGAATTTACAGAGATCCACCTGCCTCTGCCTACCAATTGCTGCGATAAAAAGCAAGTGTACCACTGCACTTGGCCTCGTTTGGAATTTCTTATATTCAATTTTTTAATGTTTGTTTAAAAGCATGAATTTGATATTTAGAAATGATAGCACTATAATAATATAACTTTTTGTTTCCTATTACTCAGTTTGCTTAGAGAAACACAAACAAATGCAAAAGAATCTGTGTTCCCATTAATTAAACCTAAGTCACGAGTGCACACGTGGATTTAATCCAAACCCAGGCCAGTTAGCTCAGGGCACCTTGTGTAACCCAGGCCATACCCACAAGCATCTAGAGTTTCAGCTGTCTGTCAGATAACCCTCTGCCTCTACCTTATAGTAACATACAGGCTGCAACTGTCCTCAGGCTGACATATTTAGAAGACCAGGCCTTTTGCAAGGTAAAATTGTCCCATTTATTGTTGGTTTTGTGGGGTTTTAACAACTTCATGTGAAACACCACATGTGCTTAACAGCAGATTTTATTAGGTTTATGTCTACTTATTTTGTGTCAGCAATGACATTTTGAGTGTTGTGCACTTACATACATTTTGCTCCAAGGCTTGCTTCCTCTTTGTGAATTTGCAAACTTTGTTCTTAGGAATGTAAACTCAGCGAACTGAGTTCTGTTGTTCTTCCTTTTCTGGCTTTGTGCTTATTTTGTTTCTGCTGAGATACCTTTTGCCTAAAACATTCTCTGTAGTTATGAAGTTCCTACTTTGGTTTTTATTATTTTCCTGTTGTGATTCTCTCTGTCTAGAATATCTTTATTTCATCTTCACTTATGAAGGATATCTCTGTTAAGTATAGAATTCTAAATCAGCAAATATTTTCCGCTCCTGTTTTCTGCCAAAAAGTCAGGTAGTGATACTGATTTTACTCTTCTGAAATTGCATGCCTGTTTACCCTCTGCATACCAATTTTTTTTTTTTTTTTTTTTTTTTTTTTGCGGGGGGAGCTGTTCTTCAATAATGTATCTGTGGTTTCTTTGTATATACCATTCTTTGGGTTAAAAATTCATTTTTGATTATGTGAGTTGATATCTCTTATTGGTTTCTAAATAATGGTCTTCTAGAAAGTTATCACTGAACATCTATTATAGTTAATACATGTCTACTCTACCTTTCTAGGCCTCTAATTATCGTATTTTACATCACAATTCATAAATATCTCACACTCTTTTTTAACATTTTTCATCATTTTTACTTTTAACTATACTTTATTTTTATCATCTTGTAGCTTATATGGTCTCTCTTTTGCTTTACCCAATACCCTGTTACATTCAAGTTATTAACTATCTGGATTTTTCATTTGCTCTTTAATAATTTCAATCATGGGGTAAATTTTTCTGTTTGCTCATTTGTTTTATTGACTATATTTATCACAGTTATTTGAAACTGCATCAACGCCTGAAACCTAGCATTGCTTCTCAGGACCTTCATTACTAATCTCAGAACCCTAATCTTTGATCTCTCTAGCACATAAGGTTGCAAAACACTTCTTCAGCAGTTGGTTTTGCTTTTATTTTTGGCCTCTTGACTTGCATGTCATAATCAGCAAATGTTTGTAAAGTTTGGCTCACTTATTTGTACCTCATTGACTTCTGAAGTTCTGCATTTCCAAGCTTTGGTTGCCATAGTAACACAAACTTCCAGGTTTTTACTCACATTCTTATGCAGATATTTAAAGTTCCAGTAGTTTCATTTCCTGTTAGCTATTACCTTTCCACACATGTGTGCACGTGTGCGAACACACACACACATATCATCTCTTCCTTCTGTGATCTCACCAAACCTTGATTACTACCTGGTGCCTTACAACTGCCCACTTACATAGTTTCTGAGGCTGTGCTTATCAGGAACATGAGTTTGTTCCAAGCTTTCCTAGATACTTAACGTTAGTGCTGGTTTTATTTCCTGCAACTTCTCATATATTGGTACGGTCACTGGCCCTATCGCTGTTCAATCAGTAAAGCCTAGCCATCTCCTATGTCGTTCTTTCCTACAAAGATTATACCTACTCTTCCTGCAGAGGAAGCTAGGACCTTGTGCTCAGGGAATTCTAAGGCTTAGATTTATATTTCCACTTGCTGTGGATAATATTTCCCTGAACTTCGGATACTCTGCCTTCTAACCCATGATAAGCATATCTAAATCACACACACAAAATAAATAAATAAAGCCATTAAGCGCAAAACTCCCCTCAGAGACTTATTTTACTTTTGCATCTTATTTTACTCTTTCAAAAGCAAAAGTATGCAGTCATACACTGTGAAATGGGGAGGGTGATCCCAAGTCTATTCACTGCCATCCCTGAGCATCTAACAATATACAATCAGCTCCTGACTCTATTAAATATCAGGGAAGAGTAAGGTGAAACCTTTATTATTGTTTTTTTTTTCCTTTTCGAGTGTGTGACCATGAGCTACCATCCTTGTGTGTGGCCTCCAAGAATATGACCAGAGCATAAGAGAACATCTGGGACCGGTGTTTGATTTTATGATCTTGAACAAGCAAAACTTGAAGCCTATTTTTTTCTTCAATGAAGAAGTCAAAATAATAGTGTTCACTACCTTTGTTTATTGTGAATGTTAAATAAGATAAAAATAGGAAAACACTTAGTACTGTGTCTGAGACCTAATGCACACTTAATAAATGTTAGATGTTTTTATTTTAATCTCAGACTAATGACACTATAGTAGGGACAGGTGCAGAGGCACCAGAAGATGGGGGAGGGATGCCCAAACATGTTTGATTTCTTAACTAATTAACCTTCAGAGTGAAAGAGAAAATACAAAATTCATTTATGAAGCTTTTCTTCTTCTGCCCTGAAAAAACTGAGGATCTAAAAACAAACAAACAAAAAAATAGATAATGGGAAAGGAAGAAAGCATTCATATTAATGGAATATTTGCATTAAGTATATTTAAACCATCTTCTGTGGAATATCTGCAGGTGCCTATTTCTACATCTATTACTGTCAGCAACAATTTACAGCATCTTCTGTTACAGTCTAGAAAGGCAGTAGGTGTGTGAGTTAAAGCCCAAAGAAGGGTTGTTAGAGCATTTCTTCTGTGTGATTCCATCAGGCACTCTTCACCAGTGCCTCTGGAATCTGTAGTTTTGCCATCACTATGTTATAGATTAGGAAAGAGAGATACAAAGAAATTAAATCACTTATTGAAGTCATGCAGATAAAAACTAATGACTTATCCTCTGGGTGCTCACAATCTGTGAAATAGACAGTTTTTCTAACAGAATATTTTAAAATTCTATTAAATGTACCCTTACCCAAATGTGGGCATGTGGGCAATTGGAAATTGACTTGGTATTCAATGTTCATTTAGGCGTTCAGAGTTGTGTCTCACAGCCTGTATCAGCGTCTGTGTGGTCTTCCTGGCATCTCATGACTTGTCTGCATAATAAACACACTCAGTTTTCTTGTCTGCATAATTGTAACAGCCTTTAATAAAGTAATCTGGAATCCTCTTAAAATGCTATTAGGGAAGCTATCTCTATGACTTTTTAAAGAAACCTCTAAAGTGTGTTTATGGCAAGTGTGAGTGAGTTAATGGACAACCTTGCTAGAAATGGGACTAAGAAAACTGAAATATCTCCTCTTCAGTTAGCAAAACAGACAGCACAGCCAACATTTGTTTAAGGCAGGGCCCACAAGATGGGTCAGAGGGTAAAGGCATTTGCTTTCAAACATTACAATTAGAGTTTGATCCCAGTAACCACATGATAGAAAAAAATCAATTCTCAAAAGGGGTGCAATGGGACACATGTGTCCACCCCTAAGTAAGTAAGAAAGTAAGTAAACAGTCAACAAATAAAATATCTGTAATATAAAATATTTGAGACTATTTACCATTATAAATAACTTAAAATTAAGCACAATTGCTAGAAATATATGATTCAAAATATTGATAATTGATTTTCAGTCTGGTGAAGATTTTTCTCCAGGCAGATAATATATGATACAATCTTCATGCTTGGATTTAGTCACTGTTGATATAATGGATGAGCCTCATAAGAACTCATCCTTGGGTTTCAAAATGCCAATACTACAAATTTTGAAATATATATAGTTGTTAAAGAGATCATTCCTAGGAAACCATAGTCCATTAAAGCAGTGTTGGTAGCTGGAACTGTAGGAGGCAGCTTCCTAGAATAGAAACGATCTTGGCTTTCCCTTAAAACTCAGGGCAGAAGGAAAGCATTTAAACAACAAGTACTAACAAACATCTTAGATTTCCTCTAAAGTGTAGCTTTGCCTGAGGGTTCACATTTTAAAACACAATTTTATGTGCTTTCTCCTACTCCTCTTACTGTTCCCATGCATAGACATAAAATAACTATAAATTTTTTAAAAATTAATAACTTTAGTACCCAGAAGCATCTCAGAGTTTAAAGTCAATGCCTAACTGGTAGTGAATAAATGAAACAGTACTGTGTGAGGCTCTTGTATGGTCTTGCTGGAAGGCAGGACAGGGTAGAAAGACCACCAGCCTGGACACAAAGCACTTGGCAATCATCTAGTGACAAGGACTTGGTCAGGTTCCAACAGAGGCCTTTAATTTCCTTATATGAAAGCCAACAAAAATATCTCAGATATCTCCTCTTATTTCAAAATCCTCTCATTCTGCACCATTCTTTAGAGAAGGAAAAACAATCACTGTCCTGGGGTAGAGCAATAACAAAGGAAAGAGAAAACAGTCCAAGAAGTGCCCAGGCATTCACTGCAAGCTGTTCTGAGACACTGCTTTCTGGACAGATAGACATGAGCACTGCATTAGCTTCCTACCCCTTCTGTAAGAAACATTCATCTCTTAGCACTTGTGAGGCCAGGAGGCTGAGATCAATACAGCAAAAGGCCCACAGTCCCTCCAGGGCTCACAAGGAAGCCATGCTTTTCACCAGCTGAAGTTCCCAGCAGTCCTTGACCTGCACCTCTGATATGTTTTCCCCTCTTAGAGATACTTGAATTTAGGCTCAACCAGATAATCTATAATGATATCCTCACCACAGTTGGGTTTAGGATCTTAGCCTAACAACATCTGCAGAAACTCTTTTTACAAATAAACTAGGATATACAGGTTATAGAATGAAGGTGCATTTCCTCAAGCACAAATAGAGTCTGCATCCTGACATTTGATTCCCATGTAGTGACCCAAGAACTCAGAGCAGGTCTCAGATCCCTTTGTTTTTCCATAACTTTATTTACATTTTGAATTCCCCACTTTCCTAACCAATGGCTTTCCCATTTCAGTGAGTGCAGAGTTTCTGCTCTTGGGATTGTGTTTTTCCATGTGACTATCAGCCGAGGCCCCAATTTGCTTTCTCACAGGTCATCTGTGTTCCTTTTGCATGTGGAGTAAAGACACTATATTTCAATTATATGTCAGGGAGATCTGGTAGTGTTTGTGCACGTTTCATGGGAGGCTGCACATTTTACACCTGTGGACTTATGTGCACATACTTGCATGGGACAATTTTAGTGATGGAGAAAGAGTATTATTTGAAGTCTACTAAAATTATGACTTCAGAGAGTGAGAGATAATTTAGGTGTCATTCTTCAGGATGATGTTTTTTTTTTACATTTTTTTTATCGCCCTCTCCTCTCCCCCTTTTTCCCTCTCCCCCTCTCCCCTCTTCTTCTCTTCCTCTCTTGAGATCCGATGCTTGCTGATTCAGGCTAGGCAGGCTCACCAGGGAACCCCAAGGTCTCTCTATCTCTATCACCCTTCTCTGGAATTATAAACACATGCCACTCTGCCTTGTTTTTTACATAGATACAGAAGATCAAACTCACCTGCATGCTTCTACAGTAAGCATTTAACCAACTGAGTTAACCGTCAACCTCTAAAGTTAGATTGTGATAAACTTTAAACAAAACTTTCCTGATTATTTTTAGTAGTATTAAAGTTGTCTTATTCTCCTAAACTGTAATCTTTCCAAGAAATCTTTATCAGTTCAGGCTTAAGACATTGGCTTGGCAGCAACATTGCTAGCTATAAGCAATATGATTTTAGTGGCTACTCCAGGGGTCCATCATAAGGCAATATCAGGAAGTGGTGTGGCCCTTTAAGATGTGGAAGCTGGCAGAAATTCATTAGATCTCGAAGGGTTCTGCCTTTGACAGGAATTGAGATGCTTCTTATGGAACAAACTGATGAGTTCTCATGATATAAGCGTGAGCCTGGTCCTATACTTCATTTCTGGCCTCCTGTTTCTGGCTGGCATGTCTTCCACCTGGATGAGTTTCTGCCATTGAATGCCATCTAGCACATGCAGAGGCCAAGACACTGGGGCTGCTGTGTCTTGGGCTTTCAGCCTCTAAAACTGTGAACTAATGAAGCTCTTCGGTATAAAATATCCACACGGTATCATGCTAGTGATGAAAAGTAAACTCCTTCAAGTGACATCGGCTCTTCCCAGCTAAATCCACCAATTTAACATGATTCATTCAAATATGCAAGCCTGAGTAGAGTGTGCTGCCTATAGTAGGAAATAAAATTGTGTAAAGCTGATTTGATCTGGGGAGTTCAAGGAACTCAGAGTAAGCAGCATGGATAAAATAGAAGGAAACCCCACTCTGTGCTAAAAAATTGCTTGGCCAGATAAGTATAGTCAATCTCTGAAGGGCACTGAGACACAGACGTGGTGTTTAAGCTTAATGCTACAGGCAAGGAGAAGCCAATAAAAGCCTTTGATCCGAAGTTTGGCAATAATAAAAGCAATATTGAGTCACTTCATAGTGTGATACAGGATGAAGTGAGACCTGGAGACAAAATGAAGCAGGTTCAGAAACTCAGCATGGTCCAGGATGAGCGCACACAAAGACAGTAAGGGCAGGAATGCTAACTCAGTACTGGAATGAACTATGTTTTTAATATTTCCTTAAGATAATAACCTATTTAAACAGTTATGTGTTTGTTGATGTGTAATAATGAGAAACTGATGAGTCATACCTAACAAAAGCTCTGTCTATATAGGACTTATACGGGATTCTACCTGCAAGACTTGTACATGGGGGGGTGGCTAACAACTCACTGTCACAGATAGAAGGGCTCATGAGGACCCACCTCTCCGAGGAGATATGGAAATCAATGGTTTCTAGGGATTGGAGAGCCACTTTCTTTTGCAGTGTAGTCACTGTGTCAACACACAACATGCTCCCATAAATAATTCCTACCCACCCATGTTAGGATAAACTCAGTGGGTCATAATTTTAAATTTTAAAACATCAAAATCTATTGGGGGGGCTATTTGGAAAAAATGGTTAATAAAAGTGGTGGGGGATGAGGAATGGTAAAGAGAGAATGAAAATAACCAAGAAACTTTACGTACTTGCATGAGCAGATCAAGAAGAGTGCATTTTGTTTTTAAGAGCTGTGCACCTTTGTAAACCCTTTGTCCCCTGGATACCCTCAAAATACATCTTTGAAACTGGAGATCTGTGAGTCTAAAATGAGACTCATGTCAATGTTCTCCAATGATGCATTTCTGATACACTCAGTCAGATCCAACAACAGACAACAAATCAGAACGGCCTTCCCATCTGCATGTTAGCTGCTTAGTTCTCCAGATCAGATGCATTCAGAGTTTTGGTAAAATAAAAGAAAGAACCAAAGGGAATAGAAACCAGAAGGGAAGAAATCTTATTTGTATGTCTTTTTTGCAGGTGGCATGATCCTATCATTGAAAGAACCTAAAGACTCCACCAGAAAATTTTAAATCTTACTAGCACATTCAGCTAAGTAGTCTGATTCAAAACCAACAAGTGAAAGCACAGATTTGTTTCTATATAACAAAGATGATCTTGCTGAGAATGAAATAAAAATGAAATCCTCACTCACATTACCTTCAAATGAATAATAAAGTGCTTAGGAATAAACTCAAGCAAGGAGGTGAAAGGGCTCCATAATGAAAACTTTAAAGCACTGAAAAGAGAAATTGAAGAGGACATCAGAAAATGGGAAGTTTCCCCATGCTCCTGGATTGGCAGAACTATTATCGTGAAGATGACTGAATTGCCAAGAGAGATTTACAAATTCAGTGCAATCTCATGTATATGCCAATGACATTCCTCATAAGAAAAAGAAAAAAAAAAACTTCAAATTTATATGAAGTACAAAAGACCTGAAATAGCATGAGCAATGCTGGAAGTATCACAATGCCTGATTGCAAGTCATACAACAGAGCCATGGTAATGAGAACTACATGAGATTAGTACAAATTTGAGCACTGGGTCAATTGAATAGAATAAAGGACCCAGAAATAAACCCACAGAGCCACAAATACCTCTTTTACACAAAAGTGCCTAAAACACACTTGGGAGAAGGAGAAATACTTCTTTTGTTACCAGGAAAACTGGTACCCATAGAAGAATGAAATGAGAAACACCACTTTCACGCTGCATAAAAATTAGTTTAAAATAGGTCAAAGAATTTAGTGTAAGATCAGAAACTTCAAAACTACCAGCAGAAAACACTTCGAGGTGCAGCCATAGTCAAGGACTTTGTGAAGAAAGACTCCCATGACCCAGGAGTCGACAAATGGAATCACCTTAAAGTATTTCTGTACTGCAAAAGTGACAATCACCAGAGTAAACAGACAACCTTCAGACTGTGAACAAATCTTTTCCCACTACATCTCAGACAGAGGACTAATATCTAAGGTATATAAAGAAGTACAAAATTAAGTACAAAAAATTCTAATCATCTAATTGGTGAATGACCTAATGAACCAAACGCACAATTTTCAAAAGAATAAATATAAGTGACCAAAAATATCTAAAATTATGTCCAAATTAATGATTTTTTTGAAATTCCAACCCATCCCTAGTCAAAATGTCAAACATCAAAGAAACCATACTATAGGGAGAGGTGAACTCTTACAGAGCATTGATGAAAATGTAAACTGGTGTGGCCACTATGGGAGTGAGTATAGAGGTTCTGCAAATACTAAGACCAGGACTGTATGTAACCTCGCTATCCTACTTCTGGAAATACACTCTAAGGACTCTGAAATCAACATACCAGGAACATCATACATTCATGTTCATTACTGCATTGTTCACAATATTCAGATAACAGAAGCATCCTAGATGTCCATAAACTGAGGGATGGATAAAGGAAATGTTGCAAATCTACAAAATGGAATATTAATCAGCTGTAAGAAACAGGAGAGCATTACATTTATAGAGAAATGGATGTGATGGATCATCATGATAAGTGAAACAAGCCAGACCCTGAAAGACAGATGTCTCATTCTTTCAGATATATCTGAAAAATTAAAGTGTGTGTGTACATGCATGCATCTCTCTGTGTGTATGTGTGTGCATGTGTGTGAGTGTAAATTAGAAAAGAGATCATGAAAACAGACAAAGAGACTCTAAGAAAGAGAGAGTTGTGGGAGAGAGAAGGCAATGGAAAACACGTGATATCAAAGCAAAGAGGCTTTAGCAAAAGTCTGGGCAAAAGGTAAAAGGCAGCAGGTTTGAAAGATAGATTCTAATCCATTGGCTTTTATGCATGAGGATGCCATGTGGGAGCATAACGTCTGTGACTCATTTTGAATGAATTTTTTTGCAGGATGGAAGTGACAGTCACAGTGTATCATAGACAAGTGAGGCAGTAGATCCCAGAGAGGTATGCTGGGGACCCCTCTGAGGTCAGACATTATCTGGTGGTGCAGGATTAAATTGACAAGGCACTCACATGCAAGCCAAACGCTGACTTTGCTGACTATGACCTTGCTTCTAGAGTCACAAAGTTCAAAACACTAAGTCAAAAGCCAAGGCACAAGACAAGAGGCAAAGGCCTGTCTGTTGTCAGAGGTCAGATACAAGGAAGCAAGTACTATGTTGAACACGGACGGCATTTTGACATTGAACAAACCTTTGCGAGGGTAAGTCAGGCAACCTTAAGCTAACACGGATCCTAGCTGCAGGAGCTACTAGCTCAGAACCTTTTGGTAGGGTTGTTTTTCCTAATCTTAGGTGCCAGAGGTTATGATTTTATGTATTAAATGTCACCTTGTTTGGGGGAGAATGTCAGTGTCTCTTTGAGTCCTGAGATTCTCATCCAATTAATTAGCTGTTGCTCCAAGCTCCTTGTCATCCTCAGGTTCGATGCGTGTGCTTTTTAAGCTTTGCCACAGGTTGATTCAAAGTTCCTCTGGCACATGCATAAAAAGTGCTTCTAGGAGCCAGCTTGCTTCAAAGCATTTCATATGTCCTCAGGGTATCCTTCCTCTACAAGGGCATCAAGAAAAGTACTGACATCTAATCAGACGTCTTTGCCAAAGATGGGAATATACTTAAAGCCACAGGACTGCTCCTTTCTGAATGCATTCATCTCACTTACATGCTTGCAAATGTTTGCCTTCCCCTACTCTCTCAAAGATTTAGATACAACCTACTGGGTTGTATTTAGTGTCACTCATATGTTCTTAGGGTTGCACACTTAGTATTAGACAATAACTTTAGAGGATTTATATCTGGAGAAGATGATTTCTCCTCTCGTGATAATCTTGAATGCCAATAACTCTTCGTCTATAAGTGAGGTGCAGTGATTTTTTTTCACCTTTTCATTTTGTCATGTCAATTAGTATTCTCATTTTTTCCTATTTCTCAACAGTATTACTGAGAGTTCATACATGCAACTTTCCTGCCACATATAGAAGGAACAATCTCGCAGATGACATCCTGGTTGTCTGGCTCTTACAGTCTTTCTGACATTCCACACACATGCACACACACACACATATACATACACACACACACATATACACACACATACACACAAAGTTTCCTGAGCCTTGGATATAGAAGATGTGCTTGATTTATCAATTAGGGCTAGGCACTCCAAAATCAGTTATCTTCTATATTTTGACCAGTTGTGGCTTTCTATACTGGTTTGTATTTTTTTGCAAAAGCAAGCTTCTTTGATTAGGTACAAAAGATAAACTCATTTGTGAATATAATGGTGAGTATTAAGGATAGTTAGAGATTATACTGGTTTGGGAAAGTGGTAACAGTGGCTTCTCCTCTATGTCTCATGGCCTCACCAGCCTTGCAGAGTTGGTTAAATTTACAGCACCAGGCATGAGTCCCCTTTTGTTGAACTGGCCTTAAGTCTGACTGGATGGTTATCTAAATCCATAGTGGTGCAGAAGATGTCATCTTCCTTTCTAAATCTTACCTTCAAATTTCTATCATGAAAATCGACTTTATCTTCTGACTGTTAACTGGGACATTTACCTGTCCCAGGCTTTCAGCATCCCTCTTCATAACTCTTCCGAAGCCTGTAATAGCTAGCCAATGACATTGTCAAGTGCTAAGACTCTTCTGAAATACAGTTTGCCAAGTTTTGACCAACTCTAGGGACAGATTGATGTTTTCTCATTATGATTTCTCTACTGTGCCTTCTTACTGTGTTTGTGATGCACTTTCTCATTTGAAGATGAGTCTTCCTGATAGAAGTACGAAGGTGAAATTAAAGCTGGGTGGCTATTTTCAGTCATAAATGAGATACGCCGCTGCTCCATCAAGCCTTGTCCTTTCCAGATGCCGTGGTCCACACTGAAGTTCCAAATGTCCTTTCCACTCATTGTTAGCACTTTGAGGTTCAGAGCTTTAGCTTCCATTTTTCACCACTACCGTATCCCCATCCCTGATAATGAGGCCTTCTTTATGCTTGTATCCTGGCCCACAGAGAAGCAGTGAAATTATAGAACAACAGAGAGCTAGGCTGTCCTGCCCTTGTGCAGTCCAAACAGAAAAAAGCAAGATAGGTATCAGCAGGACCCAAAATCTGAACACTGGGGTCTCAGTTGATGAAGAAGGCAGGGCTCAAGGTTGCTGAGTGTCCCTTGATAAACCACAGAGCTGAGTATTTTAACTACTTACTTTATAATAGAAACATTGGAATTTTATTGTATTTTCATCTTAGAGTTACCTTATCTTAATTCTCAATTGTTATTATCAACAGTGGTTTGGAACAGTTCAGTTTCTAGCTACCTCAGTAAGTTAAATATTTAATGAACTATAAACAAACACTTGAGAAGGTGCTACTTAAAGGAATTAATCCCTCTGTCCTTTATAATGTGAATGAACTCACTCTTAAGTTTTTATTTCAGTTTTCAGCTAAGGGCTCTGCTAATGTGAGCCGAATGGAGGGAGGCAAGGAGGCATCACTACAGAATGCATTGGGGATTTTAACCAGGGCCTCTACTACAGACTCTCTGGGCATTGTAACTGGGATGCAGTTAGAGAGCAGAAAGAAGAAATCAATGAGGTGAACATGTGTGGGAAAAGTAGTAAACCATATGCAAATATGGATTAAAATAGGTTGGAATCCAGCCAGAGAAAAGCCAGGGTAGAAGGGAGCTAGATGTAAGTGAATTTGTAAACAGAAGATCACAAATAAAATAAGCACTAGAGGCAAGCAGGATAGACAGAAAAAGACTGAGTAAAACACCTACATCCTTTGACATGTTTCAGATTCCTCTTGCTTTCTGAGGGTTCCCATGTTGGAGTGCATCCTTCTGAAGTGCAGTTTCACTGGAGAGTTAGCTCATTAGAAAGTCGAACACCTGACCCAGTCTTGATGTTGGGATGAGAAAAGCAGATCTGCCTGAAGTGAATGCTGAACTAAGCCACCTTGGGACCTTAGGACTTCCTGCCCTTGCTTGGGAGGAGATAAAGTGGTGGAGAGAAGAGAGAATGACTGGGGGGCAAGAGGGGGAAGGGAGTCTGAACAAGGGTATACATGGATAAAAAATATGACTTTATTCATAATAAAAAACACTATTAAAAAAAAGAAAAAGGAAAGTCGCTCTCCAGCATGCCTGAACACCCTTCTCTTTAGTTTTCTTTGTTTATTTGTTTTGTGTGTGTGTGTGTGTGTGTGTGTGTGTGTGTGTGTGTGTGTGTGCTATCTATGCTACTAAGAAATCTACCTCTTCCTAGAAGTTACTCTTCTTTTCACCGACCTTGAATACACTGTCAAATGTAACTTCCTTTTCAGCAATTCTGTGTCCTAGATTCATTGGAACTGAGTTCAAAGTAGCAGCTCCACTGTCATGAAAGCAAATCAAATATTTCTGCAGTGCTCTTTCAATTTTTTGCTACCTTGAATTATTACATTATCATGTTTGAATACATCTTAAAAGCAAGTCTCACATTCTCTCCCTTGACAATTTTGCCAGGTAATTTTTATCTTGAGATGAGGAAGTTAACAATAGCCACATCAAGTTGAAGCCGACTCTGTGATCACAGAAACCATCCGCATAGGCATCTGCATGGACAAAACCATGAATTTCCAGGCATGTCTAAGACTCAGGAAACCAGAAGATAGAAAATGGTGGACGAGGCTAAGGAAATGACTTAGCAGATCAGAGGAACTGAGTTTCTATCCCAGATGGCAATCCTTTGCAACTCTAGCCTCCTGAGGACCCAACATGATTTTCTGTTCTCCAAGGGCACCTGCAGGCATATACACATAGGTTGTTACTACACACATGCAAACATAATTCTAAAACATAATAAATATTTTTTAGTGAAAAAGAGAAACAAGTAGACCTGTTGTGGTTGAGGACACCAGGAAGAAGTCAAGACCTAAAGTGATGACAAAGGCAGAGACAAATGATAAAATATAAAGCTAGGTCTACAGTGCTAATGTGCAAAGATCCAGATGCCCACAGCAGAGATTGCAGAAGCATTAGCATTAAGCAGGGTGTGGTTCCCAAATGATTTGGGGAAAATGTTTTGATTGGAAACCAGCAATTCATGGGGGTAGAGTGTACAAAAATATTTGGAGAAAGCCAACAGATTTTGCTTTGACATTCAACTTTGATCCTTTTTGGTCTGACATTTTTACATTCATGAGAGCAAATTTTGCTCTATCCCTGGGGCTTTGCTTGGTCCTCGAATGTAGAAAATTAATTACTTGAAATAAGTGTGAAATCACTCATATATCAGTTTGTTTCAAATTTTTAACAAATGAGCATGGCTGTGGTACACCATGATAGGAAATGATTTGGAAAGCTAATACTAGAGCCTGAGTTATAATGCAGAACTGAGTCAGCCCTTTGTGGGAAAGGCTGTCCTTCATCAATTATACCTATTGATAACTTTCCTTCACATTCAATATTGCTCATAGACACAGCAAGGGAACTATGTATAACTATGGATTTAACACTGAAAAGTCTCTCATTGGAATGAAGATGCAAGTCAATGACACATTGCTTTCCCAGCATGCATGTGGCCCAGTGTTAGGTCCCCAACACCACAAAACAAAACAAAAACTGGAAACTAACATTTACTATGATGTATGGGAATAGGAATACTAATCAGATGTGTTCTTACAAAGTTAATGCCTTTAGAAGTTAAAATAAATTTTAAAACAACCAGAAGCTTCCAAACAAAAAGTTTTTCCAAAGCAAATCAATCTGAAAGCTTAGATGATACAATTCAGTACATTTTACCTCAATTAAAACTGCTATTAGTGATAATGTTTAGGAAGGTACTAATGAATTCTTTCTAGTTTGTGTGGTGGAAAAATGAGTGGATTCCATTCCTACATACACTATGTAACAACAGTTGGTAGATTTTTAAAAAACCCCAAACTATCAGCCAATGGTTGCATTGTCAGTGTTTATGTTGAAGTTTTCCCAGTAAATGCAAAAGATTATAGCTTATTGCAACATTGCCAAAAGCAACAAAATGTGTTGCTTAATCTTTGAAGAAACAGAATGCTACAAGTCAAATCCTCAGTAATGATAGACAATGCCGCCTGAATCTCCACTTTTGTAGCAATGACTGTGAGCATTTTCTATGGTTCTTTTCCTGTCTCCTGGACTCCATGAACATAGGACTCAAGAGAGCATGGTGAGGGCATTGTATAGAGCTCCAGAGGATGGTGCCCATCTGCACATTTCCATCGAACAGCTTACCTGAGCTCCACTCTTATCATCAGAGAACTTTGGGGATGGTGATCAGGAGATGTCAGTGAGGGTCAGGGACATGACCTTAATTCAGTCTTTCACATATTGTCACAGAGATGCTGAAGTCACAGATCCATGGGGGAGTGGTAGAAATGTCAGTACATGGATTATGGACAGTCCTGCTTTCACAGGGTGAGAGAAAAATAACTTAGTGGGTCTTTGGACAATGTCTTCTCTAAATTTTTCTCCTTAATCACACATGTACTACTGGGATTCCACACATGAACATTTCACAGATGTCCTCCACAGCTTCCCTTTCTAGATCTCTGCCCACCATAGTCTCCTGAAGATGGGGATGGAGAGCTAGCTGTTGCATGAGAAGCACTGAAGAGTGAGATCTGAAGCCTGGCAATGATGATGACCGGAGTACTAATCAAAGGGACAGTCTGCCTCAACCTGAGCGGGCAGGAAAGTAAGAGAACTTTGAGTATTCCAAGGCCAACGCTGAAAAACATAAGATCTGAATGAAGATCAGGGCCTAAAAACAGTAAGCAGGAACCCTCACCCCCAAAAAAGCTGAGGATAGCCAGACCAAATTTTCCCTTATCACAGACTACAGGGAAAGAATGTGATAATCCATATCTCCATTTCCTGAGGAAGATTAAGTGGGAGCACGGAAGGACATCTTGATTCTGAGGGAAAGTCAAAGATTGCATGTTTGTGTTCTTCAATTGTAGGACTATTATCACTACTTTCTGTCTTTCCCCTCCCTCCCCTCCCCTCCCTCCTCCTCCCTACCCCTCCCTCTTTCTCCCTCCCTCCCTCTCTTCCCCCTCCCTTTCTCCCTTCCTTCTCTCAGTCCACCTCCCCCTGACTTTTAGGCTGAAGAAAAACAATCAACATGCTGTCTGAGTGGGCAAGTCACCCATTCTACCACCTTGAGCATATGTAGGCTCTCGAGTTTGGGTGGAATAAATGCTATCCTTTGGTGTCGCTAATCTATGCTCAAAGAAATTTTTATTCTAAACAAGAACAGAAAAGTGAGCTAAATGAAGAATTTTATTTCTCTATGGAGTTTATGACATTTGAAGAATTATGTAGGTTATTGCTAATGCGGCACAACTACTCCAAGAAAAATGCCCCGAAGAGAGCTGAATTTCATGAGCAAGAAAACTTCTAGCTTCTGTTTCGCAGATCTGAGTCATGAGGGAAAAAATAATTATTGAAGTAGAGCAGGAAACAGGAGAAAGCACATATAACATCTGAAAGTGTCAGAGGCAGGAGGTTGCTGGGCATGGGAAATAATCAAACCAAGGTAGATTAGTGTCTAAAGCTTCCAGTGAATTGTTCAGAAACCACTTCAGCCTTGGAGATGTTCTATCAAGGTTCCTGCCTCACGGGTTATGTGCCAAGTGATTGTCCACTTGCAAGTTAACAGTGCTAAAAGGCTATTGAGAAGATGAGTGAGAATATAAAATATATTCTGTCCTACGTCTCTGGAACAAAACTTGTACTTGGAATAAAATGGAGAAATGTGATTTTATGTAACTTACAGAGTTTGAGGTTTTTCCTCCTTCACACTACTTACAGATCAAAAACATTTCGAGAAAGACAGCTCAATGTCATATGCATACTTGCATTTGTTGCCACTGCCGTACATCAGAGACAAAACTAAGCCCCTCCCTGACTAAAAGCAGTGCATTATTTAAGCTCAGCCAACACACTCCAATAATTTTGGCTAGAAGTAGTTTGCATTTCCTCCCACAGGACCTGTAAACTCAAAAGGAAAGATTCTCCCCCAACATGTTCAATCCATAAATTGTGTCCACTTTGCTTTTCAAATAGTTCCCTTTAAAATATGTACACTTAGGCAAAGTAAAGGGGAGAAAGAAGAAAGAGCCTTCATTCATAAACTGTGCTCTCTTTATTCATACAATTTCCAAGACCAGCAAAATTATTATAATCTTCCTAACAGAGATTCACAATTCCACCTAAGAATTGCCATTTTCCCAGACAACTGAAAAGTAAAATTTCCATCAGATGTTGAGATGAAACATTTGTGTGTGCTCACGTGTGCTCCCAGGCCATTCCTTGTGAATCAAGGTTATAGTTCCCAAATTCAAGTTTGAGCTGCCATCCTAATATGGATGATTTGTGCTCTTTGGCTGTTGTCTGCCCTCTAATGTAATCTTTAGCCCATACAGACTGGCATTAGTCCATTCAGAACATTGAAGGGCCCAAGTCCTCAACCCAGCAAAGAATATCAATTATGTTTTGAAAGTATACAATTGGATTGGTGGACAAACCACTGTATGTGCCTTGTGCTGTTTCCATAAAGCCTCTCTTATTTACTCTAAACAATGTCATGCTGTCGGACCAGTCAGGAACTGTTTAACCTCCTACAGTCTTTTTTGGAGCCATTAAAAAAGAAAAGAAAAATTTGGCTTCAAAAATATGTTTTTATTAAAAAGTAAACAAACAAAAAAATCCCTCAGCTTCTCTGTGAAGATGAGCTGAGGCAAAGCTTCAGTATTGTTCTGCAGGCACTAAGCACTATGCTATGTCAGAATCAGAAATAACTTCCCACTAGCTGAGTATGGATTTCCCAACGTTTCTCCTTTGTACATGTCTGAGAATGATATTAAACTGGAAAAATGCAATTTTCTTACCTGAGGCTCATTTGCAAGAATGTGCCCAATGGTAGTTGGACACATGCTCAGTCCTTCTCTTTCACTTACTCAGAAACTGAAGGGCTGGCTCTGGACACATGGTATTCCCTATGAGGCCTAATTTTTGGATGTGCACAGAGGCTTAAATGTATCCATGATTAGCCCCACCTCCAGGGACACAGCAGCCTGCCTTTGTTACCCATTATGTGTAAGCTACTTGATTCTGAAGCAAACTACTTCAATTTATTTCCTCAGACCTCTGAGAGGACCCATGAAACCAAGTCTACACAGAGACTAAATCTATACAAAGACACAGAGATTCCTATCATATCCACAGTGATTCTGAGAATGGCCTCCCTTCCATATGCCAAAATATCATGTGACAAAGACAGCAGCAAGGAAAGAATATTAACCCATCTCCCCAGATCAATTTTAATCCCTCCCTCCAGTGAAAATGACACATATTTTGCTCTGGGGATTTTTTCATTTAAACCCAGAGACACGCTTTCCGAAGATACACCCCATCTGCAAATAATGAGCAAACTGTACAGTGGAGAAGACAGACAATAAAAGTGCATTAGAAAACAATGCTGTACAGACTCATCCCCCACTGGGTACCATGCTCTGCCAGGGTCGATGTAGCTGAGGGCTGGCTTGTCTACTGTCAGTCTGGAAAATCAGTAGTGTCAATAAATACAGAAAATTTCTCATCACATGTAACCAAAAGCAGAAACTGATACATCCATGAGGGAAGATTGAGAAAATGTTCATTCTTGAAGACATCCCTAAAAGTCCCATATGGGGAGATGACAAACAGTTTATTCCTGCCCTCTTAGGATGGATTTTAAAACATCTCCAAATGGGGTGAACCATTTCTCCCCTACTTGAACTCTTCAAAACAAATGACTTTCTATCTTTATAAACCTTTCTCCAAAATTTTATAGGATTATGCTTCTTTTAAAATTAAGATTTAAATGTTTATGCTTTTATATTTTTTATTTGACTATTTTATGTTTTCATGAAATATATTTTAGTAAGAATTTTCTTAAGTACTTTGAAAATTTTTCTCCCATTTATTAACTTTAACATTAAACACTATCATGTAGCCTACAGACAAAGTTACATCCGATGTGGATCTGAACAATTTTGTATGAGTCTAGTCCCCAAGTAGCACCTGAGAGTCTCATCTTCCTCACGTTTACAAACCATACTCAGTATGTTTTATTTCACTTTCCTCATTGATGGTTTTCAGTTCTCGAAAATGTATTAATTGATCTTCATTAAGTCTAGGTGTGATCCTGGCAGTCGGGGTGTGAAGGATTGGCCTCATTCCTAAAGAGAAATAGACATCTACATGTTAAGAATTACAGTCACATTTTTATATAACCCTTGCGATCACTTGCTTCTGTGAGTGCTAAGTTCAAGCACATGAATAGAGCTTGCCTCTTTCACTGTTAAACTCTCATCATCTCATGAAAACTTCCTTCCAGACAAAAGGAGAAGCATCAACCACAGTTATTTTCCTTTGACGACTTTCCTGTGACCTTTACCTCTGTGGCCAGAGTCAGAAGTTAAGAGGCACATCCCCAAGCTGAAATCCCCATACAACACCATCTCTTTAACATCACCATGGGGATTAAGATAATTAGCTTTCTAAAAGACTGAGCCACACTTTAAACTTCTCTTATGCATATGCATTAATGAAGTAAAACCATGCTAGGACATTTGAAAGCATATTTCCCTAGAAGAAGAAAAATGTCCCTGCCATGTATGGATAATAGTTGTATTGCCATGAACTAATGGCAGAAATAGATCTGAAATTATTTCACCCATCTAGGTATTAGATAGAATAAATTAAAACGAGTCATTCTAAAGGTAAAACACATTTTTTTCAGCTTATATCTGGCTCAATTAGACTATGTTTAATAATTGTATCTAATAAACCTTTTATGTGGTTACTTAAGACCTTGAGAATTTTACTTGAAAGCCCTGCTGGTCAATTTCATTAAGGCAGGTTTTTTTTGAACCAAAGACACAGGATTCACTGTGACTAGAACAAGAAGATAGCAACTTTTTCCTTGAAAACAATACTGAGTTCACTAAAGGGGGGGTGTTTATATGTGCTTGTAGCGTGTAGGTATACACCATTCCATAATATAAAGTTCTGAGATATTGATAATTCTTGTGTTGTTGTTCATAGCCCAGATATATAGTGATCTATAGAAAATTTACACCTCATTCATATATCATCTCAGTATAAAGTTTTTAATGGATGAGCCATCCATTGAGGCTTAAGTTTTAGAAGATGCTTAAATAAACCTGGCTGGTGATGGGATTGAAGCATGAGGCAGGGAGACACCAGGAGAAAATGTGTCCTCTCATCCTGAAGGTCATGTGAGTTGGAGTTTTCTGGGAGAAGCAGACAATGGCATCCCAGGCAAAAGAGGGAGTACTGTGTGGAAAAAAAGCACAGGGATTAATTAATGAAGACACGGCTTTTAGCTATTGAGAGGAGGGATAATGAGGGAGATGGGATAAAGACAACAGGAAAAGGGCCTGAGACTCAGTAGAGGAATAGGTCCCAAAGGCGTCATTTTGTGTTCTCAAGAACAGATGAGCTTATCCAAGGATTTCGAAACAGAGCCATGCCTTTATATGATCCCCATAGTTGAAAGGTTACTCTGGACAGTGGAGCTGGCTCACAGGAAGCAGGAAAGAAGAGCTGAGTCTCTTAAAGGAATACCAACAAGAAAAGACATAGAAAATTGGGATAAATGAGAACGGGGCTTCAATGAGAGTCAAGGGATGGAATTATTAGAACTGACGGAAGATAGAAAAACAAGAACAGAATGAGAGACAAATTTCTAGCTTAAGATAATGTGTAAGTAATGTACCCAGTATCTAAAATAGGAAATAGGATTAAAATCAGAAGCTGAAATCTATGTAAGTCAGACTTGGCCATGCTTAATTTGAGATACAAGCAGGATTTATAGATAAAACTGTCCTGTAGACAAAAGGATTATATTAATATGGTATAGCCTATAACAAAGGGCTAGAGTGTGGATATAAGAACTGTCTAAAAAACAAATGACAGATAAAGACATTGGTTGAAGGCAGGAATGGAAATCATGATTGATTAGAAATTTCTCAGGAACGAGAAAGGTCAAAGTTACATTTGGATACTGGGAGTTAGAAGCCCCATAGTAGATGAGGTACATGACAGGTAAGACGATTATCAAGCTTTGGGACTTTGGTGTGAACAACCAGTACAGACATGGGTTATCTGTGTCTTACCAGATTTTTAATTTTTGACACAAAAACTAGAAATTTAGAAAATAAATCAGGAAAACAAATGACATTTCAACGGGAGCTAGAAAAGTGGAAATTATTATATTGCCAGTGTTGAACTCAGTACCAGATACAGTACCTTAAAGAATAGCTTACTAGCCTTGAAAATTTAAATTCCTTTTTCCTCACTGTTTTCAAGAACAAAGACTTAAGACAAATAGGGAATCAAAGAAGCAATTGTATTTTTGATGATGACAATTGCATTTTGATAACAAGGTTATTGTCAGTGTGTTGGGATCTTTGAGAACTAAAGAACATGGTGGAATATCTTTGCTGCCTCTATTCTTGTAATTTTAATTTTTATTATTTTGAAATTAAAGTATTATTAAGTATTATTATTGTTACGTCATTTTATTTCCCTTCCCTTTCCCTTCCCTCTCATAAACCGTCTGCCTTGTTCTGTCTCAAATTCATGGCCTCATTTTCTTTACTTGCTGCAAACACACACACTCACAGCACACACACAAAAAGACACATAAACACACACAAATACATACACACACACAAACAGCACATTCCTAAATATATAAATACAACCTTATGTAATCCTACTCATATATATTATTTCAGAACTAACCTCTTACAACCCTACAGGCAACTGAGAAATTCTGAGGACAGGAGAAATAGTCTGCTCCATGAAAGATTGAAAACCCCCAATTGATTATCCATGGTCACAACTTTTAATTTTAAACAAGCAGGCTTGTAAGACAAGGCTGATCTGCTGTACTCTTTACAAAGCACACAATTTGAAATTAAAAAGAATCAAAGGCATGGAACTGTCTCTAGAAGCAAGTCCCTCCAGAACCTTGGCTTCTTCCTGCCTGGGATGTGCTTGTTTCCCTGAAACAAAAAGGAAGAAGAAAATACCATGTCCTTGTGCAAAGCCAGGAAGCAAAGCTGCCAATAAAATGGATAGGACATAGCCTGTTCATCACCTTTGAAATAAATGGCCTTTGCCACTATGAGAACTTTGGCCCAAAGTTTGTTGGATTCCAAACAATTTGCTCAATTGTAACTATTATTTTCAGCAGAATGATAGAAAAAGAAATATGGATTGGAAGAAAAGTACTCAAACCTATCATACCCTTTTTGAGAAGGAAATAGAAAGGCCCATTTGTAGAAATACGTCTATAGGAACTGTGAGCACCTCTCCTAAACAAAGTCTGCTCTTTCTCAGCAGATCTCGTGAACAATAAACACTCCAAAGCTATGTCATGCAGCAGGGGGAATGTGTCTTAAGGCTGTCAATATGAGTGCCATTTGGAAGACAAAAATAGCACATCTTTGTGTAACCCAGTATGGAAAGCAAGACCAGAGAACGAAAACTGCTCAGACTTGCCCCAGGATGCAGAATTTTCCTGGGCAAAGCAGAGTGGTCACCTGTTATGACAGATTCCAGAGCAATTACAGAAGCCATGAGTCAGAGAGCTGTCCAGAGACAGGCAACAATTTCGCTAATGATGGAAATGCTCAAAAACAGGTGATCCTAAGTGGAGGTGCCAGAAGAAAAGCGGTGGAGAGCCTTAACGCTCAAAGCTCATCTCGCCTGTGGAATCCAGTCCTTCTTACATGTGTGAGCAGTTTCGAAATGATGAGATACATTTCATGAGCCACTCAGAAATGAGATTTCTTCCAAGCATCCTTAAACTGTCAGTATTCATAGCTTTTTTTCTCACAGTTGACTGGTCACAATTTAAAGTCATTACAGAAAGTAATACTGACATCCTTGCCCAGGGCCAGCCTCAGGATTGCACTTGAAAGGTCATAATCAGGGTCAACTCTCAGAATCTGGCCAAAAGAGGTTGGAGTCTCCAGATGTCCCAGTCTTTAAAAAAAAAAAAAAAAAAAAAAAAAAACCTCACCAGAAATAAGATAGTGGATTTAATGTAAGTTATATGAACCTATAAAAATACCACAATGAAGCTCATTATTTTGCACAATTGATACCTGTCAACAAAAAAGAAAAATAAAATTATATCCAATTAGAAAGATTATCAAATTGATTAATGAGTCTGCTTAACCTTGCTCTTATAAATATATTGGTTCATATGTTTCTTCCCTTGTGTATCTGCTATAGGTTATAGATAAATTAATAAATGATAGATGAGATACATAGATGTAGGAATGAGTGCATTATATATATATATATATATATATATATATATATATATATACCACAGAGTAGAAAAAATACTTTTATCCCCACTTTTTCAGCCCAATTTTTTCTATACTGTGCACCCCACTATGGAGTGCACAAATTGCTAGAAACTACAAATGCTCTTCAAGTAAGATGTCCTCTAGTGGTGACTTGATTTTTACCTGCAAGAACAGGCTGTGGGTTGAACTTAACTGTGGCTGGACTGAATAAAAGGAAGTATGGTCACTCAAGTTCCTCTCGGTTCTTAGTAAGAGTGGCTTATTGCGTGTCTGCTTCAATTTGTGGACACTGAGATGGAGAACACACGAATCATACAGTCCTGTAGTCACACATTTGTGAGAAGATGGCAAAAAATATATTTGCAGAAATTAAGTAAATCTCATCTGTTGACTAGTAAGTTCATCTGATCACTATTAAGCCTGTGGACCGGAGGTATCTGGCTTGTTTTTGTGTCAACTAGATAACACTAGAGACATCTAAGAAAAGGGAACCTTACTTGAGAAATTGTTCCCACGGAAATGTCCTGTAGGTAGGCCTGTGGTGTGTTTTCTTCATTGATGATTGGTGTGGGAGTGCCCATCCTATTGTGGGTGATTCCACCCCTTGGCTGGTGGCCCTGGATGCTATAGAGAGCAAGCTGAGCAAGCCATAGGAGCACACCAGTAAACAAGTTATCCATGGCCTCTGCATAGCTCCCATTGGACTTGAGTTCCTGTCCTGACTCCCGTCAGTGATGAACTGTGACGGGGAAGTGTAAGAGGAAACGAACTCTTTCCTTTCCAACTTCCTTATGGTCATGGTGTTTTTATCACAGCAACAGAACCCCTAACTAAGACAAAAGACAAACCTTTTTTTATTTTCTGTTTGTTTTTTCCTGCAGAATGTGATGATGTGTTCCCACTTATCAGCCACATTCTGGTTAGAATGACCACATGCTTTCCTTGACTCAGAATGGGTCCAGCTTACTCACAGCATCCCGGCATAATTACTGATACTGCCCCAGTGCCTATGATAAATTACTCAATCACCCAGATATGGCAGTGGACATAGGCAGCCTCGGGGCTAAAACTGGACATCAGCAATACCTAATCACCTCTCTGGGCCTTTCCTGTCCATTAGGTGTACACATAACTAATCCAAGTCTCAAGGAGGCATGTATTCCTCTGTGTATACTGGAATATTTTCATAACCACTAAATCACAGTTAAAAGAAATATATGATTTCTTAAATAAAGCTTCTTAAAAAATAGACTTCAGACTTCTTTCTCCCATCATGACTTTCAGGGCTTTTTTAATTTTTATGTTTATTTACCAATAGTAAACTAGTGACTTCTGAAACTGGATATTCCTTTTGGCACTGAAGCTTCCTTGCCCTGCCAGACTGGCCGAATGTACCTCAGGAAATCCTACAGGTTAGGCATCTTATATAACCTCTCCTAATTGTCACTGCTAGTGTGGTTCACAGGCTAATGAGGCTAGTTTAACAACCAGATAACAAAAGTCAAGACTACAAGTAACTTTGACCCAGATCTCAGAAGACAAGAGACAATTTCTGGAGATTAGCCAGTTGGCCCCATAGAAAGGATGTTTTGCAGACTGGGGAGCAATCTTGAAGCTGCTAGCTGAACTGCTAGTTGAAGGTTCTACCAATCAGCACCAAGTCAGCAGCCTACAATAAGAATCTAGGAAGGTTTTATAACTCAGGCTCTTGAAATGTGTGGCCTTAGTGACATGAGTGTGGGAGCAGGATCACAGGAGGAAACTCAACCCCAAATGGTGGTATTTCTACCATGAGATTTGAGCATACCCAGAAGTCTCCTTTCTTAGAGTAGGAGGGAGCTTTGAAAGAGCAAGGTCATCCTGATGTTAGAGAGAGGCAGGCAGAAGAACATCATCCAGTTAACAAAAGCCTAGTTGTAAAAGAGGAGAGTATGATAAATATAGCCTTGTCCCTGACACTCAACAGATCCTTACTGAGACAGTGAGTAAATGTGCAAATGCATGAGCAAGATAAATGCATATAATAGATCCTATGAATAAAATAGAACCAAGTAATGCTATAGAGCTACTATGGGGAGAAGGTGGGGCTGCTTCAGATGGAAGCCACAGGATGCTGGATGAAAAGGTACAGCCATCACACTGGAGTCTGGATAGCATCTTTTGGAAGTGGCAGAACAGAGCACATTGGCTACTTTAGAAACAAAAGCAGTTTAGTGGAGCAGTGACAGAGATGCCAGATAAGAATGGGTTGTTCAAGTGGGGACAAAGTAATGTGGAGGGAAGAAGCAGGGAACAGAAGCAAGCTGACCACTTTGGACCCAAGGTTCCTGGAATTGGAGGGTGGCCTCAGAGGCAGGGGTTGTCTGATGACAGACTGACTATCCAAAAACACTGCACAATGCTGAAGGGAGGACTCCATTGAGAAGGAATATTAGACATGCGCAATAGCCCTTGAGGCAGTGGGGCCTCACATCCAGATCACAAGCAAAGCCTGGCTTTGATATGAAAAAAGGCACTTCCTCTACCGAGACAGAAAGCAAGGGTAATCTTTAACAACACAGTTT
This sequence comes from Sigmodon hispidus, assembly GCA_004025045.1. Lineage (NCBI taxonomy): Eukaryota > Metazoa > Chordata > Mammalia > Rodentia > Cricetidae > Sigmodon > Sigmodon hispidus. The sequence continues at coordinate 130,373 of PVIH01001350.1, forward strand.
CTCCATAAGAGCAGGAACCAGAAGAGGCAAGAGAAAAAACAGGGTAGCTCTGTCAGCCCTGCGGTAGAGAGACGGAATTCCCATCTAACCTTGGTATTTCCATTTTCTTAATAATGTAACCAACAAGGTCATCAGCAAGAGTGTACAAGGCAAGAGGGGAAGTGTGAAATAGTTCTCTGAGACTGGCTAAGTTTACTAAGGGAAGCACTGTTAGGAAGGGCCAAGAACCTGTTTAATAGCATTAAATAGGATGACGAAATTATTTAATGTAACAACTGAGCAGTCTGGGTTTCTTTTTTTCTGTTCATTCACCATTGTCCTATTTTAGACTAACTCTAATGCAGGTAAAGTTTCAGTTGGGGAGGGTAAAAAAAAAAAATATTTGAGGGAAGAATACAGGGGCCAAAAGTGCTTACAACGATAAGAGTATGACTTGACTATGAATACAAATTGCCTAAAGGGGACACTGACGGATCCAGTAGATAATAAAATGTTGATGGTGCTGATGGGACCAGCTTCTCACTGAAGATGATGATCGTGGTGAGGAGCATTAGGTTGCACTTTGAGAGTAAAATGAAACTGAAATTTTAGGGGTGGTGTGTAAACAACGTAAAAGGAAGAAATTGCAAAGAACAAGACAAATAAAGAGTGAGGGATACTGTAGAATAGAATCATCCAGAACTTAAAGCAGAATTTGCTCCTTCTGGGCTGTGAATCAGAGACATCTTATCTGATGGCAGAGGAATGCTGTCTGGCTGAGCAAGCTTCAAGACTAAAGGTAGGCTTTCCACAGCTAGGCCTCCAGGGCTTAAATCTGAAGTTCCAATCTTTTTGCACAAGGCCCTCAGGAACAGCAGTAACAGTAAATACTCAGGTGTGTTTAGTAAGTACTTCACCTGTCCTGATAGCTCACAATAATCTAAGTAGTTACACTCTTCTCTTCACGTACCACTGATAAGAATAAGTTTCTTGGCCTCCACAAACCTCATAACAATAGTTACTACCTTATAGGGTTATTGAGAATTTTCAAAGAAACAGTCTGTTAAAAATGATTAGCACATTGCCTGGCTCAGTAGAAGTGTTTGACAAATGCTGGCTGAGGTTATTAGACTAGAGGGCAAGAGTAAGCCTCAAAGGAAGAAAAACTTCGTGAGTAGGAGTGATGGTGTGGAAGCAACATGTGGAGGTTCAGGGGTCTCTCACTCCTCTTAGAAAGCACAGACTAAGAAACAAATAAATAAATGTTTTAAAACAATCATGTTTTAAAACTAAATCATTCTGCCTAAAACCCATGGTGGTTTTTAAGGAAGAAACTGGGAAAAGAATGGAATATTTGCTGCTCTGGAGGAGCACACACCATACCTGACAGGCTCACTCTGCATGCTCACCCTCAAGGAAGCTCTGACTCACTGAAAGGCTACGTCTGCAGCAGTTGCTTAGAAAGGAAGAGCAACGCAGAGAAACAGGAAACAGATGGCCCAGTTTCAGAAACAGCCTAAGTGTTCCTCTGACCAGGCGAGATTTGCCTCCACTGAAGAAGCTACACTTGGATCATCTACCACTGGTGTATAGCGATGCCTAAGCTCACCATCCTCATGGAGAATTACCTCATTAACTCTTATGAGCATAAATTAAATCTTATAGGTACCAAGATTGCAAAAGCTTAATATTAAAACAATGAAGCAATCAGCAGTCAAGCTGAAATACTCCAAGCTGCTTGTTATTGGAAACATGCTGGTTTTATATTGGAAAGAGCTCTCTCTCTCTCTCTCTCTCTCTCTCTCTCTCTCTCTCTCTCTCTCTCTCCTCTTGCTTTCTTTTACACACACACACACACACACACACACACACACACACACACACCTTTCTGTCTCTCATTTGTTTCTTTTATATGTCTATGTCAGGATTTTCCAGAATTGCAGGATAGAAGTGTGTCTTCAAAACCATACCCACTATGCTTTATGGATAAATGAAAAAATATTCTTAGGAGTAGCCATATTACCTGACACTCAGGAAATAAGATGACATTTTTTTCAATTCAAGAATTTGTGGGCTGTAGCGGAGTCTCAGAAGATAAGGACATTTATCACTCTTGCAGAGAACCTAGGCTTAGTCCCAGGTACTCACATAATGGCTTCCTACTATCTTTAATTCTATCCCAGGTGATCCAAATACCCTCCTCTCTCCTCCCTTCTGTAGGTACCAGATACATATGTGTTGCACATGATACATGCAAGCAAAACACTCATACACATGAAATAAAATAAATTTAAAAGTTAAGTTATGCATGCATGGGGAAGCTGGAGCTAAAGACCATCAGCAATGCCTTATAAACCATCTGACCTAAAATGACATTAAACATTAGTACATGACACAGTGGTTCTTTGACAGCTTTCTAAAGATTACTATAACACACTAAAGAGGGTCTATTTCCTCAGACTGGCTTGGATAGCACAAAGCTAGTGGTTAAGTCCAAGCTTTGCTTGTGATCTGGATGTGAGGCCTCACTGCCTCAAGGGCTATTGTGCATGTCTAATATTCCTTCTCAATGGAGTCCTCCCTTCAGCATTGGGCAGTGTTTTTGGATAGTCAGTCTGTCATCAGACAACCCCTGCCTCTGAGGCCACCCTCCAATTCCAGGAACCTTGGGTCCAAAGTGGTCAGCTTGCTTCTGTTCCCTGCTTCTTCCCTCCACATTATTTTGTCCCCACTTGAACAACCCATTCTTATCTGGCATCTCTGTCACTGCTCCACTAAACTGCTTTTGTTTCTAAAGTAGCCAATGTGCTCTGTTCTGCCACTTCCAAAAGATGCTATCCAAACTCCAGTGTGATGGCTGTACCTTTTCATCCAGCATCCTGTGGCTTCCATCTGAAGCAGCCCCACCTTCTCCCGATAGTGGCTCTATAGCATTACTTAGAGGGATAGGAAATTGAAAAGAAGCTGACCTAACAATTGGTGAGACTTGTTTGTGAGTGTATAGGTGAGGATTTCTAGAAATTTCTGTGGGGAAGGACTGGAGAAATGGTTCAGTACTTAAGAATGCAAACTACTCCTGGAGAAGGACTGGGTTTGTTTCTAACTTCATGTGGTGGCTTATGATTATCTGTAACTCAGTTCAAAGGGATTGGATAACCTCTCCTGACCTCCATGGACCCTGAATGTGTGGGTATACATACATACTTGGAGGCTAAACACTCAGGCATAAAATAAAATTAATAAATCTGCAAAAAGTCTAAAGATTCACTACAAGTCAACATTTAGATACATTACTCCCTGAAAATTCATTCATAAGCAATATCCCTTCAAGAGTAATTATCAGCTTTTGTATCATATCTACTAATGATGTTGAAAGACATAGTTGATATTATAAAAGCTGAAATTCATGTGGTTAGTAAATATAGCCTTTATTTATAAATGGTGTTCTGATTCTAAAATTCTGTACTTAGGAAACTCTACTTTCAATACTTGCCAGGAGGGAAAATACAAATCATTTTTGCAATTGATTCTGTTTTCTGACTAACAAAATTGAATGCTTTACTAACTCACAATATGAGGAGAGTGGGATGTCAGAGTTCTTCCTTTGACTATAACACACAGCTAATTTTCTATCCATCTTTATTTATTCTTTTTCCATTTATTGAGCACCAGCCTCTCATCAGAGATTGTGTTTCCAGTCACAGGAATCAGAGATAAAGGTCTCTGTACTCCAGGGGTTGAAGGAAGGAAATCCTTTCAACATAAATGAAAAGCACTGCACACTAAGCCCAAGTTTTAAAATATAAGAAGAACAACAAACCAAACCAAATATTTCTCTAAGGAGCTAATGCCCAGGCTAAGGTTTCAAGGAGGCCCAGATGCACCACCAGGCAGTGAACAGACTATGCAAAGACAAAGATAGAGGAAAGGACTGACCTGTTCACCAGCTCAACTTGTTTTAATGCAGTTTGACTGAAATCTTAAAGGCATTAGTGCCAGAATATAGGAAGAGTAGAATACAACTATATGAACTTTTTCTAAATGCCAAATGACTAAGAGTAGATTGGTTTCCTCCTTTTTAGATTTCTTTTTGGTATTATGTATATGGATAGTTTGCCTGCCTGTATGTATATGCACTACATGTCTATCCAGTGCCCAAAGAAGTAAAGAGGTGTCTGATGCTCTGGAACTAGATTTATGTATGGTTCTGAGCAACCAAGAGGGTGCTGAGAACCAAATACAGCTTCTCTGCAAGAGTAACAAGTACTCTCAACCACTCAGTCATCTCTCCAGCCACATGTTAAGGTTTATCTTAAAAGACAATAAAGAACTATTGATAGAGTTCACTGGAAACTTAACAGCATTATCTGATAAGTATTGTAGAAAAATTATGAATTTGTATGTGTGTGTGTGTGTGTGTGTTAGGGTGGGGGAATGCATATGCGATAGTTAACTTTATCAGCTTTGACATAATCTAGAATCATCTGAGAAGAGTGTCTCTATGAAAGATTGTCTACACTGGCTGGGCCTGTAGGGTTGTCTTCACTGCTCTAATTGGTAAGCACATTGTGGGCAGCACCATTCCCTGTCAAGGGTTCCTGAACTGTATAAAACTGTACATTTTTATATACATTATGAGAGCATTATGCATTTATTTCACTCTGCCCTTAATTGAAGATGTGATGTGATTGCCCCCTGAAACTCTTACCTTTGTGTCTCTATGATAATGAGCTACAACCTGTAACTGAATGCTTATATAAATTCCTTTGTTCACTAAGTCAATTTTTTATCATTGTATTTGTCATAGTGACTGGAATGAAACTAAGAGGGCATAGGGAAATGGGAACATATATGTGTTTCTGTGTCCTGGTACAGGTGGAGGCCAGAGACGAACACATGCCATTTCTCAGGTGCCCTCACATTGAATTTTGAGGGAGAAACTCTCACTAGTCTGCAGTTGACTAAACAGGGAGACTGGCAAGCAAGTTTCAGGATCTGCCTGTCTTTGCCTTCTCAGTTCTAGGATTTCTATATAGGTCACTACACCCAGCTTCTCTACATGAGTTCTGGGGATCAAATTCAAGACTGAGCACTTTCAAGGCCTGGATTTAACTTATTAAGCTCTGTCTCTTCAATCCCAGCTATGACCTTTCAAGGTAAAGAATGTGTAATAGCAGTTCGGGGCTAATTAAAACAGTAACAGAGTGACTGCTTGCAGTTGAGCTAATGACAAGAGAAGGGGATGGATTGAGAAGTTATTAAAGATGTAAGGAGTCAGGACCAGGCATTGGCCCAAATGTGAAAGGAAAAGGGTAAGTCCAGGAATGGCAGGTACATTGAACTGGAGAGCACACAGAAGATGGTCGGGATCACTGGAGACTCCAATCTCCAGCAAGGTGGGCCTGTCTTGCCTGAGATGTAGTCAAGGGTAAAGTCTCAGAGGCACAGCTAAGATTTAAATGTACATTTTAGTTGTACAGGCATGCAGAGCTCACCCGAAGCCATCAAAACAAATTAGGCCATTCACAGGAGGTTGAACATCGCAAGTAGAGGGTTTAGTACAGACTGTCAATCATTCAGAAGACGGGAAAGAGGTAGGAGCCAAACACTCTGAAAACCACAAAGCTTATCCGCTGGAATACAGGCGACAAGGCTGTTTCCTAGACAAAATGGCCAATAGTGCCACACATGGGGAAAGTGCCCTAAGAACAAAAGCTGAAAGCAATGGTGATGTGTGGCTGTAATCTCAGCATTGAGAAAGCTGAGAAGGCAGAGGGGCCATATGTTCCAGAAAAGCCTAAGCTGCATAACCAGAACCTTTCTCAAAGAGATCAGTAAGATAGACGAAGAGATCAGTAAGATAGACGAACTGAAAAAAAAAAAAAAGTTATAAGGGAGAGAAAGAGAGAAAGGGAGAACAGTGATATTATTATAGATAAGTAAAGGTTTCAAAAAAAAGTGGAAACAAAAACAAAATATGATTGGTCATTTCAAAGTGTGCCAAGCATGTACACATTTATAGTCCCAATCACTTGGGAGGCTGAATGGGAAAGATCACTTGAGGTCGGAAGTTTGGAAAAAGCCAGGACAATAGTATATGCAGTACAACACTGTCATAAAGGATAACAATTACTCTCTCTGGGAAATGGAGGAAACAGACAAGGCATCAGGAAAGAATGTAGTAGTCAACAGAGATTTCAGGTCATCTTTTCTGTGTAAGGTTTAATGCTTCCAGAATGTCCTTGTCATGTCAACTAAATCAAGTCTGCAGGTTGTTACTAGATCTCAACAGTTGATTTCTCAGGTCAGGTTAGTAGGCTGGTGGACTTTAGCAGAGTTAGCTCTATGCTGATGCCTAGTCATCTGGAGTCCAGGGGTGGATCTTAGAAAGCAATGGTTTCCGTAATTTCAGCATAACAAGTTCTATGATAACAAACAGCAATAAGCTCAGATGCAGAAGTGCAGACAAATGCCTCCTTGGCAGGACTTGGAGTTTAAATGAGTTAGAAAAATTGAGTAGTGGACAGAAGGAACTAAGTCTGTGGAGTCTGTAGAGTATCATCTTTCTTCGGCATATTTACATGCACTTAGATGTGTAAACTGAAGAGACAGAGGTCCTAGATACAGAGACTAATCAATGGTACACAGCCCTCAGACACACATCTCACATATCTCTTGTGTGTTTTTCTTTTACCATACATTGCATTTTAATTTCCAAGAAAATGGGATTCTTTTAAAACACTAGAGGTGGAGGACAGGTCCAAGACTGTATATCGAAGGCAGTACAATATAACCACAGTAGCCAAGTTTTTAGGAAAGACCTGCATCACAACACATTTGTCCCTTTTCTCTTAATTGTTTATTGTTTTAATTCTCTTTTAATTGAATTTTGGTTGTGTAAAAAATAGTATAATAACAGACAAAATGATTTAGATACAACAGTAATGTATCAGGATTTAAGATAGATGATATACAACTGGGGTGACTGTAGTGTGCTTCATGGTGATAGATTTTTAAGAGGAAAAAACTACTTTGTATTTCCTCCATGTCTGTTGTTGGGTTCCTAGGGAACCACATTCCACAGTGAAAACAATGATCTAAATCAGAGAAAAAACTTTGCGTGAAACTTTCCTAAGAATTCCTTGAGAATAATTGCATAATTAATAATAATTGCATAAATAATACAATAAGCTACAGATTATGTTTTCCTACAAAAAAAAAGTGAAACTGGACCTCTCACCTAGAGATAAATTTACTCAATGTATTTTTAATGTTTTATTCCATGAATTACATGTGGCTGCTTTAACTGTCAAGATTAGTGAATTAGAGTAATACTGGTACAAAATAACAGAGGCATGCCAATAAGACCAGCTGTTAAGTATACCATCTTGAATTTGGTACTTTTTCTCCAAAGCACTTCTACAACTGGACTATTTCAAGCTTGCATCCAGATCATTTTCCTTTTTACAACAGTCAAGAATTAGTCATAGAGAAAAATTTCTAAACATTTAATCTGATACCTCTTTCTAGTTTTTATAAGAACTGTACCCCATTCATGAACAGAAAGCCTACTCATATAATCTCCTAATTATAGTGTAGTCTCTGGTAACAGAAAAAGAACCAGTAATTATAAAATGGGCACTCTGATGATAAACTTTACCCTTTAAAAACTAATGCCCATTTTAAGCAGATTATTTAGTTACACCTAAAATTCTCTTTTTTATTGCATTGTATTGATGTTTATTAATGCAATACAATTTTTTAAATGAGAAATTATCTTGAGGCTTTGAAAGCATAAAAGAAGAATGGTTTATTTATTATCTGATGTTTTCTTAAAATGACTGAACTGTTGTGCTTTTGTGATATGAAGCACTAATTGTGCACCCTTCAGTAAACACGTGCTGACTACACTCTCAGTACAGTAACCAATGTCAATGTCATGAAACACTGGGCAGGCATTCAGGGAAGAGCTGGCCAGTCTGAGGACTGAAGTAACAGAAAATGTCACAGAGGAGAACAAAGAGGCCCAAAGAAAGACAATTGATAACAAGAGGTTTTTTTAATTAAAATTGAAGTTCTCTCTCTCTCTCTCTCTCTCTCTCTCTCTCTCTCTCTCTCTCTCTCTCTCTTTCTCTCTCCCTATTATCTTGACCTTCATATTATTTAAAGGGGTGCCACTGTGTTGGCTATATGAACCAGGCTAACTGGGCTGTAAGCTTCAAGGACTCTCGTATCACTGACTCTGTCTTCCCATGGGAGTACTGGATTACTATTGTGTGCTACAGCATCTGCCAATACATGGGTCCTCATGTTTATACAGCAAGCATTTTACCTCCTGAGTTACCTCCTGGGACTATGCTTCCATTGGCTACTCTAAATCACCAAACTAAGTGGCCTATGTAAATACTAATCATATAGTATTTACTTTTAAATTTTTGAACTATAGTAAAAAGTATATCCATTAACCCTAGTACCTCAGCCATCTTTAGGTATACAGTTTAGAGGCATTAACTATACATTCACTGCTTTACAATAGCCCTATAGAACCTTCTTCATCTTGCAAAATTGGAAGTATTTACCTACTGAACAACCACTCTCTTTTCTAAGATCACCAGTCCCTGAAAAAAACAAAAAACCAAAAACCTATTCTACCTTCTGTTTTATAAGTACATCTCACTGGAGTAAAACCCTATAGCATTTGGTTTTTATGTCACTTAATATTCTGCCCTAAATATTTACCCATAATGCATCATGTAGCCCCTTTAAAGCTGGATAATATAACACTGCATGGAGCTTGCTGTGGTGGTACAAGCCTTTCTTTAATCCCAAACATAAAAAGTAGGGGCAGAAGGGTCATGGAATTAACATCAAGCTTGGCTATGGAGTAAGTTTAAGGCCAGATTGGGCTACATCAGACCATTTCTCAAAAACAAACATATATGTGAGTTGGTGGGAGAATTGACATCATGCTTTCTTGATCCATTCAACTATGGATAGATCTAGCACTCCTCCTTCTCACTGCTCTGAAGAGTGCTTGCTTGAGTACCTATGGCTGTGCAGATACCTCTTCAGACCCAATAATAATGACATTTTTCGCCAAATAATTACTAACATCAAATCTGTTTACAGAGAATGTCAAATTTGCTCTATAATTATCAAACAGATGTTTTATAGAGAATAAGACATAAACTAAATTAAGAATGAGAACAAGCACACCATTTTATGACTATTGTTCAATGACACTGAAAGCAAATGAAAAGAACATCCTAGACATTGGTGAGGTTTTCTTTCGTTTATATCTTTTACACCCTGTTTGACTCGCTTTAACAATTAAGGAAATTAATACAGTTTAGTTTATTATCCCAAGGCAGAACATTTGCCTCTCAGAGAGGCTGGGTGAAGTTCAGGCTCAGGCTGATTCGCCTCACCAGACCTGAGCAGCTGAATTGTCACCAGACTCCTGGAGGCAAAGGAACCTGGAGGGAATACAGGATGAGAAGCAGATTCCAGGAAATTAGTTACATTATCTGTTGAGTCAGACTTAGGTGTTTCTCATCAGTCTCTAAAAACTTACTAATATAAATTTTATTTGGTTATCAAAAGCAATCAAAATTTCACATTAAAAAAGAGCTTATTTAATAAAAACCAAACTTCATCTCAAAATATTTTAATCTTAAACCTAGACTCATGTAATGAAAGAAAATAGACAGAAGCAAATTTTCTGAGCTGTGATATTACTAATTAACTTCCAAGAAACTATATGTCTGAATCCATTAAAGATAACAACTGTTCACTATGAGTCAAAAAAAAGGGTGTATATTTGTTTAATCATACAGGCTTCCCTCCACCTTAAATTTCAGAAGAGGAAAGTACAATAACATTTTTAGGTATATAAAAATGTAAAATGGTATGTTGAACAAAGAGATCTGAAAACATTGGTGTAAAAATATGTAGTGATCACACACCAAAAGATGGAAACATCAAGCCTTGCCTTGACATCAGAGAGTGGCCCAACCAGGTAGGTTGAGAGCTTTCTGGTCCAGGCATGCATCCTTGCTTCTGGGGTGCTGGTGAAGATGTGATGTTTACTGTGTGAAAACTAGAACCTCCTGATGCTCTATCATGACTTGCTCGGATCAAACATCTAATGCTGCAGTCTTAGAGCACCTAATACTAGTTACTTTATTTTGACATAAAGACACACATACACACACACACACACACACACACACACACACACTCACATACACACACCCCACCCTCAATCCAGCAAAGACTTCCAGAACAGATGATAGCTTGATTTTATGGCCTTTCAGAGCTAGGCTCATAGCTGGGATGCAGCCACCTAGACATGGGTGATTTTTCCTGTCTAGAATCTAGTTTGGAATATAAACCAAGACACTGTGTCTGCCTGCAGGACTGTCAAAGACCCTTCTTAAAGACTTCCAGAAATGAACAAACTATCTTTTCTGACTTCCCAGTCTGTAGAACTCTCTTCAGAACAATTTTGTTTGCCTTTTAACAGGTCTCAAACTTGCTTGGCTTTATGGCAAACAAAGTAAATATAAATAAAAATACAACAAGTAAAGTAAGCTAGAAACAAAAAGTGTGAGAATCCTCAGCTGAACAATATAAGCTTGTCTCTAAATATTTACCTTGGCAATAAGAAAAGTCCTAATGTATTCCACATAAAGCATTCTTAATGACTCTTCTTCCCACCTCCCCTACACACATGCTTGAGACCAAAGCCAAGATTTCTGTTTTAAATCTTTCATCAAAGAAGATGTCAAAACACTTGATATTATAGCTTTCAATCCCAGGGTTGTCAAGTTCTGCAAATTGTGTGAGAATTAATGGCACAGTTGTTTGAATGCTGCTTCATAGGGGTTAGTCCCCGGGATCTAATGCAATAGAAATCCAATATGCATTGGTGCACCAAGTCATTCTGCAGCAATCATCTAAGGAACAGGACTGATGTCACAAGCTGCAGAAATCAAGACAGTAGGCACATCATTTAATAATAACAGAAACTTCACAATGGTGACAGCAGAACAGAGAATGACGCACTCCAAATGTGAAGCCCTGTGTGACAGAATAGGGCACAAGCCTGTAAAACCTGCTGTCCTGCGTGGTTTAGTATAATTGGAATTTTCTTTGGACCATCAACCAGCTCCCAAATAAAGACACAGAGATTTATTAATTATGAATGTTCAGCCTTAGGAATATTTTGGCTGGCTTTTTTTTAAACTTAAACTAGCCCATTTCTATTAATCTGTGTTCTGCCCCAAGGCTCATTTACATTATCTATGTACTGTTTCCTGTTTTTCTGCTTCCTCTGTGTCTGGATGGCTATCTGGCCCCTAGCTGTCTGTCTGTCTGGCTGTCTGGCTGGCTGGCTGGCTGGCTAGCTGGCCTCTCTCTAGCTGTCTGGCTGTCTGGCATCTAGTGAGCTGTCCCTTGGAAGGCTGGGCCCTAGTTGACTCACGCTCCCCCTCCCTGCCCTTTTCTCTCTGGCAGCCAGCCCTACCAATGCCCCCTCTGCCTAACTATTCGCTGTTCAGTTTTTTATTAAACCATTCAGGGGACTTAGGGAGGCAAGGTGAAACAGTAACATATTTTTACATAGTTAATAAATGCAATACAAACAAAAGCAACACATCTTTATATAATTAACAAATGCAACATCACAAATGCAACACATCTTTACATAGTTAAAGAATTATTCTGCAACACAAACAAATGCAATATATCTTTACTTAGTTAAACAAATATTCTATTCCACAACAGTTTAGAAATGCCATTCCAGGTAAGGTGGTAAGTAGGAAAATCTTGGATGCTTTGAGAGCTGTAGTAGACATCACAAGAGGAAGCTCTGGAAAGCCCTAAGAGCTTTTATCTGTACAGAGGGAGAAGCCCAGCATACTGTTTCTTTCTGATTAATGCTTGAAGAATGGCATTTAAGATCCTCTTTTTGATATGAATAGAAAATTCTTCTTTGTCTAGTTAATTAAAATTTTAAAATTATGCAAAATAATGGGTTCCATCATGGTTTTGTCATATGTGTACCTAATTTACTATGATCATGTCCACATAATTTCTGCTTTATAATAGTCAAATAGTCATTTTTTAAGGATACATTTTAATGAGCATTAGAGGGCCTGGAGAGATGGCTCAGTAGATAAATTTCTTCCTGCCCAAACATGAGAATCTAAGTTTAGATTCCCAGTGCCCATATAAAAGCCAGGTGCCAAGTGTGAGAAAGAACCCAGAGTTTAGAGGCTTAGACCCCTTCCTGCCCTTTCAAAGAACCTTAGGGTTCCCAGGATTCACATCAGACAGCGCACTGCCTGGAACTCCAGCTCCAGAGGAATTTGACAAGCCTCTGAGGCCACTTATATAAATACAGAAGTTCTGCACTCATACCAACACAGACACAGACATATGAATGAATATAAATTCTTTTGGTGGTATTGACAATTTGCATACACACACATGCATCCTACACATACACATATGTTCATAACCACATATACATACACAAAACATATTTGTAAAATATCAGTGAAGAACAGTATGTCAGTAGTCAGAGTCTAGACTGTGGCTGCGGCTGCTCATTTTTCTATGTGCTAGTGATTCTGTAGTTTTGCCTCATAAATGAGACATTATGAGATGTAAAGAAGAGAGAGAGGATTGAAGAATTATGTGCTGTGAAGTTTTTCTCTACCCACACACTGCCTTAGTTATAAACTCACACAGTTAAATCCTTCTTGCCATATGTAAAAGGGGGGACAGACTGGAAATGGCTGACTAGTGTGGCCAGGTTTCCTCAAGGACAGTCCATCTGGTGGCATTGCAAGACACATTAGGACATTAATTGGAAAGTTTATACTAAGATTTTATTATTTGTTAACTGCACTCAGTCAAAACTGCAGTGATGGTGTGACTATCATATGACCAGACAAGTCACCAAAGCCTTAGGCTAGTGTCTGAGCACACAGAGAATGCACGTATTTAGGTTATATGGGTCAACACAGAGCAAGTATCAGTGAAAGAGCAAAGGTTAGCAAAATCAAACTCATCGCAAGCCCCCACAATCTTAAACAGAAATTTGTCTCAAGCAAAGAAACAGATCATTGGACTAAATCAGCTAGAAAGGCAAAAGCCATGAGATGAACTCAAACTCTATGTAAGCGGTGAAGAATGGATGAGACTCAGAAGGAAATAAAGAAGGCCACATGTGAGAGCTGGCCTTTGGTGACAGAATGAGAAGTTAGGAGGGCAATGAATGGGAATGGGGTATAAAAAGATAGACTGTAAAAAGGCAGGGAGGAATTAGGGAGAAAAAACAGAGAGGAAAAGGGGAAGGAAGGAAGAGGGACCAACCACATTAATACATACATACATACATACATACATACATACATACATACATACATCCTGCTTGGTCATGAAATAATAATAAATATTATTCTCATACTATAATTTCTTTCATTTTTTAATTCCTTTAGTATAAAAAACAAAAGATCCCAAGAATTACAACTGACTAGATTGAATCTTAATTAACCTTACACTACATAGTGAAGAATTCATTTTTCTGATCCCAAAGTACCCTACACAACTAAATACTCCCAACCAACATCACGTGTCCCTGTGACTGAACACCAAGCTGCTTTTTTTTTTTTTTTTGTAAATAGTGTAAACATAGAACATCTCAACTGAAGCTTAGCAAGACAAAGTTTTGAAATGTCATTGAAGTAATCTGGGTGCAGTCTCAGGTAATCAGACAAAAAGGGGTAATGGTAATTTTATAGAAAGGCAGAAAAGTTTATGGTTACCTTGGAATATGAATGGAAAAATAATTATGATAAAAAGCAATCACATACAATTCTACCTGAATTATGGGCTTCAAAGCATGTGCTTATTTCTGCTTGTTAGAAGCAACTTAGAGGTTTTTGTGAGACCATGGTCAGGTCAGGTAATTTCTCTGAACTTTTGTCTCATCCTTAATATAATGGGAATAACTTTGCAGCATCATTAAGATTATATTAGATAATATGGGGGTTGGTCTTTTTTATTTTGAAGAAAAAGGGTTACACCTCATTACTTCTCTATCAACAGCTATAGTGCAAGCCTCATAGATGAAAGATCAACCAAACCCTACAAAGACAGCAGCTCCCATCTAGCCACCTTGATTTTACTAGCATCAGTGAACATTTCAAGCCTCTGTCTTCTCGCCTCTTGCCTCCTCTCTTTAAAATGATTCCCTCCATTGATACATGGCTTCTGCTTACCTCTTCGTACTCATGTTTTCCAAACTCATCTGTCAATCTAGGTGTCCTCCACTGCGTTTCTCTAGAGAAAGATAATGTTGTTTGGGGATCATTAGAACCTACCCAAAAGGAGCATTTCTGTCAGGCAGAACCCCACCCAAGGTCACTGGCTGGTTTATAGATGGTGCTTACATATCAGAACTTTGTCCAGTTATTTATTGAATAAATCAGGGGCTACAATAATGTTCACTGGAAGAGATACTTTCTGGGCAGGTACTTGGGGCACTGTGTTTCCTTAGCCTACAGAATAGGTAAACTCTTAGCTCAGAAGGGAACAGCTGGTGAAACATTTGGGTCCTGAGCTTTGCAATACTACAAATTAAAGGACTAATGCTTGAAGCTAGACATTCTCAGCCCTCCATTTTTAAATAGTGTACACCAAGTCCTGAGGAAGTCTTAGTGAATAATGTAAGGTAAAGTAAAAAAAAACTGATATGAATAACCTTCATGGGGTTTAGAAATATAAACAACAGGCCAAAAATGTAAGCAAATAAATCCATAACTAAACAAAATAAAAATTTCCCAGGGAAGGAAATGTGACAGAAGACCCCAAAGTCAAGGAAGAATGCTTCTCACAGCATTAGGCCAGACTACAAGACACCTTTGTTCTAGCCAAGTTCAGAGATGGAGTGAAGAGCAGACAGGAGTCAGTTACATCACACTCCCCTGTCCTTCTACGTTCTTATCCCTCAACCTGCCTTACTCTTCTTGGCTGAATATTTCTCTGACAGAAGAATGACCTCACCCATCAATAGTTAATCAAGCAGAAACATATTAGCTTCTTGCTTCTGGTTCACATGAGAATCAATGATGTAAGGAGAGAGTTTAGAAAGTAAGAAAGATGGAAAAGAAAAGGCTGAGACTTTTACCTTTTCTCTCTGCCTCAGCCTATATACCCACCTCGGCCCTCACACTTAAGGGACATGATATGGAGAGATGCACTGACCAGCTCCAAAGAGGAGGCATTCAATACCACAGAACAGGACATTGACTAATTGGGATAATACTAGGACATTTGTCCTGTTGCTTTATTTAAGGAACATTGTTATACAGTATCCCATTTGTATTAGTCAGGATTCCTCTAGAGAAACAAAACTGGTTGCGTGTGTGCGTGCGTGCGTGCGTGCGTGCGTGTGTGCGTGCCTGCGTGCGTGAGAGAGAGAAAGAGACAGAGAGGCTTCTAGGTTGTGACCAACTACCCCAGCAATTACTATCTCCTGACAGAAAGTTTATGGGTTTAATAGTTGGTTGTTTCACAAATCTGGATTTCTCAGATGATCTTTAGTGTATACTAGAAACACCAGGGAAGGAAAGAACTGGCCAGTAAGAATAGGAGCAAGCAGGCAAAGAGCAAGCAATTCCTTCTTCTATGATCTATGTCCTTTATATAGGCTTCCATCAGAAGGTATTTAGATCTTTAAATCTAGATTTAAGATGGGTCTTTCCACATCAAATGATACATCAAGAAAATTCTCTCACAGGCATAACCAGCCCCTTGGGTTTTAATTAATCATAAGTAAAGTGAAGATGACAACCAAGAATAGCTATCACACTACTGACAGATATTTCTTTCCCATCCACCAGTTCCCAAATATTCAAATGAAATGTTTGGTCAATAGCTCAGGCCTGTTACTAGCTAATTCTACATTTAAATTAACCCTTATTTCTTATCTATGCCTTGACATGTGGCTTGATACCTTTTCTCAGTATGGCATGCCAATCTTGCTTTTCTCTGCATCTGCTGGTGACTCCTGACTTTGCCCTACTTCTTCCCAGCATTCTCAATTGGCTCTTCTGCCAAACCTTATTCTGTCCAGCTATTGGCCAGTCAACTTCTTTATTAACCAATGAGAGTAATACACATTTACAGTATACAAAGATTGTTACACACCATCACATCATTCAAAAGATTCAACCTCTGAAAGTTCATGGAATCAATTAAAATGTTAAATGGTTTCTTAAATAGCCTGCAAAATTAAATTTATGATACATGGCAGAGCTTGAAGCTGCCTACTAATGTGGAAATGTCTTTCTGTGTGTTGTGAAATAAAGAGACTCTTTTGGTCAGGGCAGGCACTGTAGAAATAGGCAGGAAATTAGAGCATAGGTAAGAGGAGGGCAGAGTCAGACAGAGACATCATCCAGCCACCCAAGAATCAACATGTAGAAGTAACACAGGTAAGCCAGGGGCCACATGGCAATATAGATTAATGGAAATGGGTTGAATTAAGATTCTGGAGACAGCTAGCAATATGCCTGAGCCATAGGCCAAGCAGAATCAATTTAATATAAGCACCTGTGTGTTTCTTTAGGACTTTGGGATTGCTGGTCCAGATAAGATGCAGCAGGCAGATCCAGACAGTGGGGCTAAGAAGTCTGGGAATGGACTGGCTAGAAACCTCTTTCTACAGACTACCACATCTTTCTCAATAATCTTCAAGTTACACAACCCTCACCTGTTCATCTGGCCCTAAAAATCCTATAAAAACATCTCCTGAAAATTAGTCCTTACAGAATCTCTACTTCTTCCTTTTCCATCTTTCTCTAGATTTCGTCTTTTTGTTCCTCTTGAATAATGTTTTTTCTTTATCCAGCTAAAATCAATCAAATCTACATAACCTCTGCCTTACACATTATCCTGGCTCTGTACAAAGGCTCAAGGATAACCTAGCCAAGGCCAGGAAAGCTGTGGAGAATTAAGGACCACTTCCACACCTATCATTTTATACAAAACATCATATCTAGTCCATTTCTAAGTTGTGACATAGATGGCATTAGACATGGGGAAATACAAACATCTGTTCTGACCCCAGTGATTCAGGCCCATGAATCAAAATTTCTCTAGAACCTTAGAAATTAAGCTTATAGGATCTTCTTCAGGCTCTTGGTTGGTAACCAGGAAATTGTGTTCTCCTCCTTCAAGAGCACACACCCAGCCAATCTTAATACTCATGTTTTGAGAAACCTTACTCTATGAGAGTTAATTTAAAATAATGCTTTATGCCTTCTTTCTGGAAACACACACTCATGAACATACACATGGATATCCTTTCTGCAGAAGTAAAGTAGGAGGACTTGTCTATCTGGTACCTTGCCTGAGAAGAAGTAACAATAACCAGCCATTTATGTCTTTAGCAAGCTTATAAACTAACTAGCTGTCTCAAGCAGCATTCCCATTTAATTTTAAGGAAAAACAAACAACCAGCAGACATAGCAAACCAAACAGTCATATGCACTAAGTGTGTTATAGAAAATCATGAAGACTTTATGTAACTTTTTTTATTTTTCAGAGATGAATCTATGTCTGAAGTTTATCAATTTAAATGTACTGAAACAATCATTTTACAAATACAGTTTTTATTTTTTTAAAAAAAGAAAATATCCCCCTTTTGTTTTGTTTGAGATGAGGCTTCAATATGTATTTTAAAGTTCCTTTTAACTAACAACAATCTTGCATCCACAGACTAAGAGTTGTGGTTACATAAGCCACCATGCCAGGCTAGAAGTGTCTATTTTGTTCTTATATTTCACAATTAATCAGATGTATTTCTGATGGAAAGCACACCCATGTCTATAAAGAACACTGGGGATTCAGCTTCATCAAGATGCTTTGAACATGATTAGGATCCACCAAGATGGGAAGAATTAAAAGGCTAAAAATGTAATTTTACAGCAGCATTTAGAGGTGGAGTTCTAGGAGGTGACTAGGATTAGGTGGGGTCACCAGGGTGCGGCCGCATTACTAAATTCTGGTGACCTTATAGGAAGGAAAGGCCTAGGTGCATCTTGTTGATAGAATATTTGTCTAGTTTGCATGATTGGTTCAACCTTCCATATAGGGACATTTTCTCTCTCACTAAGAGATGGCCTGTACCAGCTTCAGAACTGCAGAAGGGGGATCGTGCCACTAGTCCTGTCTTCTTGACCTTAGCTCTCCAGAATTGTGAGCCAAAATTACCCTTGTAGTCAGAAGTTTCTCTGTCCCAGCCAGAACCTCTCAAATACTCAGCAATAGCTTCCCAAATAATAGACTCCAAAGCATAATATTATAGTAAATGCTGGGCCAGTAGTTCAGGCTTATTACTAACTAGTTCTTTTGCTTCGTTCATGCTTAGGAGATAGTAGTTCTGAGGTTCATGGTTAGAAACTAGACACTTGGTTAAAGGGTAGGAGATCTGAGATACAGGATAGAAAAAGTTCAGGGTACCACAAAGGTGTTGTTGATATATAGATATTAAAGGTGTTCTGATTAGAGTTTAGAAAGAGAATATCATATACACAGTCTTATGAGCAAAACATCAAGGAGAATGTGGATGTCCAAGGCATTGTTCCGAGTTCTCACCAAGACAAGATTAAATTTTAATTTTTGAATTGATTCAGGCATGTCCAGAATATTCACAGGCCGAAGATGATTGAATGAACTCAGCCTACTACCAAAACCATATAAAGTTTCATGATTATTTTGTAACTCAATTGTATTACACAGTTCTTAGCCATGAATTTGGTAAGTAAGAATGTTGCTTCTCAACGTCAAAAGATTGGACATATCTTGGAACTCAAAACTTTACATATTTATGAGGTGCAATGTGATGTTGAAATGCATTTATACAGTGCATAATGTTATAATATGGCAAACCTATTCATCTCCTTAACTATATATCCTTTCTTTATGGTGAAACATCCAGAATCTTTTCTTCTAGTTTTTAAAATAAATAATGCACTGTCTATAGTCACTTTACTATAACAAACACACTGGAACTTCTATGTCCAAATTTTTTCTCTAACCTTTTCCCAAACTTTTTTCCTTCTATTCTCCAAGCCTTGGACAACTGCTCTTCCACTCTCTTCTTTCATGAGAACAACATTTTTTGAGTCCACATTAATATAACCCTGCCCATGTATGTCTCATTGTACTTAACATGAAGATTTATCATCTATTGATGTTGTTACATATGATAGAATTGAATCAGTTTCAATAGCTCGATTATAGTATTTTGTTTACATATATTATTTTTTTCATAATTAATTGGTAGAAACTTATTCTGTTCCCATTTAGGAGTTACTACATAGAGAGCTACAATGAGTATGCGATCTCTGTGACACTGATTCTAATTTCTTTTATTGATATCTTTAGGTAGAATGGCTGGAATACAAATAGTTTTTCTAAAAATTTTTACATTATATTTATTTTATTTTTTGACAGTTTTATACATGCACATATAAAGCATATTCATTAGGCTCATCTCTGACACTCCCTTAATTCCTTTTACCTCTGTCTACTTTGTCCTTCCTTCTCTACAAACATCTTCCTAACATTCTGTCTCTTTGTTTTGTGTGCCAGTGAGTCTAACCAGAGCTCCCTGTGAAACCTTGATTTGGGAGCTATCCACTGCAGTTTGCTGGGTTCATCAATATGCATACAAGTGAAGAAAATCACTTGCCATTTCCCAGAACCTAATAGTCAACAATTCCTCTTTAAGAGATAAGGCCCATGAGCTCTTTCTGCACCAATGACTAATTGTTGGCAGGGCCTGTTTGTGCAGTAACCTCAGCTGCTAGGAACTCATGACTACAATAGTGTTCTGCATAAAGAATGGCATTTCATAGCAGTTCTTATATGCTTCATGCTCTTTCTTCCACAACATCCCCTATGCCTTTGAGGGGTAGTATTATGAAATGTGTGTGTGTGTGTGTGTGTGTGTGTGTGGTCTCACATGCCACAACACATGCATGGGTGCTGTGAACACTTGTGAAAGTGATTCTCCATTCACCATGTGACTTCTAGGAGCTTGGACTGTACAGCTTTTGATCAAGCATCCATAGCTACTGAGCCAACACATCAGTCCATTGCTTGTAGTTCCAAATGTATTTGTGTCTTGTTTTGCATTATTGAAATCCGAACTCAGGTCCTTGGGTATACTATGAAAGCACTTTACCACTGGCTGCATCCCCCTCTATCTTAAATTTTTAAGGAAATTATAAAGTTTTTCAGAAGGGCTTCAGTAATTAACATCTTCACCAGCAGTGTGTAAGAGCTCTCTTTGTTTTTGCGAGGGCGTATCTGTTGTCATTTTCATATTATCATTCTTCCTGGAGTAAAGTGCTACACCACTGTGGTTTGGATTTGAAATTTTCTGCTGGTTAATATGATCTTTTTCATAACCTGTAGGCCATTCATTTATCTTCCTTGGAAAAAAGTATTTACTTAAGGACAGTGGCCATTTCATCATTTTGTGAAATTTTGTGCTATTGAAAAGGTGTTTTTAAACAGAAAAGAGCTCAATGTACAAATGAAAGGACCTGTATTCAGATATTCAGCATCCAAGCCAAAAACTGAGCACAAGTCTGCATCTCTAGCATTGGAGAGAAGGAGATAGAAGGGACCCTGAAGCTTGCTAGCCAGCCACTATAGTTGCATCAGTTAGCTTCCTGCTCAGTGAGAGACCCTACCTCAAAAATAAAAGATGGCAACTAATGGACAAGATACCTCAAAATGCTCTTTTGTGTTTGGCTGAAAGTATAGCTATCCTTGGCAGCCTGTGCTTCTGGGCTATCAGTTGGGCACACCTAAAAGAATTCAAAATTTAAAGTCTTCTCTTGCTGTCCTAATAGGAACATATACTGGTGAAACACTCCTGTCAGTATCTGACATTCTCAGAAAAAGAGGATACTTGGGAAGTGTTGGAGTCTACAGTGAGGCAAGCGCCTGCTAAAGTCCTCAAACGCCTGGAGTTTGCTCTGCTGCATACATAACTCCATCTCTTGATGGTCTTGCCTTCCACCTAACACTAGGATGAAAACAGAGCTGCACAAGTTCTTTGCTGCTGTAATGAGATTCACCTTCTCTCTGCCTGAGACATCCACCTTTCCACCAATGCTATACTCATAAAGCCATATGTGTGACATTTTCTTTCTAAACTGTCAAAAGAAATAAATAAACAAAAAGCACCCTTACCAGAAACCTAAACCCTTCCAGAATATGACCTTGGACTTCTCAGAATATAGGACTATCAGAAATACATGTCTTTTGTTTTAGGCATTCAGTCTATGGTATTTTGTTACAGCAAACTCAATTGACCAAAACACTGAAAAAACTGCTTCCCTCCCATTTTGAGTGATAAAATTGATATACTTATTTATATGTAATAATATATTTTTACTTTATATTTACAAATAATTTATTTACATTTTTGGAATATAAGTAATACATGGCCATGATTAGTTGTCACTTTGAAAAGCTGAGTATCAGCTAAAATTTTGCTAAGAATATTTCCATTAATTTTCATGATGGATAATATTGGTCCATAATTTTCATTTTTTATTTCTACCTTTGGCACTAAATAAAAAAGCATCTCATAGAATAAGAATCTCTTCATTAGCCACTTTCTAGAAGACCTAATGAAGAAATTACATGACTGTTTTCTTTAGTGTATGGTAAAGGCATTAATGAAAGCATCTCGGATTAGAATTTTCTTGAGGAAAATTGTAAATTATAAATTTGTCTCTAAAATGAATTTCTATGAGCTCAAGCTATCTTTATTTTTCTGGCTAATCTGTCATAGTTGGGATTATTTAAGGAATTAGAACATCTCAACTAAATGGTCAGCTGTATTAGCCTAAGGTCAGATTTGCAGACACAACCCATTTAACTCATGTTACTGCTGTGTGTTATTTCCTTTTTAAAAAAATGAATGCTGTTTTAAGAATTTTAGGTGTTTTATCTTGTTTTAATTTCAGAGCCCTGCTTTGAATTACAGTGCTCATGAGATTCACTGATTCACTCACATAAAAAATGAGATTGACTGCTCACTTTTATAATTTTTAACTCATTTATTTTTCCCATTAAAAAATTATTTTGTCTTTTATTTATTCTTGAAGTCATTAATTTTAGGCTTTTTTCTTCTCTAACATTAAAAAAAATGTGCTTGGAGCCTATTCCCTCCAGAGGAACACTTGAGCCAGTCTTGATGTGGGGATGAGGAAAGTGGACTTGCCTGGAGTGGATGCTGAACTAAGCCACCTTGGGACCTTGGGACCTACTGTCCTTGCCGGGGAGCAGATAAGGAAATGGGGAGAAGAGTGACTTGTAGGGGCAGAAGGGGAAGGGCATTTGAACAAGGGGATACATGGATTAAAAAATGAGACTTAATTGATAATAAAAAAAGCGAGAAAAAAGTGTGCTAGACATGACCCTGGAAATCACATTTGTACCTATCATAGTTTTTATTCAGTGTAGAACACTTTTTCTCCTCTTTCCTTCTCCCCTCCCCTTCCCTCCTTCTCCTCCTCTTCTACCTGTCTTAGGGTATGTTACTCAGTTTTCAAATATTTAAGAATTTCCAATATTGCTTTCTATAATTAATTTTATGAATGCTGTTAACATATATTTTGAGACTAGGGATGTTAGTAGAATTCTTGCCCAGCATACACAAATGCTCTATATTCAATGTCTAGCACATATAAGGTGAGCATGGTGGTACATGCCTGTAATTCCAGAACTCTAGAGATGCATACGAGGATCAGAAATTTATGATAATGATAACCCAAGGTCATACAAATTCATTTCAGAAAAGAACTTGTAGTTTGCCACTTTTCACAAGAAAAATTCCACTCAAAGATACACTGATGAATTTTACCATACACATAAGAAAACATCAATTCATTTTATTTACTGGCTGTCCCAGAAAATTGCCGAGGAAGTAATTATTCCTATTCTCTGAGATGATTAGTATCTGATACCAAAGTCAGACCATTAAGAGATAAAATTGTATAATATTATCCATCATGAACATAAGTGGAAATATTATTAGCAAAATGTAACTAAAGAATTCAACGACCTATAAAATGATAATATATTTTTATATTTGCGTTATATGCATGAATGTTTTGCTTCTGTGTGTGTGTGTCTGTGTGTGTGTGTCTGTCTATCTGTCTATCTGTCTGTCTGTCTGTCTGTCTGTGTGTGCCATGTGCATGCCTGGCACCTATGGAGACCAGAAGAGAATGTCATATTTATATTTCCTAGAACTGGAGTAAAGAATGGTGTGAGTCAACATGTAGGTGCTAGAAACAGAACCTTGGTCTTCTGCAAGAGAACTAAGTGTTCTTACCAATGACCCATCTCTCTAGCCCTAAATAGTACATTTCATACAGCAAACTCAGCTGTGTAGTGAGTTTGAGGCTCTCCAGGTATTACATGAGATCCTGTCTCAAAACCATGTCATGTTCTGCACCATTATCATATCTGTGGCTTTTAATATTCCTTGTCCTGAAACCTATTGTATCTGATGTAGCAAAACTGAACTTCTTTTTGTTAGTGCTACTGTGTTCTATCTTTGCCACAACTTTCCTTTCGATCTCTTTATGCCTTTAGATATATTAGGTGTTTTATAAGTCAAACATAATAGAGTTCTCTTAATATTATCTATTTCAAAGATCTCTGTTTTTTAAATTGGATACTCAAATCATTACATTTAATGGCTGTTGGTGTGGCTGGATTTAAAAAGATCAAACTGTTATTTGTTATTTTCAACTTCTTTCCTCTGTGTCCTATGGTACCTGTACTCACCTTCCCTGTGGTTTTCTACCTTATGAAGACAAAGGAATGGTATTCCAAATTACTGGTTCCTGGTTGACACTTAATATTTTCAAATAATATAATTTGCTTACCCCCTTCTTTTCTGTCTTCTTTTGTATTTATTAAGTTCTTCTGGTTTCATTTTTCTCTCTTTTGTTAATTAATCAGCCATAAGTATTTTCTTTATTTTAGTAGCAGTTTATGTTTTATAACATATCTACAAAGTATCACCTCAAATATCTTATCACCACATAAGTTTTGATAATGTAATATACTTCCATTTCTTTTTGCCCTGTCTACATGCCATACTTAATATTTATTTTATTTCTGTATATGCTGTATGCTGAACAATATATAGTTACATTTGCTTTGAACAGTCAATTATCATGTGAATCTATATAAGAAAATAGAAAATAAAGGTGTTTTGTTTCGCGGTATATTATTTTATTTGGCTTTAAAAATGTTTTATTTTGTTTGATCTGATTTAATTTTTTGAGATAGAGTCACATCATCTAGCCCAGGCTGGCCTTG
The DNA here is from genome assembly GCA_004025045.1 of Sigmodon hispidus. NCBI lineage: Eukaryota > Metazoa > Chordata > Mammalia > Rodentia > Cricetidae > Sigmodon > Sigmodon hispidus. The sequence continues at coordinate 154,790 of PVIH01001350.1, forward strand.
AAGTCACAATCCTCTTGTCTCAGCTTTTCCAGTGCTAGAATTATAAGGGTGTGTCATTTAACCAAGGGTTTTTCCTTTAGCCACACAGTTAGCATTTCTTATAGTGTAATGCAAATTTTTATCCAGTTTATTTTTTTTTGTCAGTAAGCATCTTTTACAAATGTATTTTATTCTTCTACAAAAGGTCTTTAGTGGTAATATATGATGCAAAATTCTAACTTATTACTTGCTAGACTGTACATGTGTAGATTTCAAGATCCCTTTGTGACCTAATTCCTCCCTTCATTCAGACCCCAGCTCTGCTCTGCCACACTGGCTTCCTGCTATGCCAGTTCCTGGCATGGTTCTGTACTTTACTCTTTACAGCCTTTTCCCTAAAGTGTTGCTCAGCTTGGTCTCTCATTTTATACAAGTCTCCTCATAACATCACCTGATATAAAAAGGTTTAGACACATGCACACACATGCATACACACACATGCATACACACACACACATGCATACACACACACATACACACATGCATACACACATGCATCCATTCACATAAATTTTTATATATTTAATTGTTTTTCCTTCTGTTGGGTGCACTTAAGGGTACTTGAAATCATATTATGCTTTTATTGATTATCTATCATAATTTTTATACTTTATCTTGCTTTGTTTCCTGTCAGAGCACTTAAGGCTCTTCAAAATTGTATTATGTTTTTATTATATTTATCTTTAGAACTAAACTCCAGAAAACATAAGGGCTTTTTGTTGTTTTTCACTCAGTTATTTCACATGGCCAATGTGTAGTACTAGTTTTAAATGGAAGTATCTTATAAGTTATCTGAGTTCATTCTGATGGCCAACATTATCTCATATTATACAAATTTTGAAATAAGAAGATAAGATGCAAATTATATTCTGGATATGATTCAAGGATGATTGCAGTTGTGCTTATTCTTTCCACCAATCTAAGTGAGTTAGCTTTGCATTTCAAAACTATATTTAAGGTTCTGCCTTTGGGACAACAGAGGGCAAAGGGCAAAGGCCAGGAGAGGCATGTTTTCATTGGATTCTTCATTCATTCCTCCCCAAGCTCCATATGTGTCCAGCACACAGTGACATCAGGAAGGCAGACGAGGAGGAAGTGCAAGGTTTCACTGGCAGAAAGAACAGTTTCATTGTCCCTCCTTGGGCCTCATGACCCAATAGGCTCAAGCATATTTTAGAGACCAGTGACTTTGGAGGAGGAAGAAATCTGGGGAACCTGGAGTAGCTCCACATTAGTAACTCTATTACCCAGCTGGCTAGTGTTGGGAGGAAGCAAGTGGCAAATGGAAACCTTGCTCATTGGAAAGAAGCCAAGGGAATCAGCACTGCTGTGCCCTGTGGCAACTCTCCTCACCTTCCCTGCAGTTTTCTGCCTTGCTAAGACAAAGGAGTGGTATTCCAAATGATTGGTTCTTGGTTTACACTTAATACCTTTAGCTTATATCACTCTCAGCCGCCATTTTCTTTGACTTGTAGAGGTGACTTTATGCAATGTAAACTCCATCTAATGCAAATGACTTCCTCTTCTATATTTTTTATCTACAAAAATATTTATTTTTACAACCAAAGGAAGTCCCATTATAAACTCATACAGTTGTGGGACAAAGTAAACAATAATTATTGTCCAAATTGTTTTTACTGCACTATTTTTCATAATTTATATATTTTAGCAATAATATATAACAAATTAACAAGAAATGAAAATACCAATGACATATAATACTTTATTTTTGAGATAGGTCTTATTATATTGCCTAGGCTGACTACAAACTCATGTAATTATGCCTCAGCCTCAAAAACAGCTGGGGATTATAGGGTGCTCAACACCATGCCCAGCTCAAAACACATTTTTATGACTTAGGTCTATTTATTATAACAGAAGTTTAGATAGTTTTACTATCCTAATTTGCAGTTACATATAAATTAACCCAAACAATTCAAACCCAACCCATAATTTGCTCTTAAATTGCCTTGAAAATTAATTAAAAAATTCATCTATTTATATGAAGCATTTAACATACAACATATACTTAACATATAGTAAACATTTAATAAATACTAGATAGTATTATTCATTAGTTGCAATATTCAACTTACATAGACTGAAGGATACTGTAATGTGATTTCTCAGGACATTCCTTACAGCTTTTACAAACTTATGTTCCAGTGAACGGGTTGACCAAAACAATCCAAAAGGAAGACATGAAGTGATGGGTCTTTCTTTAATAGCAGCAATAATTTTATTCTTTTTTTCAAATTACTTTTATTCGGTCAATGATTGCAAATTGAGCATCTGTTACAAACTAGGTGCAAGGACATAAACAAGGACTCTGGAAGGTTCCCATCCCTATTGAGTTTTCTCATCATTAGCAGGTGTAAGCAGTTGCCTTGTAACTGTGGTGAATATTGAAAAATGAAAACAACTAATAGAAATCTGCACTCGGTAGCCATCTGTGTACAGAAGGCCTTCAATAAGGAAGCAACAGTATGGCTTTGTATTTTATGAAATTATGTATAATGGCATTCTTTTAAATAATTTGAAATATTAACAAGGAAACTTGCAAACATTATACAGATATAGTAAATTATAATATAGACATCTTGAAGAGAAAGATTCTGAAGTTCTTGGTTTTTACACATAGTTAAAATTGCCTTGGGGAAAAATTTAAGTTAGCAAAGCAGAAGAGGCACTGTGGTAATATTTATCTAATATTGACAGTGTTGAACTTTAGTTGAGACCTGTGCCCTAGGAGAACAGCAAAGGTTAAGAATAACCCTCCCTTCTATGCCCTAGGAAATGAATGTCCTTTCCCATGAGACTTATGGTAAGACTTCCAGATCCCCTTATTCACTTTCTGTCAAGATGGACAGAGACTTGTCAGATTCTCTTTCTTCTTTTCATAATGATCAGCAAAACAGCCCATCCTGCTGAACAATGAGAACAAAAAGTTAGCTGCCCAGAGTTTGGATACCAAAGTCTCCAGGGTATTTGAACTTTGACTTGCTTCAACCTGGACCAGCACACAGGCCCTTCAGAAAGCCTCACAAGAGGACAGGTTGGTCTCTGGGTAAAAGCATCTCTAATGAACTGTCATGCTCTGCTACACTTTTATCACCCTCTCCCTCAGCCCACAGACACTCAGTTCTTTCTTGTTTCCTCTCTTCAAGAAAACCACTTCTTATTGCCAAATTTTTTCCTCATATTATGATAGCTCTTCCAGTAGACATACTCTCCATCACACCATAATTTATTTTTATACCATTTACAAAAAACCTCTATCACTCAGTAAGACAACACACAACTTGACCCCTCCTGCATGCTATTTTTTATTTGCCTTAGGTACAAAGAAAGAAAAGAGAGACTAGAAATTCCTACTATTCAAGGCTCATTTGAAAGCATGTATCCCCAGTCTGAGAGAGGATGCCAGGAACTTTTCTACATGGTTCATACACTTCCCTTTTGACCTTCTTCTTCCTCTATTGAATGTCCAAGAATCTCTAATCATGAGACCAGTAGTGTGGGAGTATGTTCTGAGAAAAGTATAGTTAGGCAAATTTCTAGTGCAAATATCACAGAATGTGTTTACATAAATGTGAATGGTATAGATAAGCCATTCAACTTGCTTCTATAATGTAATTTTGACATAAGATTCATGAGGTTAGTGGACCTGGCAATGCATATCTGTAATCCCAGCACTTCTTATTATATAAGCATATACTTTAAAAAATAATTATAGAACATATCATATAGTAATATATTAGACACAAAGACCAGTAATATAGCTATTATTTATCACTCCCAAATACTATTCAAGCAACTTAAATATAAGTATTGCACTCTGGTAATTCTACAAGACCCAGAGGTCTGTTTGCGTCAGTGTCCTCACAAAGACATGAATAATGTGCCATGTGAAGACAATTGACGGCTACTGTGACATCACCCAGCAACAGAAGTTCTTCAGCTCCCCTATAATTGTATGAGACAATGTTATTTGTTATGTTATTTTTTTCTTTAACTGTATTTCAAAATAATCATCTTGGAAGAGGATGATATAGTAGCAAAGATGAAGGCTACCTTTTAGGGAATTGGAAGTATCAGGCTGACAAGCAATGTCAAAAGATTTGATTAGAAAGATCAGTTTTCTCACATGACACAATTTCTACATTGCTCTATTTGTAACTGGATAATAAGCTCTGCAAGTGTTTCTTAATGAAAATGATACCAGAGTTTGAAACAAAGTACTTGACTCAAAAGACCTGGAATGTATTAGCTTTATGACCTAGAATAGGCGATTGATTTCTAAATACTAATTTTTGATTTCTCACTAAGAAGTGGAAGTAAGAATTTTTCCTCTGCATACCTAACACTGTTGACATCAAGGAAAATAATGTACCTTAGAAGAGGCACGTAAACCTTACAACTTAATAGTGAACAGACTGCCTCAACACCATGTGTCTGTCACATGCAGAGCATTTCTCTCCAAGTTCTCTACTTCTAAATAAAAAGTGTTTACATTTAGGCATAGATCATGATGTATGATCCAGAGATCTTCAGAAAGCAGAAATGATAATGTAGTTAAGCAATTTAACCTGCCCATTTCACATAGTAGCAGTTCATGCTCTCTTACAAATTTCCAACTTATTATGGACTCTATTATATTTATTCACTCCACATTACTATGACTGGGTATACTTTGATTGGCATGTTCCAATTTGTCCCAATTTCTAATCCTTATTCTCTATTACAGCTTTTAAAGATTTCTTTCATAGGTAATTGCAGTCACACATCCCTTTCCTTGTGTGTCTTTCTCATTTCATTTATAATAATGTTTTTGAGACTCATTCACAATTTTACAAGTGGCAAATGTTTTCAAAGACTGAATACTATTGCATTTTATTTTCATTGTAGTTCTGCCAGTTTATCAGTTGAGAGATACTTGTTTCTATATGTTGGTCATAGAAATTGTCATAATAAACACATGAGGCCAAATGTCTCCATGAGATACTGACAATCTCTTGAAGAGATAGATAAATAAATAGATAGGTAGATAGATAGAGATAGATAGATAGATAGATAGATAGATAGATAGATAGATAGATAGATGATAGATACCAGAGATCACAAAATCATACAGATATCCATCCCATACCCTTTTGAAGAACCTCCATATTGATTACCATAAAGGCTGTACCAATATGCATTCCCAACAATGGTGTTCTACTGTTTGTTATGCTCTACATTCTCAACAACACTTACTTTGGTCTTTTTCACAATAGCCATCCTGCTATGTGTAAAGTACAATCTCATTTTGTTACTGTTTTTGTTTTACCGATGTTCAGGGGCACTATGCTTTCTGGAAATTTGCTTGTTTTCCCTGAATAAATGTCTTTTCAAGGAGCATCTCCTAGCAAGGAGCTATTGGAGAACTTAGAGTTACCTAGTCAGAAAGACAAAGAGTTAGGGAGAAGCGTGAGAGCAAGGGAGGGGAGGGAGAAAGAAGAGGGGGAATTTTTAAGTCTTCATCTCAATTTAAGATCCAAGAGTAGTTGCTGTTTTTCTGTTGGTATAGGACTCTTCTCATATTTCTGGCTAATAAACCTATGGTATGGTTTCAATGTGACCTGTCCGCAGAGGCTCTGTTTGAACAGTAGTCCATACATGGTGTTTGGAGAGATTTTGCAACCTCTAAGGACAGCCCAGCTGAAAGGATGATGACTTGAGGCAAATGGGCCTGAGGTTTTAGTTCAGCACCACCTTAAACTGAGCTCTCTGCTTCCTGATGGGGACATCCCTTCCCCACCATGATCGTCCTTAACAACCTGAACCTTCCCCACTGAACCTGCTTCTGTCAAATATTGGTCATAAGATGAGAACAGATAAGCTGCAGCATCCATTTTCTTCCAGTCTGTCATCAGTCTTTTTATTTTGTAGCCATGAGTTTTCTGCAACTCAAGTCTATCGTATCATTTATCGGAGTGTAGCAGCGTCTATAAATTTCATAATGCAAAACACCTAGGGATGGAGCCTCTTAAACATTAATCAGCACAGAATGGTGTTGAAACACTTTGTTAACCATAAATTCTGATTCAGGAGGCTGAGGTCCATGATGATGCTTCCACACAGTGCCCAGGCTCTTTATCTGGAAGGGCAGCTTGCTTGAAATACAAACCAGTGTCTCCCAGACTCCAGAATGAGAATCTATATCTTAACTAGGAACCAATATAACTGATCCATATGAATGTTATAGTTTATGAAGCACACTCATAGCCCAGAGACATGATTCTCCGCATTAGAAAAACAAACTCTGGTAGGCCACAGAGTTGAAATTTGCTGAATTGCAACTGGAGGGGAGAGGGAACCAGCTTTTTTACATTTCCCTTCTCTGTGATGAATGCCCCGCCACAACACACACACCACAGATGTTTAATGTGAACCCCTGTCCTGGAGTATTAATAGATGTACAGATTTCCATGTCATGTCTCTGGAAATTCTGACTTCATAGACCTGAGTCCATACTCCAAATTCAGCAACATTAAGCATCCATTCCTTGTAAATTTTAAAGCAAATTTAGGAAATACAGCAATATCCCTAAGGTCTCACCTTTGAGAAACTTTTACATAGCTTTAGTGTGGTGTTTCTGCTGTGAACTACCTGTTCCTCTTGGCAATCCTCTAAGTAGTCACTGAGCAACTCTTAGTGAGGCACAAAGTCAAATACTCAACCTTGAGGTCTCAGTGCCAGTCCTAGACACCAGCAGCCTTCAGATGATCCAAAGAGAATCCCTTCCCATACAGACTGTGTAATCTGTCAAGGTCTTCAGCATCGCTTCATCAAGACATTTGAAGCTGCAAGGAGGTCCAAACTTATATCATGGAGACAGAAAGAGAAAAATTTGTTCTCTTTTATCTGATTACAGAGTAACTTTTCCTTTAATTCCAGAAGAATGAAATCATCTTAGTCCATCTCAGACTATCCTCTGAGCTGGTGCACATCCACTGATCTCTGTGTCCAGTCACCATCCTTTGCACAAGCACGGAGCAATTGCTAACAACCAAGTGTTAGGCACTTGGAAAATGCCATTGACTTTTAAGATTCTACTATAAATTAGGTGGGCCTATAAAGGTTCAGGTTTCACGCTATGTGCATTTTGTCCTCCTAAGCAGGAACTACCTATTCCTGTTCCATAGATGGCCAACCAACATACTCTCAGAAAGACCACACTTAAGGGCTAACTAGAACAAAATCTTATATTATATTCCTGACCATGCACACATAGCCTCATATATCTCAGACAGCGGTCTTTGCAAACTAGCATGATGATGAAGAAAATCATTTTCCCTGGCAAAATTAGTAGCTTTTTAATTAGCATAATGGATATTTAAAATGGACGTACATTAGTGAAATTCTCAGTGTGTGACTGAACTGAGATATTCTGCAGCCCCATCCTGCATCTATTCCACCTCCATGTTTTCATGAACAAAGCCCACAGGGTGGCAAGCAGCTCACATTGGCTCTTCTTCTGTCACTCTTAGGAATGACATAGAAGGCATGGGTCTAGCTGGGCCTGAGGCTGCTCATTGATTCAAGCTATGCCAAAATCTGACACCAATCATAAAGCTAAGCAAAACTCGACTCTGAATTCATGCCACCTCTATTTTCACTGAAAATGTCATTCTGGAATATAACTAGAGCACGGGAGAAATCTAAAAACTGGGAGAGTTCTGTGTAGTTTACCAGAATGGGTCACCTAGACTGAGTTTTGTCATATGTGTTTCATTAATTACTATTTGGGTGGTAATTTTGCTTTAAGATGACCTGCTGTCATCACATAGAGAAGAGATCAGAGTAGCTCTCAACCATCTTACTTTAAACACTGGTAGCTTCCCTTCAAATAAAACTTGAGCTAAGCACTATGCTTCTCCAGATTGTAGGAAAGTTCTTAACAAGCATCATTGGTGAGCAAAGCTATACAAGGCCCTGTCCACATGGAATTAATTCTCTGAGAAACAATGCATTAATCACAAATCAGGCAAGAAAGTGTTAAATGGAGCTATGGCTAACACAGATGGCCGTCAGTTTGTAGTGGTTTCACTTGGAATTTTTCCTGCTTTTGAAAAGCATCAAGAGAGATGCAATCATTGGGAACTAGAACTTGAGATCTGACCTTAGGTCATGTACATAAAAACAACACTTGGTGCTTGTATAATGCTGGGTACCTGTGAGCCACACTTCTCAGACACTTGATGATGAGCATAGCCAACTGATATTTAACAACACACTGAGTGGCCAAGCTTGGCTGTTCTATCACTTGGGTATAGTGAGTGAATTCTTTTACATCCATTACAATTTAAGTGAGTGTACTGAGAAAGTACCCTCATGATAAGGCTTCTAAGAAAGAAACCAGGATGCTGATATGAGAAGAACATGGAATAGGAATTTCAGTTCTTTCTGGGAGTTTGCTTAGTCAACTACCAATGGATTACATCATATTCCCTCTAAACATCTTGTCTGAAGTCTAAACCTCAATTGACTATATTTAGAGAGCACTATGCTTAAACAAAGTCCTATGAATCAGGCTCCTTTTTACAGAATTGATAGCTGTTTTGAAAAGGAAGGCCTATCTCTCTTTCTTCTTTCCCTATGTTCTGTCCCCCTTAAGCATCACTATGAAAAGTTACAGCTACACCAGAGCACAATGAGAAGCTGGCCACGTATAAGCCTGAAGATAGGCATCATCCAAAATGAAATTACAAGCTCTTTTCTAGCATCCAAAACGATGAGAAATAAATTTGTACTATTTCTTCTCTGATTTTAATATAATTAATTTTTTTTTACTTTATGTGTATGGGTGTTTTGTCTACATACATGTCCGTGAACCATGTGTGTGTCCAGAGTTCACAGAGTTCAGAAGAGAGCTCAGATCCCCTGAAGCTGTAGTTACAGACAGTTCTGAGATGAGTGTGTGCTGAGAATAAAACCTGAGTATTCTGGAAAAGCAGTCAGTCTGCTTAACCATAAGGCCCTGTGATTTTAAAAATACATTTATTATTTTGTGTGTATGTGCGTATATCCATGTGTGTTTTCATGATGTGTTTGCATATCTGCATGCAAGAGCACATGCTATCTCACTGGTTCTCCAAAGTTATTCCCAGAAAGGATAAGATGCAAAGCCACTTAGGTAGAGCACATCATATCAGCAGTCTACCTCCTTTATGTCTTGACCATTTTGGAATATATATTCTAACATATCAGCAGTCTATCTCCTTTACATCTTGACCATCTTGGAATATATATATTCTAACATATCAGCAGTCTATCTCCTTTACATCTTGGCCATCTTGAAATATATATGTATATATTACAAATTCATACACTTAGGGTTAAAGTTAGTGTTAAGGTTAGGTTTACAATTAGGCAAGCATAAAGAAAGGATATGGACAGAGGGAAACGAGGTAACTACATTAAGGGAATTTTTTTTTAAAGCAATGCATGAAGATGTACAAATACACAAAGCCTGGAGATATGAAGCAGCAAACACATTCCCAGGAAACTAAAAGAAAGTGTCACAGATTGATAATGATGTCATGTGGGTGTGCAGATCTTATATTTAAAAAAGAGCAGGAGAGGAAAGAAAAAGTACAGGGTGACCAAGCATGTTTTTCTAGCATTGGTGGGTTAGTATAGCAGCTTGGATCAGGGTGCTGGAACTGGTGCTGGTAGAGACATTTAGCAGTACTTAGGAGGAAAAGCCAAACAATTTAAACAATGAATTCAATTTCAGCTTTAGACAGAATTGTCAACTCTAGTCTGGACCTCTGACTAGATGAGTTATTTCACTGTTGACAGAGACAGAAGGTTTCCAACAAGGACCAGAATTAGGGGCTGGTTTTAAATTCGATGCCCATCAGGTTGTAAGTAATATAAATTACATCTAAATGTCTAAAAATAAGGAAGTGCAAGTAAAAGACAGTCAAGAGCAAATCAATCAGTTCTGAAAAATAAGGGATAGGCCAGCAAAATCCAGAAAGGTAGCGAACAGAAAGCATGTGAAATGCTCTGGCCCTGCATAAATCATACCATCAAAGCTTAAACCCAGTCTAATGTTCATCTTTATGTTCCTTAGTCAAGTTTACTCTCCCTCTGATTTGAGATTTTGCTCTTGGACCCTGAAAGATTTGTTGTTCACATCGGTTTAATAAAATGCTGATTGGCCAGTAGGAAGGATAGGCGGGGTTACCAGACAAGAAGAATGCTGGGAAGCTGAAGAACAGAAAGAAGATGTGAGCAGACACAGAGGTATCAAGAATGCTGCAATGAAAAAGGTACCAAGCCCACATGGCTAAACATGGACAAAAATCATGGGTTAATTTAAAAGAGCTAGGAAGCAATAAGCCTGAGCCATATTGTAATTAAGCCTTTATATGGAATTTTGAGACTGAGAGGCTGTGGGGCTGCAAGACTGTGGAACTGTGGGTCTGAACTTCGAGCTGGATAAGCCAGAAACCTCAACTATAATCCTTCACAATAATCACTGAACAGGCAGCATGGTTACAACTTCATACCAAGAAACAGGAGAGAGATGCTCTAACATCATCAGTGTCAGCAGTGAGACATAGAGCATATATCACCCACCAGACTATATTCATTGAAGAATGTCACTAAATAGAAATGGATTTAAGTACTGGACTGAGTAAAAAAAATCAAATGCCAAATCTATGCCACCCTTTTGGCAAACTGACATGCACACTCTCACTAACATCTTCTCAAAATCACATTTCCCCCAAGATTATTTTCCTTAACAGAATGCATGTGTTGGTCATATTAGGAAATGTAATTCTTTCATCAGTGAAATGACCCAAATCCTATTGGTTACTATCTCTGGTCATAAATTTGCCCTCCACAGTGGTTTTGGTGATCTAGCCACATGCCTCTCAGTGTATAGTCACTAAATTATTTCAGTTCTTCACTTGCAGCAAAATTATCTCCCAGACCACAAGTAGAAATTAATTCTTTTTGCTGGTGCTAAAAATTGCAAACACCATTAAAAAGTACTTAAAATTATAATTCACAATATTAACTAAAACATAAAAGTTTAAAATATTTCACTAACAGAATTTTCTTTGAAAGTCAAGATTATCTTTTTATAACCCACCCCACCCCATATTTCTGTAGCTGTGATAAGATACTTTGACAGGAACAGCGGAAGGGAGGGGGGATTCATGGGCTCATCATCCAGGAAGCACAGCACACCATATCACAAGGGTAGGAGCTTGAGGCACCTAGAGACACGGTATCCACAGTTGAGACACAGAGAAAAACACGTCTGTTTAGTTCAGCTTCTTCCTTTATACAAACCTGCATCCCAATGCACAGAAATGGTGCCGCTCACAGTGGGCAGGTCTTCTGAGTCTAAAGGCCAAACCAAGACAATCTCCCACAGGCATACCCAGAGGCCGCCTTCCAGATGATTCTAGATTCTGTCAAATTGACAACAATAGGCAGCACACCTAATAGTGCTCTATTTGAGGGTTGACACATTTCAGTATCAATCTAAACAGTTTTTGAATAAAAATGTGTTCACTGTGGAAGAGTTGTTCTCAAAGAATTTGGATGAGGGATGGGAAGAGGCCCTTTCCATGGATGCACTCCACAGAGAAACCTAAACACCTTCCTAACCTCAGTGCAGATGAAAATCCCTGTTGCCACATACACTTTCAATTAATGCTCAGTAGCTCCCTGCCTTTGGATCAGCTGCTCAAGAATCAAAGAAACAAGGAGAAAGTCTGGTGCTGGGTCCTGGCTACATTGTCCATGGGGAAAAAGACACGAGACTCTATTATGTAGAACATGACTGAGGACTCCCCCTTACTAGGACAGCAGAATGCTTTCCCTCTTAGAAAGGAAATGAAAAGAGGATGGTCAAGGAGGAAGCAGATGTCAAGAGATATATACTGAGACATTGACGTTTGCATATACAAGCAAACACAACGGTGACTAGATGTCTAGATATGAAACCAGAATGTTACACCGGAAAAACTCATATGAAAATGAAAACATTTTGCATATATGTGCTAAGTGGAGCAATGGGTATAAATAATATTGGTTAGGAAGAGAGTAAATATTGAGGAGATGTGATGCTCCCAGACAAGGTCTTAAAGAAACTCACCCCTTTAAAGGATGAAATCCAAAGGAGGCTGACTCCACAGGAAACAGGAACTGGCCAGTGAGTCTTGAAAACCAAGAGGCTCTTGGGTCAGTAAAATTAAAAGAAGACTATTTCAGAAAGCAGAGACTGACCAATATCATTGAAAGTTGAAGTCTAGCAAAGCTGAAAAATTCTTAGGCATTTATAACCCGAAAGGCAAAGGTGAATTGATAGAGTGGTTTAGTTGAGGTGACAAGGCCAGAAGCTGCGCTGGAGTTAGCTGAGTTTGAGCAGGAAGTCAGGGATTGTGGACAGCTGTCATTAGTAACAACTGTCTGGAGAAAGATGTGTAAAGAGAAGAGAAAAGATATTTGTTTTGTTTTCAGTTGGAACCTTACTATGTTTAAAATTGAAAGGCAAGACAGAATGTAAACAGAAAATGAATAATATATAGTATAGCATTACAGAGAAGTGAGGCCGTTGTAAAAGCCTCAGCACAGGTGGAGGCTTGGCCTTGGCTCCAAGTGTACAGCCTTTCTCTCATATGAGGAAGTGAGACTGAATGTAGAAATGTGTAAGTGTTTTTGTATTTGAAACAGAGAAGATGAGGTTGCTATTTGCTCTGTTCGGGAAGACAGGCATTTGGTAAGTATGAGGAACCAAGGCGGGTATCAGAACCTTGGCATGCTGACATCTTTTACTGAACAGTTCTATATTGCATGGGGCTATCCTGACCTTTACCCACTCGATATCAGGTCTCCAACTGTCTTTTGACATAATCAAATTTCCCCTGGGTGTTGTTACATAATTATACCGAGCTCTCTAGATCACAGAATAGAGGAGAATGGAGAAGCACTGAAGATGTTTTGCAGAGTAGAAAATGCCTGGACCACATAACTACCGGCAAGGGGATTGGGGCTGATTTTGGTTCCTTTTCAGTATGTGTGTACACACAGGTGCATGAGGAGGGTGCCTGAACCAAAGGCAATCTTAAGTGTCACCCTCAGGAGTTCCACACTCCTCCTTTGAGACAGGGCCTCTCACTGACCTAGAGCTTATCAGTTAGGCTAGACTAGCTGGCAAGCAGTCCTCAGGACTCACCTATTCCCAATTCTCCAGTAGTGTGATTTCAAACATGCAGCACCAAGGTCAGCACTTATGCCTGAGTTCTGGGGAGGCTTCAGAGGCAAGCAGGTTCTCGTTCCTAACTGTGCTATCTTCCCAGCCCCGCACTGAGGCTGACTGAGTTTGTAGGGGAATGATCCTTTTCCACTAAGGCCAGGCCCCTGGCTGAAGATATTGAAAAAGTAGATGCTTGGGTTCCCTAGCTATGGAGGTTTTGTCACATAAATGTGATGAAAAGGGAAAGGAAAAAATTGAGGCAGTGGAAATATGCTTATTAAAATTGGCAAGGCATTTATTGAAATTATGAACTATAGAATCTAAAAAGGTTGGAGGGCAAGGGTTTAAAAAAATCTCTTTTCATAATACAGTGTTGAGGTAAATTTGAGAGCTTAAAATGAATCTGGGACCCAGACATCTTAGAGACACTCAAGCATAAACAGGCAAACCATTTTTTCCCAAGGCAGTTTATAACATTACTTTTTTTTTTCCTTTTGCACTAAATGAGGATGAGAAATGGAAAACAATGCGTTCTATTTATTTTGTAGACTAATTCAGACTTGTTTCCATAGTATGTAGATTCTCATTAGGCTTGAAAAGCATTGCAATGAATTCTATCCCTGCACTTTAGATCTCAACCTCTCTTCTTGACTGCAGGTGATATACGAACAGTGAGGTATTTACTTGAGTCTTACTAAAGCATCGGTCAACTGAAATGTTCCATTAGACTTCTGAAAGGCAGTGTCTAGAAGAAGTAAACACCAAGTCTTTTTTTTGTCTTGTTGCAGGGTCTTATGTAGTCCAGGTAGTCTCATAGTTAAGGATGACCTTGAACTTATATCTACATCTTAAAATTGGTGTGATTATAGGCATACATTGTCATGTCCAAATTATAGGATGTTGGGGATCAAAAATCATGCCTCTATGCATGCTGGGTAAACATTTTATTGAGCTACATCCCAGTCTTAAATCATTATCTTTTAGGAAGAGTAGTCAGTGGAAGGAGAAATTAGCAAGAAATCTACTTTTAGAGATGGGAAGAACTAATGATCCAGTGTTTCCTGTCTGAAGATAGTGTGTGTGGAGGGTAGGAAAAAACAAAACAGGAAAGCAACCATACATTCTTAATTGAATTAAGACTGCCAGACAAAGGGGATGCAAATCAGAGAGGCAGACAGAGAGAGAGAGAGAGAGAGAGAGAGAGAGAGAGAGAGAGAGAGAGAGAGAGAGAGAGAGATTGATTCAGCTACATCATTTTGGTTACCCATAGCTAGTAAAATTTAAATCTGCTGAGGCGAGCAGAATAAGCAAGGAGAAAGAAGCACAGAGGAGGGGAAGATGTCCCCTTTACTAGCTCTGATAATTAGCATGTCAGGTTCCTGTGGCTTAGAAAAGAATTATAACTGGATAGTTAACACCTGCATACTTGTTTGTTTCAGTATATGTTTGAGTGCAGACTATTTTGAATGACAAGAAAAAAGACAAAAGATAGTCTGTTTATTTCTATGAGGCAAGAATAAGTAAATGGCTTCTTTTTCTGATCCTTAATGTTTTTATTCATCCCATTTTGTTTTTTACAATGACTGTACTAAGTAGAAAAGAGTTACTCCCTTCCTATGATGTGACATCAAGGGAAAGTCAAGAAAGAGATAGTTAAAATAAACAGAAGTATATTTAGTTAGAAGAAGGAGATCGGGGCTAGAAAGTCTCCTTTCCATTGGTGATCATTTTGTAAAAATGAGAACATTACTTTTAGCAAAAGCATTACACGTCCCATCTGCCCTCAAGGTCAGGGAGGGAAAGAGCTAGTACTCATTACAAATACTTTTTCCTCTTACTTTTTCCCTCTTACTTTAAGAATCATGGAACCAGGAAAAGGATTCCAGAAAAAAAAAAAAATGTTTCTTTGAACACACTAAAAGTATAACTATACTGCTTTGAAAGGTATATACAAACAATATTCTAAGAATTTCCTTCTTAAAGGAATGATGCATTTTAAATTTTCTGTGATAAATATAGATGGTACAATTATGATAAGAATATAAAATAACTAAGAGGCAAAAGGTACACAAACACCAACTTAAAGAAATGCAATTTTCATGAAGGTATGAATACTGTACATACAAAATCAAAACACGGGATGCTCTGGTACTGATGTTCCTGAAGGATCACTGGATGCCATTTTCTGTTTTGATTGAATCAGTTGAACAAAGAAAGCTCAGATACAAAGGTGCTGCTACAAATGTGCTATTAGGTCTTATGAAATATTCATATTTCTCTTAGAAATAGACCAGTAAATTTTAAAAAATTTAACTTTTTGATCTACAAATGTTCAAGACACATACACACATACACATCCAATTGGCCTATTACCGTTTTTCTGAGATTCTGATGGTAGGTTTCTCCATGTGCTTAGTAAGAATAATATTATATGACATTAAATGGCTCATAGCGTTATAAAAACAACTCTTCATTGTGATGCTGCACTGCTGTACAGTCCTTAAGTATACATGCATATTTATTTTGATTTTCATAATTGTTTCACTTGAAAAAATTCTCAAGTAATCCCAGGAGAAACTAATGTCTTTCTGATTGTGAATGACTCTGTCTCTGTATTATTTTGCTTACAAGCTGCATACCACAATCAAGTTCTCCTGGAAACATCTTGCTCACTGCAGTGTGGAGAGGTACAGTTAACAGTAAGTCTCCATGCATCAAAAATGTGAATGATATTGCTTGTTTATATTTTACTTAATAAGGATAAGTATACAGTATAGAAGTGAATCATAACTTTTAAAGCAGTCTCTTGGTTTGGCTATTCCAAAAAGGTACATTATTTCTCAAGCTGAGAAACTAGTGATTTCTTCTGTTTGCAGATATGTTTCTTTACTTACTAGTTCTTGTTCTTGGACTGTATATTACACTATATATTATAGTATTGCTATTTAATCTGTCAGCTTTATCTCAATACTAGATATGTCATGATTCTAAAGATTCTTATAAGTCAGTTTTGAAAGGAAACATTTTGAATACTTACTAAATTATAATTTATTTTTTAAAATCATAAAATTAAATAGATATTTTAATATAGTCCTTGCTGGGCAGCCATCACAATCCACAAACCCTTTCTTTCTTTAATGCTGACCCTCCACCTTTCTACCTCTTCTGCCCCAGACTACCAGTCATCAACTTCCTGTGCCTACATATGCCACGATTCTAGACATTTCTTGTGTCTCTGTGAATAGGATCAGAGAGTCATATGGTCAAAAGACATCTTTGTAAGAGTGTCATTGCTGCAGTCCTTTTTTCTTTTGCTGGATATCTTTGCTTTTATGGATTTACATTTGTTTATCCATTCATCAGTTAGTGGACATTTGTGCTGTTTCTACATTTTGCCTATAATGAACAAGTTTGCTATGAGCTTTCATACATAGATTTTGGTGTGCATATATATTTTCAGTTCTTTTGGCTGTATACCTAGGAGTAGAATTGCCAGATCATATGCTAACTCTATATTTATCCTTTTGAGATGCTGCCAGACTGTTTCCCATAGCAGCTGGGCCATTTTACACTCCTGAAACATTTTTAAAAGTAATGGAAATAATGAAACAGCATATAGTTAATAAAATTCACTTAATGACACACTATATGTACCTTTGTAATAATTGCAAACCTTTACAAATTTTCCTTGCTTTTATCATTATTTATTCTACTCTATAAATAAATACAATAGTACCTATGCAATAAATGAAATTAGTTTTAGGTTTAGTAAATTCTTTATAATGTCAACTTTATGTATATTAAATTAATTTCTTTCTAGGCATATACACAAATTTTAATTGACAATATAACATGAATAGGATATAGGGGCATTTGATTATTTTCATTTCTCATTGATTAATATTGAGGGCATCATAGTAGTATAATAATAGAATGTATTGTATCTATTTAGTATTTGGGGTAAACTATAGGACCTAATGAGACAATGAGTTGCATTTATTCTCCAGTGAGTTTTATTAATTATATGAGACCTTGCCATTTCCAGTCAAGTAAGTCTAAGGAGACATATGAGTCAGTGATTTGAACGTCTTTCCTTTGGTTTTCCTATGGTGACTTCCATATACATACCTCTCATCTCAATAGGTCCAGAACAGTCTTCATTCTACCAAATGATGAGTCTACCAGTCACACATTTAGTGGGTACAACTTGCTCAGGCTCATTCTGCAGTGCAGATGCACTTTGACTTTTTCTCAAAGGGAATCTATATGTTGCAGAAGGCAGGAATTAACCAGATGAACTTAAAAAAAATAGTAAGTTATATAGGCAAAGAACCATAAGTAAATTCCTAGTGGCAGCGATGCGGGCTGAAGTCAAGATTCTTTCTTCGTGGACAATAAGAAAGACTGAACACGCTGTACAAACAGCATGCTCATTTTGCAGTGAAGGGAAGCCAAGTGCTCTCGAGCCATGCTTGTAGATAGTTTCTCCAAAATAGGAATGGGCACATGTGGTTTCATTTCACTTTATTTCATGAAAAATATTTCAACTGGGCAAAATAATATGTCAAAAATATTTCATTTCTGTGTTTTTTTTTTCTGGAAGTACATGTAATCTTTTCTGTAACAGAGAATGAAGTAAATGTTATTTTTAAGGAAAAATTATTTTAAACTATATGTATTAAAAACTAAGAAAGGAAAAAATTGTCTTCTTCTAGTCTTGGAAGATTGTTGTTTGTTTTACCCTGTTGAAATAGTATCTTCTCAAGTCATAAAATGCAGATATTTTATATACAAAGGCCATAATGGTTGTCGTTAATATCCCCATGTGAAGATTTTCTATGCTGAGCCCCTGACTTCAGATTCTTCAAATGCTGCCACAAATGTTATTCTGTGCATTTTGGGCTTTGCTGGCACTCACATTTTCTCAAGGTTTTGGGAGCCTTAGAATTAGTCCCACAGAGAGTGGGAAAATATCATGCGATGCTTTCCCAGGCACACATGAGTGGAAGTGCTCATGTATTATCTCTTCTTCTCCAGTAGAAGTGAGTCAGAGGCTAAGAGTTGAGAAAATGACACATCTAGAAGATCTTTTCTCCCCCTTACAGTCCTCCTTAGGAGAATCCCACAGGCACCATTCTTTTACATATTTAATTCCCTTATGAGGGAAAGGAAGAAATCTCCTTAAACTCCCTGGATGTCTACCATGCCAGACATTACTTCAAACATTTTGTTTAAGATTCACCATATGGCTGTAGATAAAAATATGAGAGTCACAGAACATAGGTAAGTCATGTGCAATGGTCACATGGCCAAGGGCATAAGTTGCCATCATTAATGAATTCCTCTTTTAAATCCTGGCCCAGTTACTTCATATGTTTATTGGGGGGTTATTAATCCTATGAAAACAACATCTGAGAATTTCCATACATTGTTCTACCCTGAAAATTGGTTTAGAACTTCTCTGAGACTATCATTACATCTCTTCTTTTAAATAAACTTTAGCTTCAAGCACTAACATTCAAAATAAATGAAAACTTCTAATTTAATGCTACATTGGTTAATGACATTGCAATTGTATTTTGCCCCAACACTTCAGACTTCTGAAAGGTCCTACATGTTCATGGAGGATACTGGCAAGATGAAGCACCATTTACAACTCATGGAGAGTTCCATGGACAGTTCCTCAAAACTAATTGCCAAACATTTGTGGTACACAAACCTTGGAATAGGGAATTCTGATATCTACATGTAAGTGTTCCAAACAAAAACAGATGCAGTGTCAAGAGGAGCATGTGGATTCAGTCCTACATAGTTATTCCTTCACTTCTTGTTTCCATTGATAACAGAATTTCTATGAATATATTCTACTACTCTAGACATTTCAAAGTAAATTTAGGACAGGAAAAAGAAGTATGGCATCACAAATAGACTATAGACTTCAATTTAAATACCAATATTACTGATCATTCCTGTTAAACTTTTAATTAATTACCTTATTATTTTCAAAGTTGTCCACTGAAGTATCACAATGTCAAGATTAACATTTATAATCAAATATTTTCTTCATAATACATTTTACTTTTAAGACCCATTTTTACCTGGATTTAAAGTTAACAAGAAACTCTATTAATCAGGATGTAACCTGTTAGAAATATTCAGTAATTGCTATCTAGATTAAATTTACCTTCTTTACTGAGTTGTGTTTTATTTTTAAACCCCAAACAAATATTAGTATCTTTAAAAGAACTATTTCCTAAAATTCTAATTTGATGATTGTAGAAAATGCCCAAGAAAGATTCTTGTGATTTAATTTGTAAGAACTCACTGATTTTTACAAAATTATTAACTTATCAGCTATTAAAATATTGCCAGTTTAGCCTCTGTAGACATGCTCATAATTATTATACTGTAAATGTTAAATCTACCTTTTGTTAAGTTATTTTTGAAAAAAAATCTTGAAATTCAAGCAGCTAAATTAGTCAGAGGTTGCTTTGTGTTTGTCTTTGACTACATCCAAGTTTTTAAAAATGATATTATTCTAAAGTGAATCTAAAATCTCAAAATATAAGTATCTATAAACTGTCAAAGAAAGACACCAAACAAAAGTACTGGGGGGAGTGAAAATTACATTTATAGACAAGACAGTACATAGGAGCTTTGCATCAGAAGCATTAATTTATGAGAGAGAGAGAGAGAGAGAGAGAGAGAGCCACAAAATGTTAAGGTTGTCAAGTTTATAATAGCCATGACCAAATATTCCTTTCTACACGTAAGCTAGAGTCTGTAATGAAGGTACAGAATCAAGATTCATGGCTTGAGCAGCACTGGTCACGTTAATTTTCCATTTGCACATTTTTCTAAAGGAGATTATGAGGAGCTTTGAGCAAGGCACAGTGCCAGTTCCTACCTGCTGTCTGTCCTCTGCTTACCATACATACATGGGGCCTTGGGTGGCTATTTAAAGAGCTTTGCATGGCAGATTTGATTAGCATATGTCTTAAAATAACTTCTCTGTGAGTCTGTTTCAGATTTGCTCTAGCCCCAACTATGGGCATTCCCATCATATTCTCAACCTGCCTCACACAGATGGGCATCCTTGAATGTAGACTTATATTCCACCACACACATTTACTTTTCATTTAGTAAAGTACCCAAACCAAGTTTTGATTACAATAAACCTGTGTCTAATAATAAATCAGAAAAAACCCCACAACCTTAAAGTAAGCTTCATAAAAGTGAGCCAAAATAAAAAAGCAGTCACTTTTAAAATTTGGAAATAATTTATATATGTATACATATACATATAACTTAAATTTACATATACCTATATATAATATATAAGTTATATGTATATATCTATTCATATATAACTTAAATTTCTAGGGGGAAATCAACCTTAAATCTATGCACTAAATTTTTTTAACACTTCCACTACAGACACTATCCTAAATGCCAATAATTGGTTTAATAAGGTTAAGAAATTTAGAATCAGAATTAGTTATGATATCTGTAATATTCCAGCACATGTTTTGAAGCTGGATTTTATTATTTTTTGTAATACATAGTTGATATGTATTAAAATGAACATTCACAGATATTTGTCTCTGTAAAAATAATGTCATTCTTAAGACATAGTTGAAAAAATAATGAACCCTCCCCCCAAATGACCAGGAAGCCAGCAGTTAGCTTCCTCAGGAGTTTGTCCCAGTTTCTAGGGATGGACTTTCTCCAGTGAGGTAGCTCAGTTCCCAAGGTCTTGCTGAGACGTAACACTGTTATTTCACAGTGATTAAGTTTTCAGCCTGCCCACAACCTACAAATATAATTTGAAAGAAATTTACCTTTCCATCATTAAAAGAAAACATTGTTGCTTTTATTTTTAAAGCTACATCTATTACCCTGCTTGGATATGCTGCACTCTTCTGGACGTAGAATTTCATAGCAAGTATCAAAATAATCAAGCCATGAAGTCGGATTCATCAAGCAATAATTTCTTATTAACCAGAACTTTTGGATTCGTGCCTGGTGCATTTTGAACAAAACTGATACACAAGAAATAACGATGGCTAATACTAATAATTAATACTTAAACGAAAACTGCCATAGAATTTATGACGTGGCTTTGTATTTTTTTTTTTTTCATAAGGCCCAACACCTGGAAACAACTGTACTGTGGGCACTCTCCTGGAAAGTGCGAGATGTTTTCCTCTGGTCTAGGACAACAAGTAAAGGGCAAACCAAAATCACTTTTCTGGAGAAGGTTGATGGTGAATAGCCACAAAACAGCTTTCAAGCGTGGGAAGTCAGTCAAATTTTCCTCCCTGGTGACTGTTTCTTGTTGGAGCAACAGGGGATTAAACACAGTTTGGAAAACGTTCTCTTGTCCCTTCACCCGGAGGCAGGGGGTTCCCAACCAAGTCAAAATGTAGATCTATGCGATATCAGCAGGGCATTCCAAGCGATGTCATGGGAGGTGGAGCCAGTCTCCATGACATTCCATGAGACTGAATACTGCAAGGCTGTCTTGAAAACAATCTCTATTGGACCAAGTCTTTCCTTCGCTGGGAGTTGTCGCATCCAAGACTTAATTTCAACAGGGTTCAATTTATTGCTTGGAGCTCTGGCAGCATAAAACTGTCTTCTTTGAATGGAAAATTTGACCAACTGCGATGAGGTAAATGAATTTCGAAAGTGGGGGAGTGTGGGGGAGGCATACAACTTTTTTTTTTTTTTTCTGGAAAGGAAAAAAAGGCTGCATACTTAAAGCCCTAAGCAATCCCCAAACCCCAAGTCTCTATGGATTTTTGTGTTAGTGAGGCAGAGGCTAGAGCTCAGCAGCTCTGCGGGGAGCCTAGGGACTTTGGGCTTGAGAGTTACTGGGAGCCGGGGAATCCCTGTCTTGGGTAAGGATTGGTGACCGGAGAAAAGCCGAGCTTCAAAACCACCCATTGCCCCGCAATCTCCCGTGTTATTCTTGGGATCGCCAACTGGCTAACTAGTGCAGGAGCATGCAAATGCCACCGCGTTAGTCGCGGTCACTCGAGGATCCACCACCTTTAGAGCTCCCGGCCGAGTGGGCTTGGGGCCGAGTAAACTCTGCTTCTCTGGACAGGTCTGACCCGACTCCCGGGCGCAGCTCCCGCCCTCCAGCGCCCAGGGGAGCTGCGACCTCCCCGCCTCTGCCGGGCCCCCGCGAGGCTGCGCTTCCCGTAAACTCCCCGCCCTGCGCGGCCCCCTCCCCGCCTCGGCTCCACCCCCGCGGGACCCTGGGAGGCGTGAGATTGGCCCGGACGCGCTGTCACTCTCCGGACGCGTCACCGCCCTCGTTTCCGACCGCCCGGAGACCGGCAGTGCTATTAGTGCTCGGCGGGGCCGCGGAGGAGGGCAGCTCGTTGCTTGGTTAGCTCGCACTCACCGGCAGGTCGGCGCGCTAACTCACCTGAGCCTTGTCCGGGAGCCGCAGGGCCACCGGGCTGCACGCGCGCCCCCGCCTGCCCGGACACGCACGGAGATGGGCAGCGGGAGAAGTTGACGAGCCCCCCACGCACGCGGCGCCCTTGCTACCTAGAGGTGCGCTGCCCCTGCCACCTAGGTGTCCACGGCTCTGCCCCAGATGTGCGCCGGACACCCTGCTTCCGCGATTGGAAAACTTCACCCCAAGTCCAAAGTGGGCTCCGAGGGTGGTGTCCGCAGCTGGTCCGCGGGAGCTGCCTGCTGGGGAACTGTCCTGCGGCTCCCGGGACGAAGGGAGGGCGAGGACCCGCTGGAAACTTTCTCCCCATCTTCCTAACCACTGCGTTTTACTGTCTCCTCTCGCCACAGGGGCTGCAGCCAGCTATCTGTCGCGCGTGCCTGTTTGCCAAAGGAGCCGCCCCGGCGAGGAGAGCCCGAGGGGAGCTTCTTCCAGCGGGGAGACCCGCAGCTCAGACGCGCGCTCTGGGCGGCCTGGATGCGCAAGAGCGGGTCCCGCAGCGGCTGACGGCCGGTGGCAGCGAAGTTTGGCTGCTGAGCGGCTCGGCTCCCGGCCCCTGGACAGACTGCCAATCCGCGGCTGCAACTACCGGAGCGATGCCGGTGGGGGGCCTGTTACCGCTCTTTAGTAGCCCAGGGGGCGGCGGTCTGGGCGGCGGCCTGGGCGGGGGTCTTGGAAGCAGTAGGAAGGGGTCTGGTCCTGCCGCCTTCCGCCTTACCGAGAAGTTCGTGCTGTTGCTGGTCTTCAGCGCCTTCATCACGCTCTGCTTCGGGGCAATCTTCTTCCTCCCTGACTCCTCCAAGCTGCTCAGCGGGGTCCTATTCCACTCCAACCCCGCCTTGCAGCCGGCAGCAGAGCACAAGCCCGGGCCCGGGGCGCGCGCCGAGGATGCTGCTGAGGGGCGAGTCAGGCACCGGGAGGAAGGCGTGCCGGGGGATCCCGCGGCTGTACTGGAGGACAACTTAGCCAGGATCCGTGAAAACCACGAGCGGGCTCTCAGGGAAGCCAAGGAGACCCTGCAGAAGCTGCCCGAGGAGATCCAAAGAGACATTCTGCTGGAAAAGGAGAAGGTGGCCCAGGACCAGCTGCGTGACAAGGAGCTGTTTGGGGGCCTGCCTAAGGTGGACTTTCTGCCTCCCATTGGGGTAGAGAACCGGGAGCCAGCTGATGCCAGCATCCGTGAGAAGAGAGCAAAGATCAAAGAGGTGAGTGAGTAAACCTGCCAGAAATGCTGCTGTTTTTCAGGGAGGTATGATAAATGGTTGGAACTTAGGGCTTAAACGTTATCAGGTTATCACACAGAGACAAGGGAAGTCTGAGCTTCCACCTTTTTTTGCCAAAGGCTGCACGTTTTTCGTTTTCCTTTTACTACCTTAGGTGATGTGGCCAGTGAGGTTTAATCTGGTTGAAGTTACAAGCTGTGGTGAGCTTAAGCTATAAGAGGCAGGTGTGAGAGAATACATGTGCATGGGATAGATACATTGCCTCTTTGCCGGCTGCAGTAAATCCACCTCAGAACAATCACTGTGCTGCTCTTGAACAGCCCCTCCCCCCCACAAAGGCTTGCAAGTGCTTTTAAATTGATACTGACTCTAAACCAGGGCATCAATCACTCATGATACAAAGGTTATAACAGTGAGCCAATGCGCTCCATGTTCACTCAGTCATGTGGCCTTCTCTTGCCAGGTGGCGTTCTATGTGTATGTAACAGGCTATGAACGTGAAACTTGAGACTTCCTGTCACGGGCCACTTACCATTACTGGTTTAAAACATAACAACTACACATGCACACACATCTACTGCTTCCTGTATTACTAGAACATTTTCAGAAAAAGGGTGTTCTCCATGATGCAACAGGTCGGCCTTCACCATAGCTCAGTATCAAACTCAGTCTAGAGCAAACATGGACGTTGATAAGTCCTGTACAATTTCGTTCTAGTTATTTTGTCTTTTAGCCTGTGATTGGTTTTTGACAAGCTTAAAGGTGAAGGAACCATAGGAAATCCTTTCGGGTTGTCACTTCAAAAGTGAAAGCCTAGTACTTATAGCTCAAGAAGCAGTTAGTGACCAAGTTAAGACCTGAATGAGAAAGCAGAGTCTTACCACTAACCAGGCTCTGGGGTCTTGTCTCCTTTCAGGCTCCTTCCGTGTTTTTCTGAGAATACAGACCTGCAGACCTATTTATTGTAAAAGCATGGCATCCCAACTTTGGCTGATCCTCTAAATTTCATTATAAAAAATTATAACTTTTGCTTTGATATTCTGTTATCAGGAAAGGGTCTTGATAGCATTTTCAGGATGTGAACAGAATTTGGAGGTTGTAAAGAAATTTCAAGTGACTGCAGAATGGAGGCAGATTGATGCGCAAGACCAGATGGAAGTGGATAAGGTGTTATTGAGCAAGTTAAAGTAGACTTGGGTCCCTTTTAGATTTCTCTGAGAAGACTGCCTTTGAACCCTCCAGGTTCACTGCTTTGTTTGACATTCTTTCAGGCTTTCTGCTTTGCAGTCAGCCTTCCTCAGGCATGGTGGGAGAATGGGTTCTGCTATCCTGAGCAACTTTCCCCAACAGTTCCCCTTCTCTGTGAAATCCTGACAGAACTATCCTTCCTGGAGAATGGGACCCACTTCTGCCTCTTCTTAAACATCTCTTTACCTCTAAGGCTCCCTAACCAACCATTAGAATATTTACCTTCAAATGATCAGTGTCTGCTGCTCATGGTGTTTGAAGAGAATAATTTATGCATGGCATGCTTCTGAATTCATGTGAGTGGTCAGTTAATGTGGGCTGGAGTTTTAGGAACCAGAGATTTTTAAATGCTAAAGCGTTAAGAAGCTGACCATGAATGATTGAAAGTGGGTTTAGAACAGACACGGCGCTTAGCAGTCTACTGAGGGCAGTATTTTTACCAGTATGTATATCCATTGGCTATTAGACCTTCTTATCTGTGTCTCTAAATCAAAGGAACTTAATTTACCAGGTCAAGGAAGTTCCTGAAGCCCCTGCCATATGGTGCCAGCATCTTAGAACCTAGTTCAAACTGCTCAGTTTTATAAAAATGCTACAACTAAATGTTATAAAAACCCCAGGTTGTCAGCATGCTTTGCTTCAGTATTTAGTCAAAGGTCAACAGGATGAGGGGAGAAATGAGTTATGATTTTCTATTAGAATAGTTTAAGCAGACATAGTGCTTTGTAAACCCCAAACAATAACTCAATGCTACCCCTTTTTATTATTATTACTCTTTGACAGCTTCATGCATGTATGCCATTAATTTTAGAATTCCACCCACAACCCTTTACCCTCAGCTCAGGCTGAAAAGAAAAGTTGATGTCAGTTGACAATGACACATTAGACCTCAATTTTATACATTTAGCTTCTATTTCCTGCACTAAAGGCTGTTTGCTATGGCCCAGTAGCCCTTTGCCTTGATTCTGTTCTTATTTCTGCATGTTCTAGTTGTCTTTCTACTTAAATTCCTTATTGTACTTGGATGCACTAAAACTTTTATGGTTAAAGTTAAGAAGCTATAGGACTGCATTTTAGTCATGCTTTTTATTTTGTAAGTCTGGTTCAAAGGCAGTTCACACTCTTTTTATATCACTGACATAATTGTGTTGTTAGTACTACATTGGGTTTTTAATAAGTTTGTGTCTTAGGGGACTTAGGCCAGGACATTGCCTCAGCAAAAAGGTATTGAATGAATTCTACTAATAATGGTGGATTTGATGTAAACTTTCCTCTTCTAACCTGGGTGAAAAACCTTGTAAAAACACTTATTCTGGAATTTCCCTGGGTTCTGATACATATGCCAAATGTGTGTTTATTGTCATGAATTTGATCTCCATAAAATTTTATTTAAGTGACTCTGTACTTTAAAAAAAAAAAAGTGTGAAAAGTTAAATAACTTCATGGAATTATTAGGAATGCACTCTATTTCCCTTTTCGCTTCATCTTTTTTTTTTTTTTTTTTTTTTTTTTTTTTTTTTTTTTTTTTTTTTTTTTTTTTTTTTTTTTTTTTTTTTTTTTTTTTTTTTTTTTTTTTTTTTTTTTTTTTTTTTTTTTTTTTTTTTTTTTTTTTTTTTTTTTTTTTTTTTTTTTTTTTTTTTTTTTTTTTTTTTTTTTTAATTGGCAAAGTTTTTAGCTAGTTTGTTTGAGGTTGGGGCGGGGAGGCGGGGATGAGTGTTGAAACAGGAAATCTACTCTGTACCTGAGGGTAAAAGTCCTAATCTACTTTAGACAATGAACATTTTACTTTTTATTTTCTGGAGTTGTGGGGTATTCTGAGTGATAGAAAAAGACAAAGTAACCTTCTCAGACTGGAGTCCCCCCACAGCAAGAAGAGCATAGCATTCTGCAGGCTGGCAGTCTTGAGTCTGTCACTTGAGGCTTTAGGACCTGTCAGCTATAATCACAGCAGTCATCTCCAGTTCTCCAGAGAAGGCCTTTTTCTTCTAGACCTATTTGTATACTCAGACTTATAAAGAAAGACATATGTTGTTGGCTAATGATTAAAACATATTTTATTACATCTTACACTAGCAATTACCAGTGTGTGTGTGTGTGTGTGTGTGTGTGTGTGTGTGTGTTTGCATGCCCCTGCGCATGCACCAGCACATGTGCATGCATGTGCCTGAATGTACTTGAGCACAGTTTACAATTTATGTTAAATATTAACTATTTGCTCTTTGGCCAAAGATCAGATGTGAGAATAACTTACACTGACAAACTGAAACAAAGATACTTTTATTTTGAAACTTAACTTTCCAGGTGACTTTTATGGATTTTAATGTGGTAAAAAAAACATTTACAACATAATGAAGCTATGCTTTGAAGCCCTAGCCCAAGGGGCTAGGACACTTTGGGGTTGTCTGCCTGTCCACTGCCCACCCCTTCATGCTCCTTATTAAATAGATACTAGTGGGAGAAGCCTGTCCCACTTAGGGACCCCAAGGCAAGGGAGCAACTGAGATCTGGAAAGAGTTCTGTCTCCACCAAGAAGATGAATAAGTCACAAATTCAGCCATGTAAATACTACAATAGGTGCTAACTGTTGAGGTTGTTATATAAGCAAGACTGTGAGTAGAAGAGATTTGTCCTCAAGTTAATTTCCTGCAAGCCATTTCTTATGTTCTATAAAGGGGATACCTTGACTTCATCCTACTAGGCAGCCAAGATTCACATAAAGGAGTTGTGTGTAGAACTTAGAACCTGGTAAAAGCAGTTTGAAAATATGCACCCTGTATTGAAACCTTTGCAGGAGTGCTCTGGTGAGCTAATCAGCTACCTCATCTTGAGAAATTGATCCTAGTGCTTCATGTATATAAAAATGCCTTCCCAAGAGATCTTACTTTCTTGGAATTTGCTGCAGAACTTACATACTTGAAGTATAATGTTTTTTTAAGCCTTGATATATAACTTCTATACCAACGGATGCCTTCAGTATGTATGTGTGTCAAGGTCAAAAGAGAAAAATATGTAAAGAAGCCTCTGAAGAATGAAGGCTAAAATATAGGGGATATGAAGTACCCAGGACATAACTTACACCCCCTAGCTCAATAGACTTTTAATTTCTTTTATACCACGTAGAAAAACATAAGCAAAATATGTTTTGATTACCCAAAATAAGATCCCAGAAGTAATAGAAATGACTGTAAGCAAGGAAAAGAAGAAGATATTTAGTAATTTAAAGAAGACACTATGTTATTTTTTTTGGAGAAAATGTCTTACCTCCATTGATAGCATGCTGTCTTGCATGGTGGTCAGTATCTGAGCTACCTAAATCACATCTGTGCCTCATGCAAACATGAGTCCTTATATAAACATTAAAAGTTAATTTTGATTACCAACAATATAATAGGAAAATGCTAAACTTAAATTGTTTTCTTTTATTTAAAAACTAAGCCTATCTATTAAATCATAAGATATTTTAGCTGCATGAAACCTGAGTGACACGTTGGCTCGTGTACTCTATGGCAGTGTCCAAAACACCAAGATTTTTCTGGAAATTTACCTGGTAGTGGCAGAGTTGAATTGAGAATAGAAGCCCTGATTCTTGGGGAGAGCTATTCACTGTCCCGTTAAACTTAACTTCCTAAAGGAAACTCCCAAGACCAGTATTAGCAGGCTGGTCCCATTTATTGTCTGCAGACCCCGATAGAGAGTATGCAGAAAATACATGGCATCTGACTCTGCCCTATTGTAAAGTTTGCGTGATTGCTTTTAAGTAAACTATAGTAAGTTTAAAAAGTATGACTATGAATGTGACTCACAAGACTCTTTTTAAAGTTACTCAGCTAAGTGTGACGTGATGTATTTTTCTCTGTTCCTAAAGTTCATTTCCAGAGTAGAAGCACTTGTAACCATTAAACTGTATACATTTGTGTAAACAGTGGTGATGAAGAAAGGGAGAAATAAAGAGGGTTATAATATATAAAAAGATAAAGGTGCCCAGAGACAAAGGGTGAAATGATTTGGAGGCGCTCTTCAAACTATAAATGGATGTGCTCCCCACCCATTGATTTATAGATAGCAGAAGAATTCATTGTTAACTGAGAGGACTCTATAGGTTTTTGGAGTTATACATACATTTAAAAAAATCAGTGGGCCTTTCTGTCTCCTTGAGAAGGCTTGGAACATCTGAGAGCATTGTGTATTCCTCTCGTCTACCCTGTCCACTTGCAGCGAAATGAGAGTTAGAACAGTGGATACGGACCCAGATTAGCTGTATTTGAGTGGGTCCTAGTCATGCACTAGCTCTGTGACCTTCATCAAGTTGCTTAATCTCTTAGAACATCATTTTTCTCATTTGCAATGTGAGCACTATAATAGTATAAAATACGTTGGACCCTGAGGTTTCAAAGAGACCTTGTGCATAAAGCTTAACATGGTAACAGGCATGTGATTGGTTTATGATACATGCTTCTTGTTTTTATTTCATTATTGTTACTTCCAAGAGGACATTATTTCCTAAGCTGATTAATAAACCAGGGATATAGATATAGTGATGGGATTTCAAAAGACAATTGTAATAGTTAAAATTGGGTTTGATGATTAAAGAGATACATTTATAGTTCATCCAAATGATCTTTCCAGATTCGGTGTAGTTTTTAATTGTGTTATGATCCACCCCCCGCCCCAGTATCCTTAAACATATTTATTTCTATGCTTCAGAATGTATGTGAAAGGTGAACTTGTTCCTGTGGTCAGATATGCTTGCCATGAAGTATAGTGCTCAGGGTGGTCACAGTCAAGCTACCTCCTTGTAAGTATTGATGTCATTGACGTTAGTCCTCAAAAGAAACCGAGCAAAGTGAGTTGTAACTTGTTTTGTCCTTAAAGGGATGCTGTGAAGAAATAAGAAGAAGAAAATTTTATTTTAGATTTGGCAAAATTGTATAACTATGATAAACTCTATAATGAGAGATGAGCACCTGATAGTCAAGAGTTCGTGCAAATTGGTTTTATTTTGTAACTCTTGGTATTTGTGTGTGTGTGTGTGTGTGTGTGTGTGTGAATTTTATACTGAATTTAGCTGTATTAGGTTCCAGATCAAAAAGACCCTCAAACATCTTGAGGCCTCATACTCACCTTATCTATTAGCTATGAGGCTCCTTTCAACTTCATGAAATGCCCTTAGTGTCTGTCTAAAGGATGGGTACAGCAGTGCAGCTCACTGCCTGAGTAGGCCAGTTCGCAGGATGATACCTGGAGTCTAATGGAAGTCTACCCCTAGGAGACTGGCTAGTCCTGCTGGGGCTCTCTTGTGTCCTCAGTCCTGACTGGCAGCCAGCAGCCAGCAGCCCTGCTGAGAACATCTTGGAGGGAGATGGAGCAGCTTTAGATATTCCCTGAAAAAGCAATGCTGGCTGTTATGTGCTCTTAAGATGACAGAGGCCACCTCACCCTACCTCCACGGGGTCCTGATTAAGATTTCTGTGATTATTAGGAACCTGAAAGAAACCCAAATGAGATTAGGGCTTAAGAGCATTTAGGAGTCAGTGCTCTTCGCTCATGAATCCTCCAGCAGGTAAATCAGAGCCAGGCAGTCCTGCATGTAACTCAGATGAAATAAAAAAGCCAATAGCCTTTGTGTTTCCTTGGCATTTGTTATAAGGATGGCTCTCCTCCCTCCCTTTGTCCCACGCTCCTTCCTTTCCTCCACCTCTTTCTCTCCCCCACCTTTTTAGACCATCTTCCCAGATCGTAATTAAGCAAATACCTAGCACCCATGTTGCTGTACTCTTTTCTGATCTCAGGTAATATGATATTAACTTTTATTTATTTGCATTTTTATATATTTCCGTGTGGTTTTTTTTTTTTTTTAAATTAGATTGTCTAGTGTCCAGGCCCACTTGTAAATGTTTATCATGAGAACCTGATATGAAGGTAGGTTTGAAAATAAGATGGAAAACCAGATGAAGAATACCCAGTTAGGAAAGAATGGAGTTTAATAATAGAGTACATCATACTCTAAAACATTTTTGTTGCCACACTCCTGGGGAAGCCTGTTTGCATACAAGAGTTTATGGGAAAGGGTGTGGTGGTAATTGATACACAGGCCTGTGAATGACCATGGGGAGACACAAACTCATGGCACCCAAGCACCACAGCTGTTGCTGTGGCCTCTGTCCTTGTCAGATTCTTCCCAGTTGAATGTTCTTTTCGGGATCTCTCAGGGAACACTATAAGAACTTCAGAGGTAAACATCCAGCGTGCTGGGCGCTTTCTGAGGGTGACAGAGATTCCTGAGCTGAACTTTTACCAGGATGGTCTGAACTTAGTTTTTCTTGAGAGAGAGAGAGAGAGAGAGAGAGAGAGTATGTGTGTGTGTATGTGTGTATTCAATCTGCTAAAAACCTGTGCTTATTCATCTTTTCCATGTCAGGGTTGTGGATGTGTAATAGCACATGGGTGTGTACCCTGTCTCAGCCTCTCGTTTTCAGCTGTTAAAACCTTGCCATTCTTAGATGTGGAGCATAACAGAGGCTACATCTTTGAACGTGCTCAGTAGAAGTTGTTGTTCCATGAGATTTGTTTTAGCAAGGGAGAAAGTGAGTTTTAGAAGCCAAGGCCCATTTCTGCAGACAATTGAAGTGTAGAGGAAGTGCTAAGGAGATTCAGCACCCCATGTCTGTCTAATAGGTTAACTTATTCACAGTTTTGACCATACCAGAGATACATGCTTTTATTGTTTAAATTTTCTCCTGTTGCTTTTTGAAAGCATATTTGATCACATAAAAGCATCATGATTTATTGTTCTTCATATAAAAATACTAAGATGAACGTTTGTCCAGTAACTTCATGTTATTTTTCCTGTAAATTGGACTAAAAGCTCATAATAAATTCTAATTGTGGCATC
Source organism: Sigmodon hispidus (assembly GCA_004025045.1). Taxonomy (NCBI): domain Eukaryota; kingdom Metazoa; phylum Chordata; class Mammalia; order Rodentia; family Cricetidae; genus Sigmodon; species Sigmodon hispidus. The sequence goes on from PVIH01001350.1 coordinate 186,931, forward strand.
CCTCAAACTCTCTTTCCTCAGTGGTATACTGAAGGTAGTCTGTTGAATCTTTATACATGTTGTAGGTGATGAGACAGTGTTTTGCGTTGGATTGTTTTACTTTCCATAAACTGAACCCCAGCTGACCAACTGGTCTTCATTATTAACTTGAAGTTGGTGTCTTCTTCATCAGTTCCTGGGCGATGCTCATTGTGTTTCTGCCAGTCTGTGGGTGGTGGAGAGATCTTCCTTGCTTTAGATCCATTTTGCATGTTAATATTTAAAATATTAGTTGAAGCTTAAAAATAGTTCAAACACCTTTCAGAATGACTTTTTTGATGCCAAAAATGGAAGGCCTTACGGAGTTTAATCCTTAAGAAAACTTACCCAAAGGACACCATTTACACCTTGTAGCCACTTACCTTCTTATTTTTGAAAGAACAGACTAATCTTTTTGAGTGTTAAAGTTCTTTGGTGGTGTAAACAAGCATACTTTTTAACCTAAGTTATTTCTAAATAGAAGGAAAGCCTGTTAATGGAGTTAAGACTCTCTCTGTTTTGATTTCTGGCTGATTACTTCAAATCAAATGTTTATAGTTGCAGTATATGCGATGGTTAAGAGCTGCATATTTGAAAATATGTCTGTGTACATTCAGACCTTGAATAGTTCATACAGTCCTGATAGACACAACTATTGAAATTTGGCTCTGAGACTGTGTTGACTCGACGAATAACAATTGACATGAATGTAGTATATTTTTATAAACAGTGGTTTGAGATGATGGTAATTTTGGAATATTTAAGATGCCAATCTCAGAAGCATATTATTTTTCTAGTCAACTGGCAGTGTTGAATGTTGTATCTCATAAACTATAGATTTTCTGTTCATAATTAGAATGCCTGAGTAGTCCATATTCTGATTTAAGGAGTTATTAGCACAAGTCAGCAATTTTATAAGGGATCCTTATTAAGAAATGGAAGCAGACCCTTATTTAGTATAAAGGATGCTTTCTTTGATGGTTGGCTGAGACTTAATAAATTGTACACATTCATTCATACTAAGTACTTTGGTTAGTCTTCATTATGTAATCCTCCAGGGGTTACTCAGCATAAAATGTGTTTAGAAGAATTCAGTAGCTTTAAATGGGAAGGTCAGTGGATTCGAGGAGCTTGGGATGAAGATGATTTATTAACTGCTATTGAAAACTGCATTAGCAGATAGAGTGAATAAAATTATGATTTATTAGGTATTATATAAGTAATAAGATAAAGTCAGTACAGGTTAAAATTTTTTGTCTCTGTCTTACTTTAAGAATGCAGAACTTCTGTAGTATAGGCTCTTTACGGCCATTAATACATTCTAGAGCTCATGCCAGGGGAAGGAGAAAAATCTGTTACTGATTCTACCAAATGCCAGCCATGTCACCAACTCTGGGCCTTATCCTGGATAGGACTCATCAGGTATTTGTTAAATGAACATGTTTTTACACAGACATAGCATCAGGAATGACTCTGCTTACTTGACCTTCTTGCACGTGATCACACAAGTCCTCCTGGACTGCCAGCCATTGTGTCTTGAAGAGGATTTGAGTTCTGTTTTGTTTTGTTTTTCCCAGTCAAAAGTCATAAGAATCATATCTAGTAGATGAAGAGAATAATGAATTTAGAAAATGACCTTTTCCAGTTTTAAAGCTATTTCTCAGAATGATTTACACAATAAAAACTATATTTGTTTTATTATGTGACTTGTAAATTGGCTGGGAAAGAGGTTCTTAAAAAAAATCTTTTGAGCAAATGTAACATCACTGGAATAAATGTAAATGACTGTGGGATTCTGCTAAAGGTCAAGACTTTTTTAGAGTAAAAAAGTTATAGTCTCTTGAAAAGTCACTCTGCCTTCTGTTTTATATTCAACATTTTGTTTTTCAGGTGCGTGGTTCTTAAAGAGTCCTCAGTCATTTTTGTTCATTATTTTCTTGGATCATGACTATATTTAGTAAGAGCTGTCATTTTTCTTATATTTTGATTTTATACATGATACTTCTAATTAAATTTTTCTTTTCTATTCCTAAGAATGCTTTAAAGACAAAGGTATTTTAATAAGCAAGGCTTATAGTACCACAGTAGTACTATAAAAATCTTTGATTTTGCATTCTCACTTTAAAAATATAAAAAGTTACAGGTGATTTTTTTTTAAAGTCAGGAAATTCAGAATTTCATCACCATGTTCTTCCTGCAAAAAAAGTGCAGAAAAGAAACAGTGTTTTTTTTTTTCCCCAGATTAATATTATGCCTCCTTAAAAAGCACTGTTTAATTTTAACAGTTGCATGGTAGGGCTCTGCGGAGTGTCAGCTTTGCAAATGTCTCTTCTAATTCATTCTTCAAGTTCATTTTCTTAAAATATCATTTCTCCCCTATTGCCCTACTAAGGGTTCTAATAGTTCTCCATTTCTTTTAAAGAAGTGATTTAAACTGACATTTATCAGAATTCCCTGGAGAATGTGTGAAGGCAAAGATGGATGATTGGGCTCTGTCTCCTGAGTCTCATTCAGTAGGATTGGGTGGGTATTTTAGCATGATTCCAGGTAATGCTCAAGCTTCCTGTGGAGTGACTTGAGTGTGAAGAGCAATGTTCTAGAATGTTGCCATCTTTGCCCAGATATCACAGTGACATTTGTTTTATTTCACCTCTTTGGTCTCTGGGCAGGGTTCTACCTTCATTGTATAGTCACTGTCTCCGAAACACTTCTAATTTAGGATTTCAATTTCATTCATTCTTCTTGCAAAAAGAACATCCTCTTGCTTGCTCAGACTGTGTCCTCTGTCCTTTAGTAGTGCTGACTTTCATAAGCTAAGGAAAATAGTTTTGATTCTAAGATTCAGCTCAGTAAAATGAAGTCAGATAAGGTAGCTTAGGGAGAGCTGTCTGTGTTTTTAGAAAGCTCTTGCTCCATTGTCTTTAATAAGCTCTCTTGTCTCTAAATGGCCACATCATTTATTGTTTCTTTCCTTGAACCTGCAGGTAACCATCGATCACCTTCCTATGAACTTGATAACCCTTGCCGGAGGAGGCACCTTTTTTTGCCTAGTAGGCTCCTGACCCAAAAGAGAATGACAGAAAGTAGTTCATCATAAATATAACCAAAATGTGAACCAACTTAAGCAGAGGGCCAATAATCTTTCCAACCTAGTGAGGCCATATGCCGGAGTGGAAACCTTTCATTTCTTTCCTTCCCACACCTGTGAAATGAGGCCAGCAATTCTCTTTTACAGAGTGGTTACAAGCATTAAAATAGGAAAAAAGTATCTGACTCTCTCAGCATGATGCTGACAGGTGATATAATTTAATAAACAGCATTTGTTTGTTAGGAAGTAGAAATTGGTAGGAGTATTAAATGTGGACTTTCATTAAAGAAAAACATTTCAGACCCAGGATTAGGGCTCACACCTGTAATCTCAGCATGCCATGAGGCTAAGGTAGGCCAGTTGTTGGGAATTTAAGGGAACCGTGGGCTGCAAAGTGGTACCTTCTCAACACACACACATGCTCACACTCATAGACACAGGCGAACACATACACCATCTATACGCACAGGTACAGACACATATACACACATAGACAGACTCATACACACCACACACATAGACACACTCAAATACACACCACAGAGTCACATACATACATACACACACACATGCAAACATACACACACATGCAGACATACACACACATGCACACACACACACCACATATACACCTACATAGTAAGTAAATCGACTATAGGAAGTTATTTACAGGATATAAATGCAAGTTTTTGCTACATGTATTGACCAAAATCTTGGATTTTCCGTTTTCACTTTTATTTCAGTTGCCCTAACCCAAACATTTGGTTTCCATGGCAGGAAAAAAAAAAAAAAAGCAATTTGCCCCAATTCAGTTGTTATTCTATAGAAACCATGCTCATCCTCAGGAAGACCACACATGGTGCTAAACTGAACTCTTTCTCACCGATCATCAGTGTCCAGTCACTTCTTGCTCCTTAGTCTGATGTTATCTGGAGACAGGAGGGAAGGCCAGGAGAAGGGACAATCTACATGACACTGTCTGAGTATTGAAAGGAATATTTTGTGAACTGAAAAGCTGAGAGTGTTTTAGCTTTGTGTGTAAATTTAGCTCCATAATTAGGTCTGTACGCTTTCAGTTTAGAGTGTATCTACAGCCTAGGTGATAATACATGTTCGTTATTAATGCTGCTGCAGCTTCAACCACACTGGCAGCGGACTGTTCTAGTGCATTTTTAAAAAGGAATTAAAGAATGAAATGGGAAACTGCATTCATCGTTTGGTTAGCTTTGGTCCGCTCTTGATTAACCTTGTAGTTTGTGCCAAAAAAACTAGACTTGAAAACAGGGCGTCAAGAAATAGCCTCAAAGCTTTATTTCCTCTTAGTGAATGTCAGTCTTAAAGACTTTCTGAAGAGCACTTGACTCCTTTTAGTTTTAACAAAAGAGAATTCAACCTAAAATAGTAGAGAGCTTTTAATTCATAGCATTACTTTTTGCTTTTTAAAATTGTTTGATATGAAAATTCAAAACACTGGGTTTTTTTTGTTTTTTTTTTTTTTTTTTTTTTAAGTGAAAAGTGACACAGAACAGTAAAAGATGTTCTTTGCTGATATTTGGTTTCTTTTTCCTAATTGTATTTGACCCTTCCACCCAGAATGTATATTTTGCTGGCTTATAATTTTGAATGTTTTTCCTCAGTAGTTGGAGAAAGAATAAAAGCTGATGAATGTATCTCTCTAGTCCCCTGTTCTTTAGCAGTGCTGACTTTCATAGACTAAGGAAAATAGTTTTGATTCTAAGATTCAGCTCAGTAAAATGAAGTCAGATAAGGTGGCTTAGGGAGAGCTGCCTAGAGTTGGGAGCAGTGCATTGCTTGTCTTCTTGATGCTTTTCTGAAAACAGTGCAGAAGAGGCCCTTGCCTAAAGAAATCTGGAGATCTGTGAATTCACTTCTGTGGTCATAGTCCTCCACCCGCCTGTGATCTGGAGAATTACATCCCAGCTTTCCTAAGGAAAACAGAAGAGTAGGGGGCTCACAGAGGACTGCTCTGAGGACCAGCAACAAGCTTTGCAAACAAGCCTGTCGGGTACTGGTAACCAGCTGTAGACTCTTCCTTAGGGAAGCCACTCTGGATGCATGTGTCCCTTAGGCATTTCTATCGAATCCCTTGCTTTCCACAGATGTAAAGGGAGTAAGGGTTTTGTAGCCCTACGTGCCACAAGTGATCAGGTGTTAGTTTGTGTTTCCACCATGCTGTTTGATTTCATACTAGCTGCCCTTTACCCACACTGTTTATTGAACTCCAGCCTCTGCATTCTCTCTCGGAGGGAGGAGATGCAATGGCTTGAGAGTGTGTACTTTACCCATGTCACATCACTAGTCACCATGGTAATAAAGGCCTGGCTCCATTTCTTAGCAGGGACTGAGCAGTGCTTTCCTTTCTGGAAGCCAGAGAGGGGAATTCCAGACATATGATTTGTACAAAGACATATCACCATTCCCTTGACCTGCTGGGCTCACTGTGCTTTAGAACTCCACAGGGAGGAAGCTGTCAACATGCCTGATTGGTTAGCATGTCTGTGGACCTTTTCTTTTCCATAGAGTTGCTTGAAGGCAATTTCAGGAAGCAGTGCTTTTGATAGATTTGAGGTCTTATGCATCACCATAGTGTGCTTGGTGTTTCCCAAAACACTAGGGGATTTGGCAGATGGAATGTTCAGGGCTGGTGTGAAGGAGGCAAACAAAACTGGCAGGTAGGGAAGGTCTTTGTTGTTTTTCTTCTTTCTGCCTTCAGGAAGCCCATGCCCTATGCTTCACTCTGAGTATTTCACAACTCCAAGGGGGCACCGCATACATTAATGGCTGTGAAAAAGAGTATCTGTATGTTTCCTGCATTCTAAAAGTTTCTCATTGTTACATAGCAGGAAGTTAGATATGAATAAACCCAAGTTAGATTTATTTATTTTGAGATAAGGCTTCATGTAGTCCAAGCTGGCCCTCACCATCAATATGTAGCCAAGGATGACCCAAAATTTCTGGTCCTCCTCCTTCCATCTCCCAAGGGTTACCATTCTAGGCATATGGTGCCACATCTGATGTATTAGATGCTTGAGGTTTAACCCAAGGTATTGCTCATGTTAAGCACTCACTCTAGGGAGCTACCTCCCTAGCATTATGTGTTTATTTTTTAAAATGTATTTTTAATTGAAATAGAATTGTATTACTTTCCCTCCCTCTATTTCCTTTCTGCTACCTTCTCTTAAACCCCTGCCATATCCCCTTCAAGTTGGTGGCCCCTTCTTCATTATTGTTGTTACAAATATAAAGTGTCATGCCCTGGTTGCAGGGCCCCCAGATAGACCACTAGGAATGCAAACACTCCGAAATGCAAAGCAAGGTTTATTGAAAATTACAAGTTGAGCCACAAGGACCTCGGTCCGGCACACAGGCGTGACAGTGGCCAGAGGAGGTGCCGCCCCTTTGCAAGCTGAGTTTTTAAAGGCAAAACTCACAAGGTTATACATCAGTTGGAGACCTAGCAGGGATACAATTCTGATAAGCTTGCCTTTGGGGAGGGTGGTTTTTAGATTTCTTCTGTTGTCTCAGCAAGCTGTTTGCCAAGCCCTTTTCTTTCCAACTACTTCCTAGGTTGGATCTTTGCAGTCTATCTCTGATCCTGAGACATTCCATGGATAATTAACTGTTATCAGTCTCTAAACCACCTCTCAAACTTTATTCCTCTGCAGACCTCAGGCTTGTCTCAAAACTGGGAATTTTTACTCAAAAATGGGGGTGTTTCTCTGGTTCTTCAAAAGATAAGTATGTATGTGGAAAAATAGCTATAATTACAACTTGCTGAGTTCATTTTTGTTGTTTGTGTGTATCTGGTTTCAAGACTGAGCATTCTGCACTGGGCAATCAAATAAGGGAGCAGACATATCCCTGGGAGAGGCTAATTTCCCCTCTTCTAGCACCTATTAGCTGCCTGTAGTTCTTTGTCTAGGGGTGGGACCCTGAGAAATTATCAAACTTGCCTCGGTGTTTTAAAAGTATTTCTTAATTGAGTCTTAAGTGCCAGCTTTTACTTTTCAAGCATATTTGGTTTAAGGGCACAACAATGGCATTGCCTGACAATGTCGTCTCTGTGCCTAAAGCCAGATAGCTCTGAGTGCTACACACCTAATAAAATGGCTTTTCCATCATCCTCCCCAGCAAGCTCAATTCTTCTAATGGGATGGGTGTGCTGTTCTTGGCTTTTTAACTGGTGTCTGGTATAATATGATCTATATGTAATTAAAGCAGATAGTGTGTATATTTTAAACCTCATCTTTGCATAGATTTGTTTCCTTTATCTCTGTCCATCTAAGGACAGAGGAAGGGAAGTCAGACATGAAAGAATAGCACTGTCTTCTTCCCATACTTTAATTATAAAAGAAAAACATATGTTCAATTTGTTGCAAAAAGCTTCCTCAACGTCAAGCATTTTTATTTGTGTGAATATGTATGCATATTATACCTCAATGATATGTATGTATGTGCATAGTAAGTATATGAGGTATGTATATGCATAGTAAATACCTGGGTATGGATATGCATAATAAACACATGGGGTATGGGTATGCATGGTAAATCCATAGGATATGTACATGCATACTAAAGCTGAGAAAAGTCATGCAAATTGCACATGTTTTGCCCCAATTCTCTTTCTTCTCTCCTAAGTCTTATGTCTGCTGACTCCTCTCAGCATCAATACTTGAGTCTCTCCAGGGTATTGTTTACCTTGAGTAAAGAACTAGGTCTATGTATTTAGCCCTCTGCCTGAGAAGGGAAAAGGGGAAGTCAGACAGGAGAGATGGTACTAACTCCATCTTATACTTTAATTATGAAAGTAAAACATGTTCAATTTGTCTGGAAAAGCCTTTCTTGAGAATAATAGCTTGTTCAACATCAAACATGCTTGTTAGTGTGAATACTTATGTATGCATATATTTATATACACTTTAATGACATGTATATGCACACCTTAATGATATGTACATGCATATCCATTAATGATGTGTATAGGGAAGGCCAAAAGCCTGAAGAACATCCAATTTTAAGGGATAGTATATGCATGTCTAAAGCATTACTTTAAATAATTATATGCATGCATTATATTTAAGATATTTAAGTAAAATTATTTAAAGTAATAATTAAAGTAAAATAAAGTATGGATGCATATAATTATTTAAAGTAATGCTTTAAACATTAATGAAAGTAATTAAGTGCTCTGGAACGTTGTTTATATCAAAACAAAGAGAAAGATGATAGACACTGGAAGAAGCAAAATGGGACAACTATGACTCTTGAACTTGAAAAATATATAATAATTATTAAATTTTTAGCCAAGAGAATTGGCCTATAAAATATGATCATATTAAGGTTCAAACTGTGAATTTATGATGAGGTATATTAGCCGCACCAAAAAGCAATCTACAAATTCAAGTGATACCCTGGCTTGGTGTTGAAGCTTTAAACACAGAAGATGGGCTGTAGCTTAGTTGTAGAGCACTTGTCTAGTGTGTGCACTGCTTTGGGTCCATCCCTGGCACTTGCATAGAAACAACAGCAAAGACCATATTCAATTCTTCAGAGATACATTCAGACAGTATGGAACTTTTCAAAATGTGTATAGTAAGTAATATAGTAATCATTACATTCAATTCTTTTTTGTTTAATAAATCAGATTAGCAATCATTGCCAATGTTCCTACAAACATTGAGAATTACCACTCAAAGACACTGAAAAGTCTGTAGTAAGCAAGAGAGATACAGCAATGCCACCATAGAATGAAGAGGGTAGAGGGCACAGAGGCAATGTAGGAAGTGCTGTGGTAGGGCAGGTAGACTGCCAAGGTCATTGACAGGTGTTCAGATCTTACCCCGAGATCACTGGAAGCTTCCAACATATAACAGTAGGGTAGATTCTGTGCCATGAGATGGAACTGATAAATTTTAAATCCCTGGTTGCTGGGTTCCCGCCACCGCCGATGCAGTAAGCCAGTCAAATCAAATTAATAAATCCAGGTTTAATGAACAGAGCAAAGCAATCCTGGGTGACCCTTGGAAAGGTAAGGAAGAGTCACATGGCAAATATGGTTCCTGGACCTTAAGTAACCTGGAACAGAAGGGCAGCTCTATAGGAGGAGCTGTTGTTTGTTCGGCTTTGAGAGGGTGCACTGGAGGGGGCAGGGTCTGGGGAGAGAGAGAGAGGTGGGGCTTCCATCGAATCACTAAAGTTATGTCATACTTTGCCTACTGTTGCTGTGATGAATACCATGACTGAAAGCAAGTTGAGGAGGATCGCGTTTATTTTAGCTTTTGTCTTGCAGCCCATTATTAAAGGTGGTGAGACAGAAACTTCAAAGGCAAGAGTAAAGACTGGAACCATGGAGGAAAGCCGTTTACTGTCTTTCCTCCCAGGCTGATGTTCAGCTATCTTTTTTTTATATAAACCAGATCCACCTCCCTGGGGATAATACAGCCCACACTGGTATGGAACCTCTTATATTAATTAACAATCTAGAAATGACTCCCACATATATGCCCACAGGCCATTCCGGTGACGGCAGTTTCATCCACAGTTCCCACTTTTTGATGTGTCAAGATGCTAGACCTCACACAAGGACACTGTTTAGCACCCTGTCCTCTCACTGGTTTAAAATTCAATGAAAAGCCTGAACTGTAATGGTGGCCAGTTAATGAGAACACATGTGGTTATTCGTGAACACTCACAGTCCAGTTTATTCCAACTTTACAGAATAACCATGCTTGTTACTCTTGAAATCCGACCTGTCTGTCAAGACTTGATTTCAATCTTATCAATTCCATGAGTTTTTACCTATGTGTTTCCCTGCCAGATGGATTTTTTTTAAACTTTTTCTAAGAAATCTTCTAATTTTTTAAAATAGTTCTTTATTTAAATGCTTCTATATTTTGGGGCATTGTTCCTGTTCTAGGTAACACATGAACAGGTCATGTGATGCAAAACTCATGCTTGGCTTTGTCACTTATTAGTTGCCCAACCCTGTGCACCTCATTTTGCTTCTGAACCTGAGCATCCCATCTGTGACATCAACCTAATAACTGTTTCAGGAATTGTATTAAGGATTTGAAAGACCAAGTGTCTAAATCCCAGTCTGCTGTGTTGACCACATACATGACAAGCCTATTACTTTCTTCCTTGTCTTGAACATGTTGTGTGGTATGGTTCTTCTGTCACTATGGTAATCAATGATCAAAAACAAACAAATAAAAACTTCTGGCTTTCAACAGTGTCAATTACCACTCAAGGTTCTGTGGAATGGGTGTGGTTTGTTTGATTTCTCTACACTGGTTGTCATGAAGCTGTAAGCAAGAGGTCAGCTGATCTGGCTTTACCACTGGAGATTAGAGGAGAGAATCTACTTTAGAGCACATTTGGGCATGTTCTACTGGTTTTTGTGTTGGGAGCAATTAAAATGTGTTTTAGAAGTTCATATGAAAAAAAGTTTATATGGACAGCATACTTGTTGTCATGTGTCCTATAACTTTCTTAAAAAGATGGGATGCTTCATACATTTCTGTGTCTTCTGTGTGCAGGGGCTGTGTCACATCTGCAAGCATTATTCCAGTAATGTGTAGATACGCATGTTCCTCTGTTTTCAAACATCAGCATCCCATGAAGTCCTTGCTCAGCTCAGCATTGACCTTCCCTTTTTGCAGCATCTCTTGGCCCCAGCTAAAGCCTGGTCTCTGTTCTGGGGGATCATGTGATTAGTTTGGGCTCACTAGCATAGCATATTCCAAGATAATCTTTATTTTCAGGTCAGCTTAATTAACCACAGAGAAGTTTTGCTCTCCTTGCCAATTTCCTTCTGCCATGTAAAATAAAAGACAAATCTAAGGAGTGCAGTGTCATCAAGGGCCATTCATTGTGGTTACCTTTTCTAAGTGCTTATAGGTGTATAGTATATGAAGTCAGGAACAGTCTCTTGCATACATAGAGCTACTCAACAGCCATTGCTGACTGACTGTATAGCCTATACCTGTGATTTGTGCTCACCCCAAATAAGCTATTACCCAAGAGTTATTTTGTGCCTTTAGTTATAGGTAGAAGTGACCTGAATCAAAAGTAGTTCACCTTGAAGTAGTCCCTGTCTATCGCCCACAGCCACTACTGTGTATGCAGATAACCAGAAAGGAAAACAAAGATGTGGTCCACAAGGAAAGAAGATGAGCAGATGGGAAGTCTTCCCAAGTGCCCTTGATAAAGTATCTTGTTTTAATCATGTTCATTGTATGCTACAAATAGGTGTTCTGAACTCAGTAGGGCTACTGAAGTTGTCAAAATTGAACCACAATTCTGGTCCTTAGTTTTTAGGCCTAATGTAGAGGTGATGAGCATAGATTCTAGAGTCAGACTTCCTGAATTTGGTTTTCTATCTACCTGTGTTCTCACCTGTAAAACACAAGAAAATATAGGCCCTATTTAATGCAGCTACTGTTCCAGATGAATTGTGTGTCTGCACACACAGTACTTAGGAGTTCTGAGAACTATGGCTAGTGCTATATATTGGGGTTATTATTAGAGTTGAACAATTTGCTTTGCCTCTCAACAAGGACTATTTTAACCCCCAGATTACATTTGACAATGACTGTACATATCAGCTGCCTATATGACAGGATGGGACACAGGCATCTATCATGTAGAGATCAAGAAGGCTGCTAATCAAATTATCTGGCATTACATAAACCTCCTGCTCACCCTCACCACTGAGTACCCATGCAAACAAAACAAAACAAGAACTACCCACTTCAAGTCAAATGTCAGTAATGGGGAGATTGAGAAAGCCTGTTTTTAAACTAGTAGATTATTATACTTACATTTATTAAAAATATTTTATTTGCAAATATGATGTTTAGGTATCCTGAGTGATTTTGAATAGTGAGGATATTCAAACATTATCATGAGTCACCTGAGTCCTATGATAACATTTTAAAAGTAGAAAAAAAAAAAAAACCTTGTTTGGTAGTTAAAAGAATAATTTCTTCCATGTAGCTAATTTTATATATAATACAGAAAGCATAGGACAAGAGTATGCATCATCTCTTGAATTCATATATCGGGATTAGAATACTCTGATCCTGATAAATATTGAGTGAAGTGGGTTTTTTCCCCCCTTAATTTCTTAATCTAGTAAGCTTTCTTCTGAGGACCATAAGGAAAAAAATTTACTTGGATTTAGGAACTTCCTGTTCCTCTGTGTTTTGTGCTATAGTCAAGGTAACTATTGTAGCTAGCACGATAGGAACTTAGAGTTTAGGGTACATGAGGTATAAGGCCTGAAGCATTTTTCCAAGGACCTTCTTTTTATAAACTATTGTGTAAGGCTCATGTTTACTGTCTTCGTGCCCTTTTATAGCAGAGGCTTTTCTACCGAGCTAGGACCGTCTTCAGCTATTCTTTTCTCCACTCACTGCCATGCACTCCTGCCCTCCCTCCCTACTGCCTTCATCTGTCATCTCTGCCATCTTTGTGTGACTTCACAATCTCCAGACTATTCATCCATTCGTGGCTCTAGATGACTGGTCAGTTAGTCATCCACACCTGCCATGCCATAGAGTACAGAGAACTGGTCTAGGCCTGCCCACGCTGCCACCTATGATTGCATAACTTTTTGTTGTTATCTAGTTGTGAAGCTCCTGGGGTGCTCATTTGTAAAGTGTAGTCTGTTTGTTGTGTTGCAGTGTCAAGAGACCAATGTGGGAAAAAAAATTAGCACATATTATCATCTTCCATTCAGCTATCTACCTGAGGAAACTAAGAACACAAACACATACACAACATAACCTGCACTTCAGTATGGGTCCACAGGAAACTTTGATGTGCTAGGCATCAGAGAGATGCTTAGACATGACCAATGATTGACTCTATGATAGCTGTGAACTATCAATATAAGTTTGTGGTTATAAAATAATAGAAGGATCTTTGTATTATGATATTTAGAAAATTCTTGGCTTACATAAATATCCTCAGAAGAAAAGTGTTGTTGTCATTAAAATTAGCATGCAGTGCTTTGTGGAACATTGTTTACAAATTTGAATTTAGAGACATAAAGGTTAATAGACCACCCACTTAATTTAAAAAGAACACTAAAACCTTTTTATTTAAATAATTTCTGCTATATTTTAGTATCATGATTAGCTAAGAGAAACATTTATAGTTTTGTTTCATGATGTGAGTCTTGTTAGATGACTCTAGATTGGTTTTGAGACATTCTAAAATGATAATGGTTTGATAACTACTTCCTTATGGACTGTGTGATTAGATGGATCAGGTATAAATGTATTGAGCATCTTCCAAAGATTTATGCCAAGTTCTAGCTTGTTTCCTTGATCTCAGACTGTCAGAAGGGAGAACTTCTGTCAGCTGCCACCTTGCCATAGATTCAGCTGCATGTTTGAGCTGTACTTAAAAGATCTGGACATGCAGAAGTTGAAAAGTTAGTCCAAGCCTTCCTACAATTTAAATAGAACTGTGGTCCTGTCTTGTTTCAGCACATCATCGTTCTGCACTTTGTGAAAAGACCTCAGCTTCAACAGTGAACTTCAGGGAATATACTTCAGTGCCAAAATCAATTGGTTGTGTTAGGTGGAAGAAGACCTTATTCTGCAGTGAGTCACCATCAAGTATGTCCTGCTAGAGTAGTGACTTCTATAAGCAGGATGGGCCTGATGGCCAGGATTACAAGCCTGGGTAACTTGCCTCCTCTAAGTATATATGATGGCGTTTTATAGTGACAATCTGGGCCATAGCTAGTGTGACCTACAAAATAGAGACTGGTCAAAAGACAGCCCTATTATAAGAGATTGCTGGATACCAGCAGTCATGAGATGAGACTTGGGATATGAGTTCCTGTGATGACTGTTTAGACATAGCATGTAATCACGAGTCTAGGCTGAGCAAAGGCCAAGACCAGATGCTTCGAGTTGGGGAGTAGAAGCGCATTCTGACCTGCTGCACTTGGCAGTGCTGAGAGATCTAATACACACAGCTGTGCATCATGGGCCTGAGGGTAGGAGCAAATGCCCAATGCAGACATGGCCGAATGAATGCTACATTCTGGTACCACAAATGAGATTTGGCCTGGAAAGCCTAGCATTAAGGCAGGTACCACAACTCGGTCTTTTTGGGAATTTACTTTTTGCCAGGCTGATGAATGTGAGGTCTGTTTCTCTTTGTAAAAACATGTCTTCCCAGCGTCTGCAGTGGAGGGCAGAGGGCCCTGGAACAGAACAGCATAATGACTCATCATAATCATCTATGGGTCATGTGTTTAATCCACTGGACTTGAGGACTTAGGTGATTTGTCAGTAAAGTTCACAGGGGAGGAGTCAGTTCCTGGGAGAGTGATTGCAGAAGAGACCAAAAAAGTAGGCAAGATGGACAGGGCCTTCATAGATTCTGACAGCCTCCTGGTAGAAGGAAAAATACTCAACTGCTTCCAAGGAACATTTTAAACACAGATATTTTAAGTCTAAGTTAGATTCCTAAACCAAGGACAATGTTTTGTATTCATTGCTGGGCAGGGAGATTCTGTCAGTGGTAGAAGGTCATATTTCTCTGTTTAGAAGAACGGTATTGCTTCCAGAAATGAAGGATATGGAATTCAAATATCATTCTAACAATGAAAACACAATCTAAGCATGTTGTTGGTTTATATGGAAATCAGTGTGAGATCGAAAGTCTACTTTGGATAAGGTGTGTGTGTGTGTGTGTGTGTGTGTGTGTGTGTGTGTGTAAAATGTTGGGGAGAAAGTTTGCCTTTCACATATACATGGGGGAGAGAAGTTTTATATCTATGAAGAAGAGAAATTATAATTCTGTGACATTCCATAAAAATAGATAAAATATTTCATCGAGTGCTATTGGGTTTACAAGTCAGAAGCACAAGGTTTAGGAAAGTACTTGGTTTGTTCATGTATATTTGTGTGATGTGCTTATATGAACTTAAGTGTGTTTGCATGTGTGGGAGTACATATGTATGTGCAGATGTACATATGTGACACATGGTGTGGAGGCCTGAGGTTGCCTCCAATTGTCTTTCTCAATTGCTCGCTCTTTTACATATTGCAATAGGGTCTCCCTAACCCTATGGCTTCCAGACTGGCTAGCCATCTCTGGGGATTCCTGTCCACACCGCCCCTACTGAGACCACAAGTAGGTACCCATGTCCACCCACCTTTTCATGTGAGTTCTGGGGTTCTGAGTGTTTGTCCTGACACATCTATAGGAATCGCTTTATGCACCTTGCTATCCTCCTAGTTCTAGGAATACTGCTTCAAAAATTAACTTGTCTTCTTCCCTTTAAGCTAACACTGTTTAACAAAACAAGATGCAATTGTGGGGTACTTCAGTTATTACTATCAATGTGAGTAGATTATAGTACTGAAGATAAATTAGTTAACATTTGAGATTTTCATTCCCATATATAGAATAGTCTACATCTTTGATTACAGGACTTTCTTTAGTAATATATTTCATTTTGAATGTGTATTTCCTTTTATCCAACAAGGTAGAGGAAAATAGCTAAAGTTGTTTTATGATGTTTACTGAGTGAATCCAACTTCATATCCTTTCCTCACACACTCCACACATAAGTCATTTAAAACTTGATCAGCTACCACAATTTCTTTGGCAAAGCAGACATTTTATTGTTATACAAGTAGAACCTTAAAAGTAGTTTCAGTCAACATATAACATTTACATTTAAAAAAAAAAAGTGGCTGAGAAAAATTTCCCGTCTTTTCAAATGGGTATGTGGTATAAAGTCCAGTTTTGACCTGGCCACTCTAATTTTACAGAAATCCAAAGGATTGCTACTTAAGTTACACTCAGTAGTAACAAACAAGTCTTCATTTGAATGTCTGATGTTGCCACTGTGGTCCCTCTGGTTTTGTGCACCCCTCTACAGGAGCTGAGCAGTCAGTGTGATGCCATATCTAATCTACATCAGTTTGGTTCAAGGCAGAAAGGAAATCAAACAGATGCAGACCTTGGCAAATGGCCCATGGCTAGAACCTCTAACTTTAGAGAAGCTGAGAAGGAAAACCTTAGGTTTGATGGCCTCTGTTCCATTCAAGGGACAGGCAAGTGGCAGGGGCTTTAGGTGTGGAGGACTCAACCCATACCATCTGCAGTTAAGTGAGTGTCTACTTCGCCTGCCTTATTATTGTTTTACAAATTTGCAGAGTCTACTTGAACAGTAAAGTAATTTGGCCTCTCCTGACAAACTTGGCATATTTTCTTCTCCTTAAATTTATGGGATCTTTTTCTGGTTTTAAAGCACAGCAAAATTGGAAGCCACTGCACTCAGAGCTAATATGAAGCAATGCAGTCAGTCTATTTTAACAGGTCGCTGAATCCGGCATATATTTAATGCTGGGTACATGCCATCCAACAAAAGTGAAATGAAGGATGATTTTCTCTTAAATAGGCTTTATCAGATTTTAAAGCTCTGACAGAATGTTTAGAGCAATGCATTTTTAGGCTCAGGAAATCTATATACTCACTCAGAGAATATCTCGCATGAACTTTAATCCCAAGAAAATACCATTTATAAGGTAATAGCAACACAAGTGGATTAGTTACTATTGCTTGTCTTAAAAAAATGATGTCATTCAAAATAATTTGCCATTTTCAATAATCTAAGTAATAGGACAAGTCTTAAAAATAGTGAAGTTTTGAAAAATAACTGATCCTGGAAAAAGAATATGTATTTTGCTACTAATAAAGAGTTTGCAGAGAAATTATTTTATAAACTAAAATAATCAAGTTTCTATAGTATATGATGTTTTATAACCAATCTGTCTTAATATATTAGTTACAATTTATAATCCTTTGTGTCAGAGAATACCAATTTCTGGTGTAGATTTGAAAAACAAATGTTGATTTTATTAAATATACAATATATCACCATACCAAATATTGCATGAATTCTAGTTAGTATATAATGAAAGCCTGGAATCAGATATTGGGGAAAAGCTAGACTATCAGAAAGAGGAAACACACCACAATCAATTCTTACCCAGCTAACTTCTCAGGCCAAACAGAGAAAATGCTATCTTTAAGGGTCTTCAGCCTAACTGGTCACTCCTACAGAATGCCTGAATTTCTACCTCCTCTTGCCTTAAATATCTTCCCCACCCATTTGTTTCACTTCCTGGTTCAACTCTGTATCATAATCCTAGAGTTAGGATTAAAGGTGTGAGGTACTACTGCTTGGCTATTAGGCCTTGGACTTTTCTGAGTTCAGAAAGAACTCTGTCTCCTGAGTGATGGGATTAAAGGTGTGAGTCACCACTCTCTGACCTTCAAGGCTTGACAGTGGGTGATTCTGTTCTCTGATGGTCCAGGCAGATTTCATTAAATAAATATACAATATATCACCACACTTGTGCTCTGTGACTACACTCTTAATAACTACTTACTTTTTCTCTAACAAAACTAGGAAGGGACTGGAATATTGTTCAGTAAGTATCTGGGGTAAAGTATGGTTGATACAAACAGTGGAAGGTTAGTCAGTACTAAAAAGAAGTAAGCTGTGAAAGTAATGGTGGAATCACACGTGTATTACAAGGAAAAGAAGCCAGTCATGCTGATGATTCCAAGGATGCCATCTTCTGAACAGATGAAAGCAATTACAGCAATGGTGGCTTAGGACTTAGGGCAAGGCAAAGCTAACTGGCACAGCAGAGAGGATCTTGGGGTCAGTGGAAATACTTACATATAGTGGTAAACACACGCTACTGTACATTTGTCAGAAGCCATGGAATAATCATAGTAGGAATCCTAGTGTGAACCACAGACTCTGAGTGCTAATGGTGCGTCACTGTAGGCTCATCTCTTGTAATGAATATGTCTCTCTGCATGGAGTTGATCTTGCAGAGGTTGTATGCTTGTTGGTCAGGGGACATATGGAGACTTGGTACTTTTCTGCTTAGTAGACTATGGCCATAAAACTGCTAAAACAAAATCGCCATTTAAATGAAACATAAAGCATTGAAAAAAGAAATAAAGAGGCACATGTACCCCTTTCTTCTCAATAGCCTAAGAACAGAGTTTGATTCTCTGGGGCTGGTTGGGTTGTTGTTGTTGGAGGTAGTTTTGTTTGTTTTGTTTTTTTGTTTGTTAGGTTTTCGTGTTGTTGGTTTTTTTTTCAAAAAATTAAGTTAATCATTGGCTTTAAAAATAAAATTCAAATTATTTTTTATTTATGACTTTTTATAACTAGTAACTTTACTGATAATAATTGTTCTCAGTAGTACTAGTATAGTACTGTATAGTATTTGCTCTATAGTATTTTTGAAGTCTAAAAAGTGAACAAAAGTCTAGTTTTTATGAACCTGACAAACCCATAAAGAAATTTTCTAAAAATCACATATTTCATGTGCTCACGAGAATTTGAGTGTGTGTCATTGGTATCTCAGGATCAAACCAGGGCCCTGCACATGGCTAACAAGAGCCCTACCATTGATAATGTGTTCTTGAGTAACAAGCTCACATAAGAGAGCCAGGCATAGCAGTGCACACCTGCAGGCCCAGCACATGAGGCCAGAAGCAAAAGGTTCATAGATTAAGAGGCAGGCCTTATACAACATGCTATACAACATGACCCCATCTCAGGAAACACTACCACATCCATGCACACACAGAATCACAGCAAAATTTAATTTGAAAAGAATATGTAATGAGACATTTCTCATAGGGTCATTTTATGTTTTAATTATTTTGATACTACCATATAAACCAAATATACTTGTATAAGCCTGTTTATCTCTAGAAATAGTTTTATTTTAACTAGACACCTAAAACAAAGTAAATGATTAAAAAAAAAGTGAAGTCACAAAAGATAATCTATGAATTAAAAAAAAAAAAAAGAGCCCTACCATTTAGCAACATCCCTGCCCTAAATATTTTAGTCTTGCAAATAATCATTTATCCTTACTGGAAAAAATAATTACTATCGTGATGGCTAAATAATGGCATGTATGTTAAAAATGGCTGAGTTTATGTGTGTATGTTTCAATATGGATGTGTATGTGAGTGAAGGTGTTTATGCACAATCATGGGGAGGACAGGGGTTCACATTGGGTGTTTTCCTAGATCACTCACTATCTCACCTTTTCAAACAGATTTTCTCACTTAACCTGGTCAGACCAACTGACAAGCAAGTTTCTAGGATGTCCCTGTCTCTTCATACCCCAGCCTCCAACTCCCAGGCTAGGGTTACAAACATTCATAATCTGAACCCAGGCCGTCCCTCATACTTGTCCTGCAGGTACATTAGTGATTGAACTGTCTCCCTGACTCTAGACTGTATTACAAATCCAAGACCAAAAAAAAAAATACATTATCTTTTGCTATGAAAATTAGTTTTTAGATTTTAGATTTGAAAAGGAGCACCCGGGGGGTACCAGCAGAGGATACCGATTTCTATGGATTGATAAAAGATCTTCAGTTGCTGATGCTTTCTGTCGGGCCAACCTTGGTCTTGGTTTAAGAAACAGATAATGAAGACTAATTGGTATCATGGCACATAAAAGGCCCCATTCCTGGACTTACATTGACTACGGAGGTTTTAGCTTGGCTAATCTAATGAGCACATTTTAGTGTTAATTAAAAACCAGCTAGATAAAAAGGCCAAAGGCCTTGAGGGTGAACCTTTAAGCCCAAGTGGCGTCCTTTGTATATAGTGAGCAAGCTCATTAACCAAGTAACCAAGAAGCAGGGATTTTGATAGGAAATAGTGTGAGTGACAACCCCTTCTCAGCAGATACAAGATCATTTTATATAAAGAAACTGTTCTTGAAAGCTGTGCTTTTCTGCAGAAACACTGACTAGACATATGCACAAGCAAGATGGTTGCTAATCTCTAACTTGGAAAAAACTAAATTATTACCCTTTGAATATATTTGAAAATTATACTTGTATTTCCATTTTTTGTCAGTGTGTGTGTGTTGTTTTGCTGTTGCTTTTCTTTGCTTGTTTATTTATTTTGTCTTGTTTATGCCTTGAATGTTCTTAAAAGTTTTATAAAATAGCATTAGAATTTTAGCACAAAAAGAACCCTTAAATGTGAATTGGTTTTTTTCCCCTAGAACTATAAATGTTGGCTTTTTTCTTAGGAGATGGAGATATTGCTTAGAAACCACCAGTCAATTTGTTCTTTATTTGTAGTGATTACTAAAATTCTCTCTCTCTCTCTCTCTCTCTCTCTCTCTCTCTCTCTCTCTCTCTCTCTCTCTCTCTCCCCCATTGGCTTTATCTGGCATTTTCTCCCTAAAGAAGCTACCATTGCTAGCTAAGCACTCTCATTTCCTAGGGGAATTCACAGTAACCCATTAAGATTCATGCAGTAGCATTAAATAATTACTTCTTTATATATCTCCTGCTGCCTTTTAAAATAAAGCATATTAAAGCTGGCTGGGAATATAGTCAGGATATAGAAATCTAAAGAAAATTCACATACTCATAAGTCAACTAATTTGTGCAAAGGCAGCCCCAGTATCTGGTAATAAACAAATCATGCCCATAGCAACAAAACAAGGAAGTAGAGTTCTGTAGAAAAAGTAAAGAAAAACTAGTAGATGTTGGTTTGATGGTGGTGATAAACCTCAGGAAATACCATACTTGAAAGGAACTGTACCACATTGGGCAGTCAGCAGCTTGGCAGGGAGGAGACGAATTCCTGTTTTTCTTTAAATCAATTGCCAGGCCTGTTAGTGTAGAATGGAGCCATTCTGTGTGTCTCAGGAGCACAAAGCCAGGCCGAGAGGATTTTCAATGTGGACTAGAACCAAGAGCTAAAATGGAGGGAAGGGTGCATCCTGAGACTACAAAGCTTCAACACCGGAAGAGGAGAACTGTGGTACGAGGCTCTTTCCTCCATCCTCAGCTTGCAAGCTGATAAGGTATAGTGTATTATTTTGCCAGTCTAAAGAGTGCCTCTTTCCTATGTGGGGAGCAGCTGGAGAGCCCAGCATCTGCAGAAGTTTAGAAGTGGCTTTGGAAGAGAATGAGGGTGCCCAGCTTCTCTCTTCTTCTATGCTGTGCTGGGCCTCAGCTTCTGCAGCCATGAGATGGAAGTTCCCACAGGATGTGGTAAGACTTCCACATGCCAAATTCAGTCAAGTGCCTCTCACAGTTCAATGTGGTAGGTGTGTGACAAGGCTTATTCATTTCCTCCTTCACAGCTCTGCAGCTCGAAAACCCACAGTGATGACGGTTCTTACGGCTTTATTTGTAGAACAGACTGTTTAAAAACCCTAAATGCTATCTAAACTGTGAAAGTGCTACTCATCCACAGAAAAGAGAATTGCCCAGAAGTCTGTGCACAATACTGCACACATGCTGGATCTTTAGGACTTGACTAACTTATAGCAAAAGGAGCCCACAGTAGGACCAGAGCAGCCTGGGATTCTGGTACTGTGTACTAGCCTAGACTAGGAGCAGAGGAAAGTGACTTCTTGAGCTGTGGAAATTTTTATACCCAGAGACTCATGAACAGACCCTGTGCCTATAACCCTGAGGATGCAGTGTAAACTGTTAGTGCTAGTGTGGGTGCAGGTATAGATGTGTGGAAAGGTACATGTACATGCAGGTGCACACAGCTACACATGACTTGTAGGTGTACATGTATGTGGTAGGGTGTGTGTTCAGGTAAGCATGCATTTGTGGAGGCCATGTCTCATCCACCTATGTTGCTTTCTAGAATCCCTTAGCCTTGCTTTGTCTTGTGAGCTGGGTTGCTCATTGGTCTAGAACTCACCCATTTGGTTAGTCTGGTCAGTCAGCCAGTTCCAGGGATCCTTCCATCTCTATCTCTTGAGATTACAAATGTTCACCACATGCCTGATTTTTTTCTGTGCATGCTGAGATGTAAACTTGAGCCCTCAGGATTCTGTGACAAGCACTTTCCTGAGCCATCTATCCAGCCCCAGAATAGTACGTTTAAGTGGCTTATGTCAAAGCTTTGTTCTCATTTAGTGTATCCCCATTATTTCTAGTTGCTCTGAACCAGATCATTGTTTCTCATCCAGTCCTTTGATTTTAGCCTCTTTCTTGACCGAAAACCAGGCAAAGGTAACATGTCTAGGATCTTGTAGAAGTTGAGTGTTATCTAGCCTCTCCTCATGACCTCTGTGAAAAACAGCACTCTAAGTTACATTGAATTCTGATAAAGAAAAATTTATGTTGTAGTGTGATGTATGTAAATTTGCCTTGTAAAGTTTACTCTGTTTCCTCACTCTGGCAAACCTCCTCCGTCTCCATTTACAATACTTGTCCTGGCATCACTAGGTACTCAATATGTTGAATTGCCATTGAAATATTGGGAAGCAGAACATTGGAAATAGAAGATTTTAGTAGCCTGAGGGAAAGAGCGAGACAGCTAATGTATTTCAGAAACTCAAAGAGAATTTGGATACAGCATATGAATAAGTGTTTTAATTTAACACAGGGTAAAAGTGGAAACTACCTTGGCCAGGAGGGGGTTTCCTCTGTACAGCACTGATGACTAGACAGTGACTAGGGAGAGCTTTCTCAAGACTCATAGGTAGCATCCTGGTACCTATTAAATTAGGGTGCTGAATGCTCCTGGATGTAAACATGATAGACTCCAGGCCTGCAGTCACAGAGTGCAGAGTCATATCACGGTCTGCATTCTGTCACCTCTACGTGACATTGGCCTCTTTTCTCTAATGTCCCATTAATTTACTTGTCCTTCAATTGCCCTGATGGCCCTGGCTCTGAGGTTCCTAAGTGCCTGCTTGCCTCATAGTGTTCTCTCTTATCTCTGCCCAGCTCCAGAAGCCTGGGAGGAGAGCCTGCCTGGGGAATGGGCTACTAATCTGCTCATTTCTGCTTTTGACCTCCTGACTATGCTGTCAAGGAGATTCATACCACCACTATGTCATCACCCCATTCTGATATGTAATGTTCAGTCTCAGATTCACAGTAAAATAAAGGTGTCCATTTTGACCTCTCCTACAGTCACAACCTTATACCACAGCACATCATTTGTTGTAATTGATTCTTCATTTTTTTTTTTCCAGACAGAGTTTCTCTGTGTAACTAGGCTGGTCCCAGGTTGTCATCCTACTGCCTCAGCCTCCCAAGCCTTTTAATTTCAAGCTTGCACACAACACCAAACCAGGGTCACTCTCTTTGAAGAATGAGAAAGCTAAAAGGTTAGCCCCTTAGACATCAGGGTGCATGCTCCCTGTTGAGCTGCTCTAGGTTTATCTGTGAAGGTTCTGGCTCAGCACGTGCTCTCCTGCTTTCCAGGGCTCCTTCTGGGTGATAAGTCTTGGCTGGGAGATGGGTGGGGGTGTGTGTGAAAAGATAAGCAAAAGAAGGGCTGGCTAGATAGCTGCTCCTTGCTTTCTTAACTGGAAATTCCTTTCTGTGGGATAGGCAGAAAGAAGCTATGCACTAATGCTCCCTAGTTACTTTATAACTGTTCCCTTTCATTTTTCTTAGCTCGTTTTCATCAGAGATTGGGGAGAGGTTGACACGATGACATAAAGATACTTTCTGTTGAGGTTGTATATGAACTTTCTGTACGTTATTTTTATATGGCAGTCAAGTTATTTCTGGAAATGTTTGAGAAAAGCTACAGTCCCGGTTTTATTTTACTCTCTTTTCTCCTACTGGCAAGATTTTAAGTTATATGTTTTTCAGAGAATGGAGCCTAAGCATAATTTAAAACAGGGCTTGGAAAATAGCTCAGTTCACAAAGGCCTGTTGCACAATCATGAAGACCTGAGTTCTTTCTTAGGAAGACTCACTATAAAAGGCATGAAGTGATAGTTTGCATTTATAATCCCTACATTGGAGAGGTGGAGACAAAAGGTCCTACAGCTTCCTGGCCAGCCAGCCTGACCTACTCTGAGAACTCCAGGTCCCAGAGAGAGACCCTGTCTCAAAAAACAACCCCCATCGTTATCACCTGGTCTCCACATGCTTTTGCCTGCAGTTACCCACATGTGCTCATACCCACCTCATGCAGCAGTACACACTGACACATATTTTTATCTGTAACAACTGGTAATGTAAATAGATCTCCTACCCTAGATCTCCCCTCAGCCACAGCCCTTGGTAGCTTCTAGAACAACAGGAAAAACAGGAATATTACCAGACTATAAAACATCTTTTTGGTGCCACACAGTCAGCTGCCTTACAAGTCAGTAAGGGTAGCTTTGTGTCTTGGCCCCCATGCTGCTCTTCATTCACATTAGCTCAAGAGCCCACGGGCATGAAACTCAAAAATTTACACATCTAATTGTTTTTAAATAGACTAAGCAATTTTAGCCACTGGAGTCTGCTTGTTGTACATAATCTGTGAAACTTTAGCCAACATCTGTTGACTGTTGATAGATAGTGGCTACTACCTTCCTGGAGTTTTCTTGCTCAGAGATTCCTGCCCTTATAATGGGTTCCTTTCACCCTAAGCTCCAGACCTAGTCTTCCCTTAGACCTTTCTTCTCAAGAAGTTCTCTTATACTCTTCTTCTATCTGATGGCCTCTTGCCTCTGAGTAACCTCATGCTATGAGACTTATTCTCTCCAGAATTTAAGTACCCATGGTCCCTTACCCCAGGTCCATCTTCCTCCTAGATCAGCAACCAAAATACCCCTTAGTACACGTGCCCTTCACAGAGTTTCTCAAGGAAAGAAGTAGAGGAGACTTCCAAGCTGAAGACTGGCTCATTGCCCTACTCGAGAAAGGCACACCTCCATTCTTTGTTATACCTTCTGTAACCTTTTGGATAGCAAATTATTGTGTGTACTTTTAAATGTATATATTTATAGAAAACTCCAGTCCAGTATGTATTTACCTTGTTCAGGTATGTTTGTCCTTTCTGTTTGTGTACTAGGGAAGATTATATTGAAACTTTGAGATTACTAAGATCAATGATATGTCTTTTTTTTTAAAAGAAAAATACAAATGACTATAATGCTTAAAATGCATTTAACATTCACAGTACGATGGGCTGTATGTTCTTTACATGCATAATTTTATTTCATCATCACAACCAATGAAGTTATACTTTTGTTCTTGTACATCGCATGCATGCAGAAAGTGGGATCATAGAGATTAATTGCCCCACTTGGAGTACATCAGTGATGTCAAAGCTGGCATAAGAATCTAGTTTGTGAGGCGCCTATGACCTGCCCTTGTGTACCCCTTCTAAAAATAACAATGTGGTAGTCTGTAAGGACACACGGGGAAGTAAGCAAACAGCCTGATCAGACAAAAAGCCATACTGCAGAGAAAAGAAGAAGAAATTTTGTCACCATTTCAGGAATCAACAGCATCCTTTGTAAGTCTGTAATTGCTCTGCTCACAGCTATACCACACAGGACTGAGCACTTACTTCATTTCTACCTTTCAGTCTTCTTTCCCCCTTGTCTCCAGACTCTCTATTTTCCTCATGGCTTTGACAGCTTTGTGTCCCTATTTTATGATTTTTTTGTGGATTTGTACATCATTACTTCTACAACAGTACCTGGCCTCTAGATTCTCTCAGGTGTTTCCCAAAGTATCCCAGGTAGATATGGTCAGGCCATCCTGACTCCACTCATGAGTAGTGAGAGTGATTTACAAGAGTACCTCACTTGAGAGGCTTATGGCTTCCCTCAGTTTTCTCTCTGTAAATCAAATACCAGGCCCTGAATCATTTGGTGTACCAGAATCAACCACAATTTACAAAGGGATGCCAGGTGCAATGACATACCAGAGACAGGTGGATCTCTGTGAGTTAGAGCCTGGGCTACATAGTTCTAAACCAACTAAGGCAACAGTATTAGGTGCTGTCTCAAAACAAACAACAAAAACCAATGTACAAAATAAAAGGGGCTTTAAATGGAATTGAAATTCCAAGAGTTCTAAAGGAAGAAATGACCAGAGTCTGCATTAGTCTGACTGGCAAAATGGTAAGATTTTTTTTTAAAAGATGATTTTAATATGCCTATCATGCAAATCTTAAGATTATATAAATAACAGAATTATTTGCTAAGATAGTTTCACTAACAAAAATATAGCTCCAGGGAAATACAAGCATATTCATTGTCTTTCCACTGTCCTTGGAAAGACATACCCTTTAAGGCAAATTATTAAGCACAGCTATAGAGCTGTACACGGCATTTTATTAGTCTTATTGTTCTGTATTTATAAGCTTTTATTGAGGATGTATATGAGACTGTTAAACTTGCACACATTATCTGTTAGATTTTTGGATAGGCTTGTCTGCTTCCCTTTGAATCCTTTAACATCTTATTATTCATGGAGTAACAGACACTCAATAAATGACATTGCCTAATTACTCAGCCCTGATGTCAACTGTAAAGAATAGTACAAATTGAGAAGTCCTTTCTATGAGCACAGAGTCAAGGAGAAGTAGATGCCTTTTTGCATATCTTACGCTTCAATTGCTTCCTTTCTGGGTCAGGACAATAGATTGCTATTGTGAAGTTTTGTGTCCTTCCTTTTTTTCTGTCTACAGTGTTAACTCCGCTGTACACCAATGCAAATTCAAGTCTGGCTAGCTTTCCATTCCCCCTGTGAGAGTCTCAGCGCTGCATTTGGAGACCTAATCAACCTCTGATTTAGCCCAATTTTAATCCTTCCTCTTGGTACGGCAAGCTGTAGAGCCCCAAATAAGTATATCAAAGGCTACAAAGCAAAGTAAGAGCCTGTTGAGAGGGAGGATCAGTCGTATTCATGGACTTCCCTAGTGACAGTTAAATTTTAGAACTGACCTTCTTGTCTTCTCAGTATGCAGTCACACTGAATCTGGAGAGATTGAATGTCCTTGTCCCCATGGTCCCACAGCTGGCTGTGACAATATTGTAGAATGACATGTATTTCTGTGTTTTCACATATCTGTGTAAGTCATAAATCTCAAATAACAAATTGATGTTATGTATGACTTGTAAATCCAGTAGCATCCCAGTAGTTATGCTATATATGCACACACTCTGTCCCATATCTACAGATGGATGGGTGAGGGAGAGAGAGAGAGAGAGAGAGAGAGAGAGAGAGAGAGAGAGAGAGAGAGAGAACACTTATGGAGATGGTGTGATACTGTACATTGTATAAATAATGATCCTTCAGGGCAGTGTCCTATGCAGTCAATAGGCCTCAGACTTACTATGTAGCCAGTCATGGCTTGGAACTTCTAACGTTCCTATCTGTACTTCTTGAGTATGGGATTTCAGATATGTAGCACCCACCATGCCTGGTTTTCATCATTTTTGACAGGACAACACTCTCTCTGTGGGAAAGCTACGTGCTGTTTTTAAGCCATTGATAGTATATAGCTCTAGTTTCCATTCAGATTCAAAGGCAAAACAATAACTATAATGTGTTTTTGTTTCATGTGAGTATATTTCAAAGTTCTTGAAAATGTAAAACATATTAGGAAATTCACAGTAATGAAGAGTTTCACAAAATGCAGGGAGTTTGATGAAGGGTGAGTGTCAAAGCAGTAAAACTAAGATCCAGTCTCAAGAGGATTTGACGATTTCATATAGCTGTTATTTCCAAAGCTCATTGGTTTCTATTTTCTGTGATATCAACACAATTGGCTTTCAATATAGGCTTAATATTTATAAACACATAACTACATGTCATTTGTCAGACACTATGCTCCCCGTTTCTGGAATTCTATCACAAAATACTGTGAGAAATTGTGAGCCTGATCTTCCAGAGAAGTAAGGGGGTTCTCAACAGAAGCCAACTCATTTATGCACGTGACCAATCAGTTGGCATGACAGAAAGGAGAAGCCCAATTACCTGACTCAAGTCTATTGCACCTTTCAATACAGTTAGCCTATACAAGAAAAGTCTTGAAAACATTACCCCATATACATTTTCTGATTGCTGGAAGATCCTGGCTGGTGCTTGAAAGGAAGATATTCTGTTACAGACTCATTAGAGAGAGGTGATGACATGTGCAGGTTCTTGCCTTCAGGTTTTGGAGCTAGGCCAGTGTGGGCATGCATGCTGGATCCTGGCTGTAATGTCATGACTCTGAGTCAAGTTTACTTAGTTTTAAGTTCTGAGCTTTAGTCTCCTCACCAACCAAACTAATATGGTTTGAAGATAAATTTTAAAGGATTCTTGAAACATTGGAACACTGTGCAGAACGGAAACAGCAAGAGTCCCCAGAAGATTGTATAGATTCTTTGTACCTGTTAGTAGTAACATGACTGAACATGAGAAAGAATATAGAAGGCAATTAAATTCTTTATTATGCTCAGGGACATGTCTAGGCTCTGTTTTGAATCAAGTTGATCTTACTGAAGACCTTTTTTATGATAACTAGCCTTGAATAGTGTCAATAATTTTATGTGATACTTTGCAAAAGCATCTTTAGATTTATTTATTTTATGTGTGTATTTTTCTTCAGTGTTTATGTATGCCCATGCTTAGTGCTTAAGAAGATCCAAAGAAGGCATCAGGTCCCTTGCCTGATGGACAATTGTGATCCACTGTGTTGTTACTGGGAGCCATGGCTGGGTTCTCTGCAAAAGTAATAAGTGTGCTTAATTAATAAGCTGTCTCTCTAGCCCAATATGTAATGTTTCTAATGGTTCTATAAGATACAGGACCATTTTTATATCTTATCCATAGTTTGACGACTGTTACTATAAGATAATGTTGTGAATAGGCATGATTTGAGAATTCTTAATTCTTTAAAAAAAACTCTATGTGAAATAATTATAATCCATGCCTGGTAGCACAGAACTATAAAAAAAAGTAACAATTTTAAAGGCTGAATCAAGAAGATTATAAATTCGGACTAGGCTACATTGTGAGTTCAAGTTCAGTGCTGGCAATTTAATGAGATCCTGTCTCAAAATAATCTAATCATCTAAAGAAGTGGGCCAGTGAAGGAGTGCTTGTCTATTGTGGAAGAGGTCCTGTGTTCAATTTTTATTCCTTAAAATAGTAACTATTATACATAGTCTTTAATTCATAAACCTTTTTTATTCAATTAATTTGTGGACAGGTGTTCATATTTTTAAAATATTATTGGTCTCTGATTTGGGAATAAACAGAATCTATCTCCAGTTAACATATGTACAAACAAATACATATTTTATTAACAACTGATTTTAACACATGAAAGGTTTTCAAACTCCTGACATAACTGTAGAGTTTCTTTTTCTGTACTTATTTCAAAATACCTTTTCATATTTCTTGGTCACAAAAAAAAAACACTGAAGTATTTAAAATGATAGCTTTAAATATTTTTCTATGTAAACAAAATAAGGAGGATCTTGTACAAAAATAAGAATTCAAAGTTTTCAGATTTAATTTTTTATGAAAATAGATAAATTTAGGAATGATTTACCATTTTAAGATATAGTAAATTTCTGTTGCTAAGGACTGGCTTTTGAAGATGATCAATACACACACACACACACACACACACACACACACATATATATCAATAAATAGTATTAAAGAAGGAAAATTTATATTTTGTAAGCATAAAGAAGCAATGCATGTTTGTCCTGATTTACCCAGCCATCACTCCCTTAATTAATCATCAGCCTTTTATACTAAGCACTGAATGCTACAACCTTCAGATCCAAAGATTGATCTATCTTGTAACAAAAACATCCCAGTTCAAATTGTAATCTCATTTTTATCTCTGCTCAGATGATGAACCATGCTTGGAATAATTATAAACGTTATGCCTGGGGCTTAAACGAACTGAAACCTATATCAAAAGAAGGCCATTCAAGCAGTTTATTTGGTGAGTATGATGTGCTTTGATCTGAGTTTTGTTTTGCTTTGTTTTCGTTTTTCAAGTCAAGTTCTCTCTGTGGTAGCCCTGACTGGCTTGGAATTGAGCACATGGTCCTGGTTGTCCTTGAATTCAGCGTGGTGCTCCTTAGTTAGTCTTCTGTCATAGTTACCTTTCTGTTGCTGTGAAGAGATACTATGACCAAGGCAATCTATACAAGAAAGTATTTAGTGGGTTTATGGCCTCAGAAGATGGTCCATGAGCATCAGTTGCTGAAAGCGATATTCTTAGACACAGCCAGCAGACAGAGAAACGCTAACTAGTAATGGCCTGGGTTTGGAAACTTCAAAGCTCACCCCTAGTGACAGACACACCTTATAATTCTTCCCACACAGTTCTACCAACAGGGGTCCATCAAATATATGAGTCAATGGGGGGGGACACAGTCATTCAAACTACCACATCTTTCCAGAAATTATAGGTATAAACTACCACTCCTGCCTTTTGATCTATAGTGTCTTTTCTCTGAGTTCCCTGAACTTACTGATGCTCAAAAAACTTGTGGGGTTCTGTGATTGTCTAGGCCCTCCATGTCTCTAGATAACTTGAACCTTTGCTGATACTGTGGAAAGATTGTACATAATGTATCTTTTAGAAAGAACACCAACTTTGTGTCAAAGAGACCTGTGTAACTGTAAAACATATTGATGCCCAGGGCTGACTTCCAGGAATGGGATGCACAGTGGGATGTTGAAAGTCTGAGGACATTCTTGTAGAAGAGTGTTTAGTTCCCTGCATTAAAGGTTGCCTGCTGCCTGAAAGCTCTGTCTTTGTAGATAAGCTTGCTGAGGCAATGGGCCGTGGCAATTTGTTCTATAACTCACTTTTGGCTATAGTTTTCCATTGTTTATTCTGTGGAAGACAAGGAAAGCAGGTTAGGTCAGCTCTTTGAACTTCCATCTATCTAATTTTTTTTTTTCTGTATTGCATTTGGTCCTCACAGCAATACTCTGATTGGTACTCTTTGTATTAGTAATGTTCTTATTGTGGAAAGAAGGAAACCACCAGATATGTTTGATGGATTCCTTTGAACAAAGACCTCCGCAGGGACCACCTCCTGGGCTTGATTTCTTTACAGCTCTCAAAATTTTAACTGTAAGTAATAGAGTAGTAAAACAAACAAAACAGGAGAATAATGTGACTGCTGAACTCACCAGCATGGATTTGAATACTTACCTGAAGATGTTAAATGGTACCAGTTCATATAATAAGTACAATTTCTGGTGACACTTATGGAGAAATTATTGTATAGTGCCACTCTGCCACATATCATTCAATCTCATTTTTATGTCTATTTTTGGTGAGAAAAACAAATGAAGCCAATGAGCAGAGAATTTTCTCATAGCTATCTATGCATTGACACACTGGTACAGGGAGTGTGACCACCTGCATCCTGGTACCCTGCTTTTCTGCTTCTTAAAAAAACTTTCATAAATTTAGCTCCAGTTCTGCTACTGGGTGTTGAAGGAGATAATCCAAGTCCTTGTAAGAGATGAACAGTGGATTATCAAAGCATGAGGTGGCTCCGTAGATACATGGAATTCCAGGAGCCATTGGGATCTTGGATCCAGAGGCAGCATTTCAGGGAAGAGTGGAAGAGATGCTCTGTCATGGCAGTGACTCAGTTCAGAGAGAGGGAATGGAAGCTGAGAGAGCCTGCCACAGAAGTGACTTCAGATGTAGCTCAGGACTGTCACCAGGCCTAATGAGAGAGCAGACATACAAGTTTAAGGGAGAAACTGAAATTTCATGGTAAGTCAGAGATCCGTCTTTTGTCAGTGTTTACTATGTTAACTTTTATCTTTTGAAACTTGAGTCTGAGCTGGGGAGATGGCCCAGCTGTTGAATGCCCGGCTGCTCTTGGAGAGGGTCTGGGTTTGATTTCCAGCACCCACATGATGGCTCACAACTGTCTATTAACTCTGGCTCCAGAAGACCCGATGTCCCCTTCTGGACTCCACAGCCACTGCTCATAAGTGGTTTGCAAACACATATGAAGGCAAAACAGTTATGCACACAAAATAAATAATAAATAAATCTTTAAAAGTAATTACCCCATTTTTACTTTCCTCCCAGTGAAGGTTGATCAGAGATCTCAGTTATGTGTTAATTTGCAATAATCATCATTAACTAGATGACTTGCTTTTCTGTTAATAGATCAATGGTCTTAATAATAAACTATAAAAACTTCAAGTCTTTCCATTTTTGCAGTTTTCACTGGATTTATCAGTAAAAACACATTACAACCCAGATAAGCACTTATTCTTTACAAAGGGCCTCAAATATTAATGAACTGTTAGTCAAATGGTATCTGTTTTCATTTCCAAATTAGAATAGGCTGTGGAAATTTTTCTTGTATGATAAAATCAACATCCAGAACTTCCTGCAAAAATTAAAAGTCCTTATTTTTGAAAGTGGGGAAAACTTTTAATAACCTTTTTTTTTTAGATTTTATTTTATTTTTTTCTTTATTTATTTTGTATTTATCAAGAAAAACAGTAAAATAAATTTAAAATGCTGAGAAGTTAACAATAACTATAAAGAAGATAAAAATCATAAGCATGACTTATCAAGGGTTATAATGCAAATAAGATTGCTACACATATATTTACTTTGTGTTCAGCTTTCCCTCTGAAATTTTTTTTCCATCCCTGTATATCCTTATTCAAGGTGCCTTCCTCCTCCCACCACATCAGGTCATTTTTCTTCTCCACAACTCCCCATCCCCTCCCTGGGCAGGGAGTAGACAGTCCTATGGTCCCACTGACCCAATAATGCTTAGTTCAGTCTCCACTCCTGGCAAATCCAGTTTTGTCCCCCGTCCCTCAAGAGTGAGTCAGGTGTTCCTATAGTTGGAGTGGGATCCGAAGGGTCAGTCCAGTGTGTCTCTGATCCCAAGCTGTTCAGTGGTTGTGGTTTGCAGCTTGGGCATGCTTGGCTTTTTTTCTTGTTTGTTTAGAGACCACTAATGAGTGAGTACATCCCCTGCTTATCTGTCTGAGATTGTGATACCTCGCTCAGGAGGATATTCTCCAAACCCATCCATTTGCCTGCGAATTTTAGGATATCATTTTTTCTTACTGCTGAGTAGTATTCCATTATATAGATGTACCACAGTTTGTTAATCCATTCTTCAGTTGAGGGACATCTAGGTTGTTTCCAGGTTCTTGCTATTACAAGTAATGCTGCTATGAACATAGTTGAGCTAATACCTTTGGAGTGTGAATGTGCCTCTTTAGGGTATACACCCAGAAGTGGTATTGCTGGGTTCTTGGGGAGATTGATTCTCAATTTTCTGAGAAACCGCCATATTGCATTCCAAAGTGGCTGAACAAGCTTACACTCCCACCAACAATCAAAAACCAGCTCTTAATGACTGAGAAATTATAAATCAATATCATATGAATCTGGTGTCATGTTTCAAAATATAACCTAAAAGCATTTTTTTTAATGTTTTCCTTGGTTCCATAGTTTTGTTATCTCCCTCAAATAAGCAAGCAAACAAACAAACAAAAAAAGCTATATTTTTGAAAACACTGGATTGGAATAAAGTATAACACTAAAAGTTTTCTAACTTCCATGTCATTATGTAAGATTTAAATTTAGTCTGTTTTAGAAAGTTAAGTATTTTAATATTCTATTACTTCTAGTTTCCTAATGATAGTTTCTCAACCTGTTATTTAAACAGTGTGTGCACTGAAGTGTTTTCCATTTTTATTTATGAATCTGCACTGAATAAGTGTAGGACTCAGTATTTCCATAGCCATTCATTGAACATCACTACCACAGTCATAGGCAGCACCCTAGAGATTATGAATGAACCAAACATAATCTCTGTCTTCAGAACATGTGTGCCTGATAAGTATAAAATCTACATGCAATGAGAGCCCAGCAAGAATAAATGGAACCTGAGCCTGGCCAGATAAGAAAAGGTATTGGGATCAGTTTCCATGTTATAGATGGAGGAGATTTCATGTTAGAGTATAGAACATCACCGACTTACCCATGCTTTTGTTTTCTGGATTATTATCACCTGTGGCCAACTGCAGTTTGAAAATATTGAGGAAGATTCTAAAACTAAGAATCCTTAGGCTGTAAACAGCATACAATCCTGAGTGATGACCTGAAATTGTGACCACTGTGACTCTATCCTGGCCTAGATGGGACTTAACCCAGTATCTACACTACATGTTAACCACCTGCCAGTCTGGTAGCCATTTTGCTTCATCTTTGTTGGCATTTTACTTTTTGTATCCAAGTCACCCTATTTTACTAATGGTCCAAAAGTACAAGTACAAGTATAGAATACTAACAATTTAGGTATGCCAAGAAGAAGCCACCAAATAAATCCTTTAACAATGAATATATCTGATACTCAGCCTTATATGGAAAGAGAACAGGAAAACCATATGCTGAGGTTGCTAAGAGCGATAGTCAACATGAGTCTTGACTTCTGTCCATGGAACTGGGAAAAAAGAAAAAGAAATCTGCATTAGTTCTCTTGTCCCAAACTACATTGCAAAAGTTATGGCTACAGTGCTTAAGTGTTAAAATGAAAAAGTCATTAAATGTATTTATGCTTAGGAAAAATGTAATATATATGTGGTTCTGTGCTATCTGCTTTTGCAGGCATCTCCCAAGGTTCTTGGGACATATTGTCTGCAGATAAAGGGTGACTACTGCAATGATTTAGTAGAGCTAGCATGATGATAATTCTCCATCTAGCCAATTTCAGGCAGGTGCACTCCAGTGTGAACACACAAAATAATGCCAACTGCCTTTGCTTCAGGCTTCACTCTTTTCCTTGTTAGAGAATGCGATCCCAAATGAAGCTTCCAAGCGGTTTGGTTTTTACAACTTGAGCTCATGTTACAGATTAGTGTTCATAGCCTATAGCCTACGAAACAACTCGGTTTGATACACTATATTTTTTACATTTTATTTTCTGAAAGACATTACTACTCTGTTTGGTATTACTGTTTGTTAATGAGTTGAGGATTACTCAACAGTTTTTTTTTCTAGGTGTGGTCAATTTTCATGTATCTCAACAATATTAAAAAGGCAGCTTTGGGTATTTTTCAGGCAACATCAAAGGAGCAACCATAGTAGATGCCCTGGATACCCTTTTCATTATGGGAATGAAGACTGAATTTCAAGAAGCTAAATCATGGATAAAAAAATATCTAGATTTTAATGTGGTAAGTTAAATTGAAGTTGTTCATTGGGTCCTTCAGTTTTAGCCAATCCATACTCTGTATGTAACACAGTATTTATTATAATCTGTGCCAGTAGAGAAAAAATATGTATGTGTGTATGTGTCGATATAGGTGCAGGTGTATGTATATATGTGGAAACTAGAGGATAATGCCATTGGATAAAATTCCTCTAGAGTCATCTACCTTCTTTTCTTTGTTTTAGTTTTTAAGACAGGGCTTCTTTCTGCCACATAGAACATGCCATGTAGCCTAGGCTGGCTAGCCAGAAAACCCAAGGATCTGCCTGTTCCCAGCTCTCCAGCACTAGGATTACATGCACATGTCACAACACCCAGCTTTTTGCCATGGGTCCTAGGACTCAAACTCAGGTCCTCCCACTTAACTGTGCTGAGTGATCTTTACAAATCCAAATAGTGCAGCTTTAAGAAGTAAAGACACTCTCACACTCCATGCTTATCAAGGACATGCATATGTCCTTTTCACTAAATTTAGGGAGATCAAAAGAAATAAATATTTAAAGTAGCCTACATTTTCTCATCTTCCTGTTTAAACACCACAACAACCCTATGAGATGGATGCTAAATCCTCTAGGGTTTATTCCATAGCACATGGCTGGCTATATTTTGGAGCCGTGACTCTGTCACAGGACCATGTCCCCAGTACTTAATCTTGACATTGTACAAGGCACACAGCATCTGCAGCCACTGTCCCATAACTAAGGCTTCTAACTTTGTTGATCTTTACTCCTATCAGTAAAATAATAATGATAATAATAATAATGTCTCCAGCTTGTGTAAGAATAATGTCCACAGCTTTTGGCATATGATATTCTTGGCAAATAACTTGAGACTCAGTGTGCTTTGAGGAAACAGTGCAATAGATGGAGGCAGTGTCTTTTGACCATGCCTGGGGAGGGCTCTGTTTCCTTAGATCTAACTACGCAGTCATTGTTTTGCCCCAGAAGGATGTTGGCAAGGAACTTATTCCAAGAAAAGGAAGCAGGTTGGCTCTGGCTCTTAAAAAAAAAGAAAAAGAGAAAAAAAAAAGATCCATTATTGAATTAATAAATCCATCACTTTGACTTTAAAACATATATAAATTACAAGTTTTAATATTTTGTTGTTCCTCCTATTTTGATTATTTGTTATCCATGCTGCATTTAGAAGATCTAGTGAACAGACTGAAGTTTATGCTTAATCTTCCTGATAACTGACTCTAGAATATTTCAATACTAGGGAACTTGGGAGATTAATGTACTATGCTCTTATTTTGATTTTAATTATTTAGATTTATTTATTTTTGTGTGTGTGAATGTATTACTTCCATGTACATATGTTTATGTACCATGCATGTGCCTTGTTTCCAGGGATGGTCAAAAGAAGGAGTTGGGTCTCTTGGAACCAGAGGTGCAGATGGTTGTGACCCACCATATGAGTTTGAGGAACTAATTCTGGGGCCTCTGCAAAAATAAGTGCTCTTAACTGCTGACCACTCTCCAACCCCAGGCTCTTTCATTTTAAATGTAGAGAGAAATGGTTATAAAGTGCTGGTGGGCTCAACTTTACAGAGCTATTGGATAGAATGTTATGTGGCAGTTCTGATAACACTAATAGAACCAAACATGAAAAGTAGAACATTTTCTTTTCATATATATAAGTTTGGTTTTTTTCCCCTTAGGATTACTTAATAAAAGTAAGCCTTTGTTGTATGCTGCCTTTTGTAGTGCTAGAGATCAAATCCAGAGTCCTGCATATACTTAGCAGGCACACTGAGCTATAGTCTAGTTGACTTAATGCTTATTAGTAGGAATAAATCTGGCTACCTATCTCACATGCTCATCTTTCAGCTATAGGTGATGTCTCTTCTACACCTAGAGACTTTAATACCATTAGACCTATGCCTAGTCCTAGACCCCTTTCTTATTCTTGGTTTGTCCGATAGATACTTTGTTGCTCAAAACATCCCTAAATCCCACAGCAATTCCTTGCTCTCATCATGAGTGGTGTTGTGAGCTCTGAACTTGAGGGATGAAGAGACTTGAGGTAGCACTGGTTGATTCTTCAAAACTCAGAACAGAGGCCTCTCAGGGTATAGACAAAATGTCACCACAGTGGAAGTTTGATTGGCTGGCCTCAGGCCTCTAATTAAGTGAAACAAGTATTTCTGTGGGTTAACAGGAACCCCGAGAAGGTAGAGTGAATCTAAGTAGGGAATATAAAGCAAGGTAGAACAGTTGTCGCTTGGCCTCCTTGCTGAAGGGAGTTAAGCTATCATTAAATGTTTATTAAGGTGTTGACTTTTAAGCTTTTAAGTTTTATCCTAGAAACATATATTTCAGTACTATTGATAATCTGGTTATGCTTTTTAAAACCTACTTCTAAAAATTGTAGCTATGTGTCTCAACAAATTTCTGCTTATTATGTTATGCCTCTCTCTCTCTCTCTCTCTCTCTCTCTCTCTCTCTCTCTTTCTCTCTCTCTATCTCTTTGTGCTCTTGGCTCAGAAAGAGTCCCTGACAGGGGAGCCTGGACAAGCTGCCTCTTCTCATCATCATGCATGGTTGTGGGATCCATCATGGTGGGAGGGGCAGGGTGCACAAGTGTATGAACTTCAAGGTAGCCTGGAAAGGTATCCCAGAGTGGTGTGTGTGTGTGTGTGTGTGTGTGTGTGAGAGAGAGAGAGAGAGAGAGAGAGAGAGAGAGAGAGAGAGAGAGAGATGTGTGTGTATGTGTAGTATTGCAGTAGGTGTTGTGTATATGTGCTGTAGAAACACACACCACACATTAGAAGCTGCAGCAGGACATTGGGTGTCTTCCTCTGTCACTTCCCACCTGTTACCTTGATACAGGTCTTTCATTGAACCAGAAGACTACCATTTTGGCTAGACTGCCTAACAGTAAACTCCTGTGATCCTGCCTCTCACGCTAACCTACCCACCTCTACACATCAAGTACTCTGGTGACAGGTCTGTGCTTCCATGCTCAACTTTTTATATGAGTTCTTGGGATTTGAACTCAGGTCCTCATGTGTGCAGAAAAAGTGCTCTTACCCACTGAATCATCTCCCTAGCCTTATTATGCAATTCATAGCAAGAGGACAGCTGAAACATATACTGTGCCTCTATTACCATATTTCTCCATTTAAAAAAAAATATATGTTATCAGGTAGAAAGTATAGCTTAGCTGGTTGAGTGTTTGCTTAGCATTCACAACAGTCTAGGTTCAACCCCCAGTACCATATAAAAACTGGTACGCTTGTACATGCCTCTTAATCCTAGCACTCAGGTGGTAGACACAGGAGACTCAGAATTTCCAGGCCTGAGATATGTACAAATTCCAAGCCTGCTTGTGCTATATGAGACCTTTTTTTTTTTTTAACACATGTATCACTAATATAGAGTTAGAGCTTCTCATATTAAAAAAGAGTAATGCATAAGTTCAAGAAAGATGTATAGTTTTATTCTTTTCACTGCATGGTACGGGGCTTTAGTTCAGTGTTATCTGGTTAGTTTTATAAACCACATGTGAGAATTTATCTTACATTTTCACACTTAACACAGAACTTCAAGTGATTGTTTCAACGACTGTTTTATTTTCCTTCGAAAACACACTCAGAATTTATTTTTGCACTCATGTTAAAGGAGAACAATAAGCCTTACCTAAAATAAGGTATTTAATTTTTAGGGATAGGGCGTAATAGTGTAGCCTAGAGGACAGACACATCATTGCCTGCATTTAAGTCAATTCCTTTTTGTAATGAAGTCTTTAAAGTGGAAGTCGAAGGGTTTATTGTTTTGCTGTTGCTTTTAAGGTTAATGCATAGAACCATATCTAATGTTATTTCAAGGGAAGAAGAACTGGAACCGACACTGTTGCTGGGGTTCAATCCTAGAGTTCTTAAGTGTAACTAAATCCTAGAGTTGGAAGTAAAAGTGTGTGCATGCAGAATACTCAGTTTCTATCACTTAAAATTTACTTCAGCACATGCTTTTCGATGGCTTTATACTGCCATTCCTGAAAGCCTAACAAGTTTATTCATTTGGTGGCACAAAATCCAAGTGTCTTCTCTAAGTCACTAGGTTAAGATGATTTAGGGAATAAGAACTGGGGTTCCACTGTTGGAGATTGTGGGACACTCAGGTGCACAGGTGAGACAGAAAACATTTGGGAGTCTCTGAAGAGCTTACTGATTCAGTGAAAGCCTAGGATAACAAATCTAGATTTTTATATATTTATGATTCATTTATTCATACCCTAATTATTTACCAACTTCTTTCTAAGAATCAGTGACTTATACTTTAGGAGCTTCTCTAGCAGGAGAAATGGACACCATAGCTAGAGTTGGGTTATCTGAGAATGACAAAAAGAAAAGCAAGACAAGCCAGAAGAGCTGTGAGAGGTTTGCACCTGGTGATTGATTGATTGATTGATTGATTGATTGATTGATTGATTGACTGATGTATAGGTTGTTTCAATTTCTGCAGAAGAGTGGTGATATTTTCTTTACTTTTGTGGATGAACATACTCAATGAATCTTCCCTAGGTTACGCAGCAAAGCAGAAGCTATTGTGAGCAAGATCTGTCTCCTTCATTCACCCTGTTTTTAATGGTGAGGAAATACAGAAAGTTGAGAAATATTTATAAGTATTTATTCATCCTAAGAATCTGGGTCTGTGGCTTAAGCATGTAATCTTCATATCACTGTGCTTATTAGATTCTTTCATTTAGAATTCAGTCCGTGCCTATGAAACCAAGGCGCTGCCTGCATTGTCCTACTTCCTGACTGAATGCAGGAGCCTGATTGGAAGGCCTTCCCCGCAACACAGTGGTAGCTGTGCTAAGCCACTTTATATAGTTGGAATGTAAGTCCAGGTGCTCTGCATGGCATTAAACTACCCCCTACACGTGTTTGTGGTGGCTCCTACCACTGAAACATGCTGAGATAAGGAAAATGGCCCAGGCCCTGTGTGAGTGCTACTCAATTCAATTTTGAACTTCTTATATTGCCTCTTTGAAAATACTGTATTAAGTAGAGGTACTGGAAATTATCTTTAGTAACACATTTTATAGAACATGTAGAAATGTTCTCCCGATAGCAATTCCTTACATGAAGTGTCTGTGAACACAAATGCTAGATAAAAGCTGTCCTAAAGTGTCTTTCAGTACTGCAGTGAAATAATACTTGGTGTGGGAGCCACAGCTTTCTCTGGTAAAGTCACGGATAGAGTAGCTTGTTCCAGACACTAACACTGATGCTGGTGAAGCCCAGCAAAGTGCCTGGGTCCTGCACAAGGTTTAATGCTTCCCATACATTTTACAAAGAGAAGTGTTGGTGGCAAGTGACTTTTTTTTTTTTTTAACGTAAAGGTCTACACTTTAAATGTGTTCCTTGGTTTCACTTAAAATATGTACTCCAAACAAACTGTGTGTGTCCTCTGAAAAAGATGCTTGTTCATTTTAGCCTATGATGTGTGTCTCGCATGTCCAGTGAGTACTTGGCTCCCTAACCCACAGTTCCATTCCATGAAGCATGAAATAAGTGACATTTTTATTAACTTTACTCCTAAAAATGTTTTGTTTTTAAGCTGAATTATATCCTGATTGGTGCAGATCACTTACATTATTTTTCCTGCTGAAAGGAATCATGGGGAGTTTATCATTTGATGCTGAGTGGTACCTGGCCAGGAGTAATTCTTTAGGTCATGGCCTTTATAGGAACTTGTCTCTCTATCAGTGATTACTAGTACATTACTGGTAGAGCTGCACCTGGGATCCTTTCAGGACCTTCATAGCAAAACCAGCCTATTAATATAGACAGCATCATTATTTGCCTATCTTCATAGCTTTAAGAGTTTAAACACTGTTAACAGCCTTAAGAAATGTATTCTACTATTTATGAACCTAAGAGCTACAAGGACACACAGTGAAGAACAGTGGCCACTCCTGCACTTCACGTTTTACACTTACTCTTAATCCGTGGAGTATGAAGCAACAGACATTCTGAAATAGCGTTCTTTATGGAGGCAATATTAGTAGTCAACACAGGCCAGGCATCTAGGCAATTCCTTTAACTAGAAGCCTTACAAGGTCTTCT
Organism: Sigmodon hispidus; assembly: GCA_004025045.1. Classification (NCBI taxonomy): domain Eukaryota; kingdom Metazoa; phylum Chordata; class Mammalia; order Rodentia; family Cricetidae; genus Sigmodon; species Sigmodon hispidus. The sequence goes on from PVIH01001350.1 coordinate 228,188, forward strand.
GTACAAAGCAGTGTTATTACATGTGTGGGTACAGTAGTATTGCTCCTGGACATAATTACTATAATAAATTATAGTAGGGAAGTTGTTATTAATCACAGGTATTACACTGGCATGCAGTAGGGCAGCTGTCACCAAATCTTACATGTTCATTGTCTGTTAGACCAGCACAGGGACCCATCTCTGAGTAGAAAACTGATAGAGTTTAGTGGAATGGCTGGTAAAAGAAACATTTTTGAGTTTAGGGATCAAATGTTCTCTTCCCAAAGATCTTTTCAACTCAATGAAAATGTTGTGCTGTGTAGAATCCTAATAGTTCTAAATCTGAACAAGCTTTATTATAAATAACTATCTGATGGCCTGGAGACTCAAAGAAATAAATTACTTTTTCAAAGGATGGTTACGGTTTTGTAGTTTCTCAGACAAATGGAAGCTGGAATTGCCTTTGGTCTAGAACCCTCATATCTTTTTATTCTGCTGGACAAGCCTGTGATTTTGCTTACTGGACTCTATTAAACATAAATTAATTAAATAAATTATTAAATATCTTGCTATAGGTAACTTTGATAGATAAGTTGCTCATAAAAAATGAAACCTAACTGGAATTTCTCTATGCTCTTTAAAATGCTGTTTTACCCAGTGAGAGTTTTTTAGGCACTCATTTAAAAAGGGGTTCTGAAGGGGTCATTATTTTGTCACCAAATTAGTGTTTGAATCTTCACATCCATGGGTTCATGATGTGATGACTAGGATAAAGCTTTTACCAGCACAGATAAGGGGCAAGATGTTAATTTAAGGGTTAGGAGAAAACATTTTTTTTTCTTATTTTAGCAATCTCTGTCAATTTATCTCATAATTTTAGATGTCTTGTAAATTGAAGAAGAAAAATTTCAGAAATTTATGAACTTGAGGTTGGACTTACTGGTCTAAAGGACCCGAATTATAGGTACTGTCCTAGTGAGGGTTATTAATGCTGTGATAAAACACCATGACCAGAAGCAGCTTGAGCAGATAAGGCTTATTTATCTTGAGTCACAGTCTGTTGAGGGAAGCTGTGGAATGAACTGAAACTGGGCAGGAACCTGAAGCCAGGAGCTCATGCAGAGGCCATGGAAGAGTGCTGCTTACTGGCTTGCTCAATCTGCTTTCTTATAGAAACTGGGACCACTACTTCAGGCTGGGTGGCACCCCCCACAATGGGCTGGGCCCTCCCCAATAAATTACTAATGAAAAAAATTCCTACAGGTTTGTCTAATTGATTTTATGGAGCTATTTTTTCAGCTGAGGTTCCCTCCTCTTGAATTATTTTACCCTGTGTCAAGTTGACATAACACTAATTCCGGTCAACTTGCCATACAAATGTATCATCATTAAGCCATAACCTCTCTTGTTCATCCTCAAGATCTTGTATCAATATCAGCATCACAATATAAAATTCAACATTTTAAAAAGACCCACAGTCTAAAATTTTAAATAAAGTCTTTTAAAAAATGTCCAATACCTCCTAAAACCCCAAAGTGTCTGTAAAACTCCAAAATCTTTTTAAAAGTCCAAAATGTCTCAGATGTGGGCTCCAGTAAAATCAAAAACAAATTACTCTCTTACTTCAAGAGGAAAAAAACCAAGGCACAGTCACAATCTAAATAAAATAAAACCAAACTCCAACAATATAAATAATTCAATATTCAATATCCAGGATCCACTAGAGACTTTCTGTTCTCCTCAGAGGGCTAGAATCATTTCTCTAGCTTCCCTATCAACAGCCCACACAGATTGTCTCCTAAGTTCAGGCTGGATCCACTCCAAGGCTGTTGCTTTTCTTGGTGGCCATCCCATAGTGCTGGCATTTCCAAAATGCTGGGGTCTCTTGTTGCGACTAGGCTGCCCTTTTACCCAATAGCCTTTCCTGGGCTTTCTTAAGATATGCCAACCCTGCTACACAGTGCCAAGCCTTAGCTGCTGTTCTTGACCCCTACATACCTTCAACACAAGCGCCATCTGGGTGCCCTTTACACTACTGAGTATAACTGCCAGCACAAGGTACAATCTTGGCTGCCTTCGGAATGAAGATTCTTTGTGATAACTCTGAGAAAACACTTCTCAGAAGATTTCCCCCCTACAATGCTGATCTCTTCTTAATCACGGCTGATTTCTCAGCTCCAGCTGACAAGCACAAGTTTCTTGTTAGTGGTACTGGTATCTTGTTAATCGCAGCCAGTTCTTCAACCCCAGCGAACCAGAACCACAGATTGTTAACTCACAATATTCAACAGTCCCAATAGTGTCTTTAAATGACTCTCAAAATTCTCTCTGGAATTTATCAAGCCAGACCTTCATCCTCTGCATTTCTTTCAACTGCCTTTGAATACTCAGTGGACTTTCTAGCCTCCAAATTTCAAAGTCCTCACAATCAAACAACAACAAAGCCATGATCAGGTCTGTCACAGCAATACCCCACCCTATTGCTACCAATCTCTTTTTTAGTTAGGGTTACTATTGCTGTCATGAAACACCATGACAAAAAAGTAACTTGCTGAGGAAAGGGTTTATTTGGTTTACATATCTTGAGTCACAGTCTATTGAGAGAAACCCAGGCGGGAGATCACAGTGGAGTGTTGCTTACTGGCTTGCTTCCCTTGGCTTACTTCGTTTCTTATAGTCTCCAGGACTCCCGTTCTAGACAGGGTAGGCACTGCCCACGAAGGGATGGACCCTCCTTGTCAGTCAAGTGATTGATATGCTACAGAGCTGCCTACAACCTGATCTTATGGAGGCATTTTCTCACTTGAGCATCCCTTCTTTCAAATGACTCTAGCATGTGTCAAGTTGACATGAAACTAGTTAGCATAAGTATTAAGAGAGGCTGATAACCAAAGCATACGTTCTTGATGACCTACAGTACTTGCCTCCTGATATTTTCATGTAAATGTAATTATACCACCTATTTTATTAAACCTGTGCATGAATCTGTTACAGTGTATTCTATGATTGCATTGCCATACTAGAAGTAAGACAAAAGAACTGTCTCTAATCAAGCTTTAATTAAGGGTATATCTTCAGACATTTTCAACCCATAGTTGCTAATCAGTGTGCCATTAACAGGTTAAATTAACAAAGAGCTAAACATACTTCTCCAACTGGGAGCCGTATAAAACTATATACTATATACTATAAAATACACAGGGTAAATTATTACAATGCAATCTTATATGAACTATTTAAGGGGATCATTAAATTAATTTTACATGTAAAGTTGGCCAAGTCATATCTTTTGTATGTTAGATTTTAGTGTTGGAGGTTGCTTCATCTACAGTCTTTCCTATGCCCCCATTCACACTCGGTCATTAGGGTGAGTGGGAAACTTGTTTAGAACTTCTTGATGCATGAATATTGGGAGGAGAAATGTGAGCTTCCCCTGAAGTTCAAGAAGACTCATTATGATAAAATTATTAACACCCCAATATTGGAATAATGGATTTTTCAGTAAGCCCTTGGAAGGCCAGCCTTTGTTCAGGCTGAGCAGACACAGGGTGCTACTGGCAGGAGCTGTCTACTGTGTGTGTCACTCTTTACAGGCACTGTGTACTGACTGCCTGGCATTTCTGGGCATAGAGGACATTGTTGGGAATTCATTCCTATCTTTTACCAGTGACAAAACTGGTGTGCAGAGAGAGCAAACCAGTTCTCTAAAATGTAGCAGTCAAAAAAATCAGCCCTCCACCTAATCTTCCTAATTCACACCAAAATTTTTAGTCAATTAATAACTAATTAATCAATGTATGTGTGTACATGTCATGGGGTGTGTGTATGTGTGTGTGTGTGTGTGTGTGTGAGAGAGAGAGAGAGAGAGAGAGAGAGAGAGAGAGAGAGAGAGAGAGAAAGTTAGTTCAGAATTTTGATGCTATGATATTCTTGAGCAAGAGTCTCAGAGACAAGGACATCTAATCACTGGGAACCCATACATGGCTTCTGCTAACAGTCCAGACTTTGCCTTGGGCTTCTTAGATGATGCAGTCCCTGCAACTCAAATGTCCTAGTCACTGACCTTGGGCACAGCACTTTTCAAGGTTATCTTTCAGTATCTTATAGCAGAGTAAGATAAATAGAATGCAGGTTTGGAATACACACAGAGCTGGATCAATAGCAGCTTGAGTAACTGCATCCAATAAGTGACTGATGTCTAGATTGAGATATATTTTTGATTTCAATTGACATGGCTCAGTCCCCAACCTTGCAATAATTTTTATCAGATGCCTATAGAAAGGTCTTGACTATCCGAAGTTTTCATAGGAGTGATAGGGAAAGCATATGTAATGAGCCCAAAGCCAGAATAAGGAAATAAAACCATCTCAGTAGATTTCAGTAAGTGAAAATATGAGGATGTGATTTCTGATTTAAAAACTAAAATGTGCAAGTACAAACTGAGGTGAATATGATTTAAGGACTTAAAATCATTAGATTTTATTAGGCATTATTTCTCTTAGATATGAGAGATAAATTGTATGAGCCAAACTGAATTAATACATTTTCCCTTTTCCTTATCAGAGGTTGTGTGGGCTAACGTCAGTGTTTAAATGATTCTCATTCACTGATACCCTCCAGTGATAAGTTGGACAATACAGAGGGTGTTTAATCAAAATCGATAAGTTGTAAATCACAAATTATTTAGTGTGATTAAATAAACTCACAGCATGGTTTTATCCAACTTTATCTAACAGTTCTCTCTAACTTCTTTTCTTTTTTTTTTAAAAAAAAATATTTATTTATTTGTTATGTATACAGTGTATAGAAGAGGGTACCAGATGTCATAGATGGTTGTAAGCCACCATGTGGTTTTCTGGGAATTGAACTCAAGACCTTTGGTAGAACAATCAGTGCTCTTAACCTCTGAGCCATCTCTCCAGCCCCCTCTAACTTCTTTTCATAAGCCATCTTCTGCAGGAACTTTTCTTAGCTTATGTCTGAGCTTCAACTATCAGGTCCCTATATCCTCTGAGGGGGAACACATAGAAGTAAAACAATTTATCCTTTCTTTGTTTCTAAAAATGTTTTCTAAAATGTAGACCCAATTGATTAAAGGATCTTGTCAGCTTTTATTGCTGTGTTCATAGGACCAAGGACTGGGCCAGACACGTAGTAGTTGCTTAATAAATGACCCCTAAAGGAGATACCATCTCAAGTGATTTGTCTAAGTTCATCTGCCAGATGCTGGCTCCATACATTCTGTTTTGCTCCTAGCCCTTGTCTTTATCTGTGAGTGGTTTGGTCCTGAACAGAAGTGACAGTTACTTAGTAGGCCCAATGAAGTATGTCTTATATCTATTGGAGGTCAGCTGTGCTAATAACCTAATTACAAACTACAAGACAGATGCACTTAGCAGTCAAATATTGTAGAATCATAAAACTATTGGCAGTAATTACTACTGATGCATCACAATTATCCTGCCATTAATAATATGACATGGTAGCATAGTCTGTGAGATATCTGTAGAGGTCACAATAGCCAAGTATTGAGCCATGAATAAACACACAGCCATTCACATCCTATTCTACTACTGTTGTGTGTACACCAAAGGTCACATTAATCACGATATGCTTGTTTCTCCATCTGTAGAATGGACATAGGAATAATGTTTAATTCCTATATCAGTATGAAGATTAAAAGACATAAAGAAATGGCCAAAGCCTCTGCCACTTTTAAATAATAAAAGCAAGATACTATTGATATAAGAGCCACATCACCAGTGACTGCTCATATTATCATCACCTTTATACCAAGACAGAATGTCATCTCAGAGCTGGGACTGTGGGAAGGCAAAGGCAGAATGCAGCACTGGAACTCAGGCCCCCGATTTATGTCCCATTAGCATTCTGTCTATGCCTCTTTAACATAATGGGAAAAGATTGCTAGCCTCCTGTAGAGCTAGCAGCCACACTACAGTCTGATTGGCCTTTCAGTACAAAAAAAACCAGGCAAATGATCAAGTAAGGAGAACACAGAATAGGGAAAAATAATAATAAAAGCCCTGATCTTGTTGCATTTGTACAGATACAGAATATCAAGTATTGAGTCTGCTTCTGCATACAAGAAAAAATTCCAGTTTATAGTATTTTTATAATTTTACTTTGAGTCAAAGTGATTATTTTTTATCTGTTTAACTATATTTTGACACCACTAACAGGGTCATTTATTTGCACACAGGGCAAGCACACAGGTTTGAACAGACTTTAAAATACTGTAGCTTCTCATACCATGTACTGTCATTATGGGTGCTATCATTATATTTAAACCTTCATCATTTTGTTTCCATAGAATGCTGAAGTTTCTGTTTTTGAAGTAAACATACGCTTTGTCGGCGGGCTGCTATCAGCTTACTACCTGTCTGGGGAAGAGGTAAGTTGTAAGTAGTATAGAAAAGTGAATTACAAAATGTCTCCAAATTATTCTTTCATTAAATATGCCATTTGTGGCATAGATTTAGGAAAAATTGCCTAAATGTTAATGTTCTGATGCTCAATTTTAAGTCTCAAAATATGTAATAATTAAATGAACAAGCTGAGGAAGTTTGACAGTTCATATTACCAGGTTAAGGTAAGCTTTTAAATGGTTCCATTATGCTCGGTATGCTGTGATCAGGAGTACAAATTCCTCATGTCTGCATGCATATTAAAGATGTTTAGTGTAATGGCAGGCTAGCAGATGCATTTTTGTCTTGAAATTAATTTTAGTGTTAGATGTAAACTTAGTAAAAACTTTTCTAAGTGAAGAAAGCATGACAAATAAGATATGAAAATTATAGTACTTGGGGAATTGAGAGGCTGCAGCTCTGAGCTTGCCAGCACCCAGTCCTTCAGGCCAGTGTCCCTGTGAGAAATGCTTTGTTCTCCTACTGAATCAGGGCTTAATGAATTATCTGCTGCTTGGGGCAAAGCAGGGAGTTTTAATTTTTTAATTTCCTTTTTTTTGGTAGATAAAAGACTTTTGTATCATGCTCATAAAGGACACTGATGCTATTTTCTTAAAAGCATTTGGATAATTTTGTGAATTATGTGAACTGTCCACTAAGAGTTTTGGGGATGGACTCACCTGTAATACTGACATGTTAAAAGCTGACATCAAGGAAAAACAGTCACATATTTCAACTAAATGTCAATCAGATTTACGTTAGCCTCAGCATTCTGGCTGAGGGAAGAGCAGATCTTAGCCTGTGTAGTATTTCATGTATTTCTGTGCTTCAAACAGATTTAAGCAGGGTAATAAATGTTTAATGAGACAGGCTGCTTGACTTTGCTCCTGTCTCCAAGGTGCTTTTCTACTCATAGCGACCACACTCTTCTGTCTCCTCTCTCTGGATTTTATTCTACTATACCTTTTTTTTAAAAAAGTATATAGATGGTTCTCATATCCCCTGTGGCATCCTGTCCTAATCATCTTCCCAGCCTGGGAAATAAAGCCCTGGGCTGTATTAGTCTGCATCCTAACTTTCCCCATATTTTCCTGCTCTGTTATCATTGGGACAGTTCAGTCTGTCATCTCCAGGCTAGACGGACTCTATTTTTAAGAAGCAGTCTCAAATGAATGTTTTGAGCATCCCAAGCCTAGATCTTCACATTGTTTTTGACATGGTGTGCTAGGATGACCTTGCTTTTATGTTCTTCATAATTTACATTTAGATGGCATAATTTGGAGAAAAAAAAAAAGGACTTTACCCTTCTGACTGAATTTGATTCTATATCCCGACTCAGTGCTGAATTTGTTTATTATTCTTAGACATTTTCTGTTGAGGTTTTTTTGGGAGGGGAAGATCCTAATTGTAATAAGTCATCTGCAATTAGGGACAGCATGACTTTTTTGTATTTGTATCCCTTTAATTTCTCCCTCTTGCCTTATTGGACCAAATAGTTCTTCAGGGACAATATTGAAAAAGAGTGTCCTTGTGGACATCTCTGTCTCATTTCTGTCTTTAGTGTGATTGTTTCATGTTTTTCTCCGTTTAAGATAATATTGGCTGTTGGTTTCTTATGAATAGCATTTTATTATAGTTGAGGTATGTTCTCTCTAGCCCTAATTCTCTAGAACTTTTATTATGAAGGCATGTTGGATATTATCAATGGCTTTTTTTCATAATCTATTGAAATGATGATGTAGTTTTTGTTATAAAGTCCATTTGTGTGGTTTATTGCATTTATTAACTTGCTTATGTTGAACCATACCTGCATTTCAGGGATAAAAGCAACTTAATAATGGTGTACATTTTTTTTCATTTGTGTCTGTATTCTGTTTGCAAGTATTTTATTAAGCAGTTATTGGTGTATGTTCATCAGGGATATTAATCTATAGTTTTCTTTTTTTGTTGTATTCTTATCTGGTTCTATTACCAGAATGAGAAGAAATTTATAACTGTGCTTTCTCTTTTATTTTTGGCTGTAGTTTTGGGTTTCTTTTATGTGTTTGTTTATAAGTATGGTAGAATTCTGATGTGAATCCATTTGGTCCTGGGCTTTTTTAGTTAGGAGGAACTTTGTTACTTCTTCAAATTCCTCATTTGTTATGTGTCTGTTTAGATGGTTGACTTCTTGATTTAATTTTTGATGGTTTGGATGGATCTAGAAATTCATCTGTTTCTTAAAAGTTTTTCAATTTACTGGAGAACAGCTTTTATTTTTTCTGTCTGACTTTCTTTTGGGGGAGGCATTCTCTTATAATATTCTTAATATTCTGTTTCACTATTCATTTCTGATTTTGTTAATTTGGGCCCTCTCCTACTTTTGGTTAGTTGTATCAAGGGCTATTAATCCTGTTTATTATCTCAAAGTACTAGCTCTCCGATTGATTGATTCTTAATATTGTTTTCACTTCTCTTTTATTCATTTCTACTTTAACTTTTATTATTTCTTGCTGTTATTTGGGTTTGAATTTGGTTTGTCGTCTTTCTAAATTTTTTAGTTATGTCATCAAGTTATTTACTTATAATCTTTCCATTTTTTTTAATATAGGTACTTAGACCTATAAAATTTCCCTTGGAAACCTGCTTCCAGTGTGTCTCATGGGGTTGTGTTGTGTTTCATTTCCAATTAGTTCTAAGAAACTTTCTTTCTAGATTTCTTCTTTGACCCAATAAGAATTCAGCAATGAGGTATTTAATCTTGAATTTGGGTGTTTACTAGAAATTTGTTTGGTATCAATTTTAAGTTTTATTGAGTTGTGGTCAGATAGGATACATGAAGTTATTTCAGTCTTTTATAATATATACAGATTTGGCTTTTGCCTCAGATGCAGCCTATTTTATGGAAACTCATAGTATACTACTGAGTAGAATGTGTAGTCTTTGATATTTGGGTCAAATGTTCTATAGACACCTGTTAAGTTCCTTGAATGTATGATGTCATTTAATTCTGATCTTTCTCTATTTACATTTTATTTAGATGGACTATTTCATTTCACTATTGAAACCACCTATTAATGGATTAATGTTAATCTCTGTCTTTAAATCTAGTAGACATTTTTTTTAAAAAAAAAAATGAAGTTGGGCATACCAAAGTTTGGTGTATGTATGCTTAGAATACCAATGTCTTCTTGGATAACTATTCTTTTGACCAGAATGAGGTGTAGCTCCTTATTGTGCTGGTTTAGTTTGCAGTCTATTTTGTCAGCTATTAGGTCAGGAATGCCTCTCTGTTTTCTGGTCCCATTTGGGAGTACTTTTTTCCATCCTTTTGCTGTTAGGCAGTACTTATCTTTAAAGCTAAGTAAGGTGTGTTTCTTGTAGGCAACAGGGAGGTGGATTGTGTTTTTGTGATCCCTTCAGCCAGCCTGTGTCCTTTGATTGGAAGAACTAATGCTATTAATATTTAAAGTTATTGCTGAAATGTGTGTATGTTAATTGTTATTATGTTACTGATTTTTAGTATTATTGTTTGTGTTCTTAATGGTACTTTGTGTTTTAGTAATTGTGGCTTCATATTTTCTTCCACAACCTCTTAACATTTCACTCAAAATATGCTCATTCCAGCCCAAACTATTGATTCCTGTATTTACTTTAGATTTGATTTGTTGAATACATTCATTCATGCATGTCTGCATGCATACTTACATACCCCACATACACACATACACACATTATATTTATATCTGGAAAGATTTTCTTTTTCCTCCTACTACAGCAGGTAGTTTTGCTCAGTATTTTAGTCTAGGCTGATCATCCTGGTTTTTAGGACCTCTAATGCAGTAGTTCAGGATCATCTGGCTTTTATAGTTTCAACTGAGAAATCTGCTCTTACACTGATGGTGTTCCTTTACATGTGACTTGTGTTTGATTTTCTTGTTTGCTTGGTTGGTTGGTTGGTTGGTTGGTTGGCTTGCAGAAGCAAGCTTTCAATACTCTATGTTCATTCTGTATAGTGTTTTACTATAATACCTTAGGGATATTCTTTTATGGTCTTGGCTATTTACAGTTTTGTGTGCTTTTTATATCTGTATGTAAGTGTTTTCCCTTATTTTAGGAAGTTTTCTTCTATGATATTGTTGAAGACCTGGTCTTTTGGTTTTTGTTGTTATTTTGTTTATATTCTTTGCTTTTTTGGTCTTAAGTTCTCTACTTTATCTTCTGCTTGATTCAACCTACTTATAAGGTTTTCCTTTGAGTTTTCTAGTTGAATTATTGGGCTTTAAATTCTAATTTCATTTCAGCTTGAGTTCTCTTCAATGTTCTTCCTTATAGAATTCTGTTTGCAAGTACTGAATTGGCTTTTTTATTTTTATCAACCTTAATTTATATTTCCTAGGACCTCACTCAGGTAAGTATTCTCCTTCAGTTCTTTCTCCTTTATTTCATTGATTTGTTTCTTTGTGTCTTTTTTTGAAAAAAAATATTATTATTATAGAATAGTCTTTTTTATCCATGTATCCCATTGTTTCAACTCTCTTCCCACTCCCAGTCAGCCATCAGCCTTCCTTTCCTCTCATCCCCCCATCCCCTCCCCAGAAATATCAGGAGGTTCCAAGATGGATCCACTCCAGGCAAGTCCGATTTCCTCATTTTAATATCAAGACTGGGTTAGATGTTCCTCTGGAAGGAATGGGCTCCAAGTTGCCAGTCCATGCACAGAAACACAGTCTGAACCCTCCCCTTGAGGCTCTACTTACCGCCCATGTCTGTGGACAGTTGCCTATCCTTGGAAGGCTTAGCTCCTTTCTTCTTTAAACTTCTTGAATTCTTTGATGAACTTTATAATTTTTTTTAATTCTGTATCCTGGGTTCATCTATATAATCCTCATTTGGCAAACATTTGTTCAGGACTGCTGGATTTTATAGGGCAGATACTGTTTTTATTGTTAACGTAATTTGTATTTTTGCAATAGGATTTGTGCATGTGGGCTTATTTTATTAGTTTGATGTCTGACATAGACAGAGTAAGTTGAGGCAGAACAAAAGATGTGCTGGTTGACTTTAGCCTAGATGTTGAGTATGACTTAGATAGAAAGAAGTCAGGTGGACACAGGGGACTGGGCTGGTGTGCAGTGTGTGATCATGGCTCAGGCCTTGAATGTGGAGGTATATTTGGGGTTCGGGGATAGTTTGTGTAGAATAAGATTAGACAGATTCACAGGATTAGACCTTAAATAAGTTATATGCAGTTTCTGGGCTGGAGAGGTTAGATATGGTGTGGCCTTTGGATCACGAGAAGGCATTGTAATCCTGGTAGAAGCCTAGAGGTTGGTTTCAGCACAGGCAGGTGTGGCCAAACTAGGCTGGAGCACTGGATGTGGGACCCAAGCTACATATGGATGTGACATGGGAGGAACCTGGAGTTCAAGAGTATAAGAGTGTTTTAATGCTATACTTGGCTATCTTAAAGAGAAGTCAATGGCGGGGATGGAAAGATGTCTCAGAGGTTAAGAGCACTGACTATTCTTCCAGAGGTCCTCCTGAGTTGAATTCCCAGCAACCACATGGTGGCTCATAACCATCTGTACCCTCTTCTGTATACTGAATACATAATAAATAAATCTTTTTTTAAAGGGAGAGAAGTCAATGAATAACATCCTTGTTGTAAATAACTATCATTTCTTCATATTGACCTGTCAGTTTCACTGTGTAAAAAATTAGTTTTGTTACAGAATTTTTTACATTTTGTTTTTTAAAGAAAAAGTGAAAATTTTTTTCTTATATACTTTTCTGATTTTAGAGAATTTTTAAATGTTGGTTCAGAAGGATTTATTTTCTTACCATAGTATTTTGTTTCTTGAGTGTTTCATAAATACTGAGATTTGGGTCATTTTCAGTATTTCTGTTTTGATTAATATGGTATTACCATATACTCTTTCAGTATATAACTACTCTCCAAAGTGTGGTTGCCATATGAGAAGTAATTAGTATTCAGTTAGTTGAATAGAGCCCCCCCCCATTACCTTGTCACCTGGCAATTGCTTTTTGTTTCTTTAAAGTACTCAAGAGAATTGCTTACCAAGAATGTGACCAGGAGACCTTATTCTACCCCAAGCTGGTTATTTAACTTTACTTCAAAATGAAAACATAGTAGTTTCATAGAAAATCACCAAAATAGCTAAATTATTCACAACTTAGTTTCATATGCCTACAAGGTTCTGCACATGTACATGCAGATCAAAGAATTCCCTAGAATTGTTTAGAAATAAAATTATCTTCGTAAATTATGCCATTGAGTTTTTGAACAGCCATAAATTAGGATTCTGATTTCATCACTGAGGGTTAGGAATATTTTAAAATTTATAGATCGCCACCAGATAGATATATGTAGCTCTATACTGACATCAGCTAAAAAATAATAATTCTCAGTTTTATGTTGTGCAATTAGGGAAGTAGAACCTCTGGGTTAGTTCACAAAAATGGTATCACTAGAAACCTGAAACTGGAATTTCCGTGCAGAGCAGTTCTAGTCTGCTGTTATATGAGTGGGACAGGAAGCACCTGCAATAAACTGGTTATAGATACATTCAGAAATGTAAACTGTCTTAGCTTAGTTAGTAGTAACATTAAGTCAATCCACAACATTTTTCAAAGTCTGTATGAGGAATTCAAACAACCACAATAATTATACACAGATAAGTAGAGATAAAATAGATACTAAATAGAAGGATGATTTTTATTAAGAATAAAAGACACTGCTTTCTAGTATACTCCAGGGAACTAAACCTCACTGGTGACAGTAAATATACAAGCATTTAGAATGTACTCATCATCAGAGTCTTCAAGGTGGCAGAATAAACTGTAATTTTGTGTGAACTTAAAGATATATTCTATTTTTTTGAAGTTTCAATGTACTAAAATAACCTATTCTTTAACATTATATTTTTATTTATGTATGTATTTATATGTATTTTTTCATTAACTACAAACTTCCAATTTTAAAAATGTAACTTCCTGGAGAGATCAGGAATAAAGGGAGAATACCTAAATATAATTAAGGCGATTTACAAGAAGCCGACAGCCAGTATCAAACTTAATGGAGAAAAACTCAAAGAAATCCCACTAAAGTCAGGAACTAGACAAGGATGTCCTCTCTCCCCTTATCTATTCAATATAGTTCTCAAAGTTTTAGCTAAAGCAATAAGGGAACGAAAAGAGATTAAGGGGATACAAAT
>PVIH01001351.1:0-229961 GCA_004025045.1 Sigmodon hispidus
TTTTTTTTTTTTTTTTTTTTTTTTTTTTTTTTTTTTTTTTTTTTTTTTTTTTAAACTTTATTTATTTATTTGCCTTGGTGTTTACCTGGAACTGGAACTACAGACAGTTGTTAGCTGCCATGTGGGTGCTGGGAATCGAACCCGGGTCCTCTGGAAGAGCAGACGGTGCTCTTAACCTCTGAGCCATCTCTCCAGCCCCTGGCCACTCACTCTTATACATATCTTCTGCCTGTCGCTTGTTCCTTGCCTTCCAGTGTGGCATTACTTTTTAGGCCACTTCTGTGGGGTGCACTAGTCCATGGGCCAGAGATGACTGTGCCCTGCTGTCCAGCTTGTTGCTGTTCCTCCATGCATGTGGGCTCCTGTGGCCTGGGCTTCCACGGCTAGGGGTGAGCACAGAGCCTGGGCCTAATGTGTCCTTGTGCTCACTGCTCTCCAGTGGAGTTCAGCAGCAGGGTGTGACATCACAGGGGCAGCCATGTGTCTTCAGTCTCTTTTCCTTATAGGTTCTTCTTCACTGTTGAGGAAGTCTGTCTTCACATTCCGAACACAGGCCCTTTCTAGCTCATTGTGTCTGTTGTCCCATTTCTGCTTTCCTATTAATAGCTTTGGGAACAGAAGTCCTCTGTTTCTTGAACTCGAGAGGTACCTGTTATCTTTTATGTTCAGAAAGACATTTCTTGGGGCTGGAGAGATGGCTCAGAGGTTAGGAGCACTGGCTGCTCTTCCAGAGGACCCAGGTTCAATTCCCAGCACCCACATGGCAGCTTACAACTGTGTGTAACTCCTGTTCTAGAGATCTGAAACCTTCATAGCAATGCACATAAATAAAGCCAAATTGAGAGAGAGGAGGTGGTATTTCTCCTAGGTTGTTGGAGAGCTTTGGAGTTTCTTTAAGTTCATTTAGCTAAAAGTGCGTGCATGCAGTGTAAGGAACGGTTCTCCTTCTGTGTTTGAGGCTGTGTCTTTGGGTTCTCATAGCCACTAGCCCTTTCACACTGAGAGCATCCCTCTCGCAACCCTTGCCAGGCTGTTGTTGATCTTAAGAAATAATAGGTGCTGTCTTGGAATCTGCCCAGAGGACTGTGTGTGTGCTGGGTATCCAAGGCCTGGCATGCTAAGTACATGCACTGTGACTGCACTGTCTTTTTCATACGTCACTTTAGGTCTTACTGCATGGAGGTTAGAGTGTTTTAAGGGACATTTGGTCATTTTAGCTACTGGGTGTTTAGTCTTGTCTTTTTTGGACAATCACATATATATTTAGCTAGTGTGACCCCCTTTTTTTCTGAAATACACCGCCCAGAGCAAGCACCCTTAATCTGCCCCTGGTGGGGTCTGGGCTAGTAGGACAGGACCCAGCTACGTAGACTGCTCCTCACAGCAGGCTGTTCACGGGGCAGGGCATCCACACCCTGCATAACAGGACTGAGTTGGCTGCACTGTTGGCACATGGCTCTCAGCCACATCTGCACTGCAGACTGGTGCCATCCATACAGGACTCCTGTGAAGGTCCACAACAGCCAGGATGGTCTGCTTATACCATCCTCTACAGGGATCATACACCTCTCTCATGCACTAGTTAGATATTTTTTGATAATGTTTAATAATAAAATTAAAACTGCTACCTTGGGCTTACAAGATGGCTCAGTGAATAAAGATACTTGCTACCAAATCTGACGTGAGGTTGCTCCTGGAACTCAGAGTAGGAGAGAACCAGCTTCTTTAGATTGCCTCCTGACTTCCCTGCCCACTAAGGCATGCCCTCCCAGTAGATAAATTAATTTTAAAATTAAGGAATCTCCAAATCTTTGACCTTAATGTTTTAGCAGGAATATGTTTAAGAAAATGCATAAGTAGTAGTTACCTTGACCCCGTCATTCTGGTGCTTCTGGCCTGCTTGCTATGATGCTTAGGCTGGCCCCAAACCTGTACTGTCCTCCCACCGTAGCCTTCCATTGCTGCTGTCTGTGCTAGTGGGACAGTGCTCCTGCAGTACTGCTTGTGTGACTGTGCTAACACATCACACTCTGTGTTCTTTCTCTGTTGTCCTTACCATTTGAGATGGTGTATGGTAAATGCATCACAGTTGGTTCTGTGGATGCACCATGTTATTTTGACAATGTAGTTCCCTGTTTCTGGTCACACAAATTGCGTTCTGTCTGGCTGCAGTAGGGCCTGCTTTGGCAGCAAGCCTTTCTTGTGCCCTATACTCTGGGTGCAGCTCATGTTTCCCGAGGATGGGCAGTGTCAGATGACCAAGTCAGAGCCTGGGCCTCTGAGCGCTTGCTTGTCTTGTCTGCTGGTTCTCCCTCTCCCATTGCCACCAACCATGAACAAACGCCTCCGCCCTCTATTGCCAGAGGCCTGACTGCTTACCATCTGAGAACTGTCTCAGCGGTCTGCATCGCTTCGTTTACATATTGCCCCTGGATATTGCACATCTGTGTTTCAGTTGTGACACTCACTTTAGAGCAGCTTGTGTGTGCAAAGAACACCTGCCATTGCCTCCTGGTGCATACCTTTCAGATGCTCCTTAATCTTATAGGGTCACTGTGTGTCTACATGTGTATGTATTCTTGTGTGTGCAGATGAACATGTCTTTGTGCCTGTGATGCTAGAGGTCAGCCTTAGGTGTCACTTCTCAGCTGCCCACCATATTTGTTACATTATTTATTTGTGGGGGCAGGCATGCATGAGCCTGTGGAGGTCAGAGGACAGTGTTCCGGGGTTGGTGGTTTCCTTCTACCTTGTGCAGCCTTGGGATTAAGCTCAGGTCATGATCCCTAGTGGCAAGCCCCTTTCCCTGCTAAGCCTTTTTTCCGGCTCCCATTTTGTTTTTGAGACAAGGTCATTCACTGACATGGAAATTGCTAAGAAGGTTAGGCTGGCTAGCCAGTAGCCCCACGGTCCTCCTGTCTCCACCTCCCAGACTGGGATTACAAGTATGTGCTATCATAGCCTGCTTTTCTTATCTGTGTACTGGTGATTAAATCAGGTCCTCAGGCTTGCATGGCCAGGGCTTTTATCCACCCCTTTGAGCCACCTCCTCAGGCTTAGTTTTGTGAAACTATAGAAAACCAGAAGCTGTCAGAAAATCAATGGTGGTGCACACCTTTAATCCCAGCATACTAGGCCAGCCTGATCTACAGAGCTGGGACTACACAGGAAACTGTTTCAAAAAACCAGAAAAGAAGGAAGGAAGGAAGAAAGAAAGAAAGATAGATCAAAGTTTTTATTTTGAAGAAATGCTTTGTAACACTTTATTTTTTTGTGGTGTAGTGATGGACCTGTGACCTGTGCGTGCTGAGCAAATAATCACTGTTGAGCTATACTCCAGCCTTCCATGCCACGTTCACTGTGCTTGAATATGTAGGTCTTTCCAAGCTGATGGTGTTAAGTCTGCTGGAGCATATTTAGTACACCAGGTTATGCACGTGGCCATTTCCCGTGGTGTTCAGAAAGGACGGTTGCAGGGGTTTCTGAGTCCTGCTGGTGACTTCCTAGAGTTGTGCTATGAGCTCAGGCAGTTGACTGCCCCACTGGTGGCCTATGAGCTGGAGTTCTGTGAGCACACAAGCAGTCCATGGCTTAGTCAAAATGTAAGCGAGGCCAGCTGACCACCCAGCTGATGGGCCATAGTTGAGGGTGTTGTGCTCATACCATCTGCCTCCCTGCTGATAGTCCCTGAGGTCTGTCTTCTAGTCTCAGACCCATTTGGTCAACAGCCCAGGCACTACGGTTGGTTCTTTCGGGTGAATCCCGAGGTCAGCAGTGAGCTCTTGTGTCCCTGCCCCTTTCACTACAGGGCCACTGAGAAAGGCTCACTGGTGTGGGAGGCTGCCACTCAGCTCTCTTGTCTTCCCACAGCATTCGAAGACATGCTGGAGAACCCACTTAACAGCACACAGTGGATGAACGACCCCGAGACAGGCCCTGTCATGCTGCAGATCTCTAGAATCTTCCAGACACTGAATCGCACGTAGGTGGTATCTCCTGTGCTCCTTGGCTGTGCAGCCTCAGCAGCCTCCAAGGCAGTGGGCACATCGCCTGGCCGGGACCTTCCTGGATCACAGCTGCCTGCGATGACTCTCCTCCCTGACCTTACTGCTCCTCGACTTCCTTCCGCCATGTTTGAAAGCCACAGTCCTAGCTTCTGACAGGTGTTTACAGGAAGTGGCTCTTGCACTGGGAAGTGAACGATGCTGCCCCAACCCCTCCAGATGCTCTGCTGGGCTCCTAAAGTGCTACTTGAATTGACCCTTAGGTGTTTGCTTGTGGAGCCCACTGTATTTTAAAGAAGGCATGTTCTGATCCAAAGTGTTCCGTCAAGTGTGCTAATTTAACCAGAGTGACTCACAGATGACTTTAATAAATAAGCCCTTTTCCTATTTTCAGTTGCGTCACTGCGGCAAGGATGTCACATGTATCCCCAGGCTGTGCATGCTGCCTTCCCCAGAGCACGTGTCATGGCCACTTTTATTTTCTTGAGACAGGGTCTCTGTGTAGCCCTGACTGTCCTGGAATCACTCTGTAGCCCAGGCTGGCCTTGAGATCAGAGATCTGCCTGCCTCCGCCTCTGAGTGCTGGGACTAGAGGTGTACTCCCCACCACCCCAGCTTTCATGGCCACTTTTTTGCCTTGGGAATCTTGATCTTCCAGGCTGTCCTAGCTCAAGTTGGGGTTGGGGACAATGGCATTGCTGGAACCAGGCCTTCCCCCAGGTACAGCTGGTGGGACAGGGAAGTCTCCCTGTGCCATTCTTTCTCTCTTAAATACTATATTTTCATCTTTTAAAATTCAAGAGTGTGTTTGTGTGTGTTGTAGGAATCCTAATTGGCCTTCTAATAAAAACCAAGAGGCAGATATTGGGGAAAAGCTGAAAGATCAGAGAGACAGAGGAGCAAGCCACAACCACTTCTCACCCAGTCAACTCCTCAGCCCTAAGGGGAAGATCCTGTTTCCATGAATCCTCAGACCAAATAGGGGAAGTGAAGGCAAGTGCAGGCCAAAATGAAAAGGCTGAACTCCTGCCTTTTCCCGCTTTACAGTCCTCTCTCTGCCCAGCCATATCACTTTTTGGTTCAAACTTCCTAGAGCTAGAATTAAAGGTGTGTGTGTTTCCTAAGTACTGGGAGCACAGGCCTGGAATCCCAAGTGCTGGGATTAAAGGTGTGCGCCACCACCACCTGGCTCTGTTTCTCTTTTAGACTGGATTAATCTTATGTAGCCCAGTGTGGATTTGAACTCACAGAGATCCAGATGCATCTCTGTTTCTGCCTTTGTGTTAAAATTAAAGGTGTGTGTCACTAGTGCCTGACCTCTATAGCTAACCCTGTGGCTGGCTCTGTCCTCGGACTTCAGGCAATCTTTATTTGATTACACAATATGTTACCGTGTGTGTGTGTGTGTGTGTGTGTGTGTGTGTGTGTGTGTGTGTTTACACACTCATGGGGGCCTGTGCTTATGCCACAGTGCACATGTGGAGATCAGACCTATTCAGAAATTGCTTCTTTCCTTTCCGTGGTCCCAGGAATCAAGCTCGGGTGTCAGGCTTGTCCAACAAGCACTTTTTTTTTTTTTTTTTAAATACCTCCTGACTCTTGTTTCTGGCCCAGGGAGACCCCTTCCTGTAAGCCTTGCTTAGTGTGACTGTGGAAAGCATTTAACTCTCAATGTGTTTTAAGTGTCTTTATGAAGCAGTCACACCTACCTGCCTGATCTCCACTTCCAAGGTGAGCTGTAGACATAGCCACAGCCTTGACAATCATCCTGTTGCAGAAACATCTAAGAACATGTTTCTAGGTGCTCGGAAAGTAACTCAGTTCCTGAAGTGCTTGCTGTGGAAGTGTGAGGGCCTGAGTTTGAATCCTTGACACCCATGTAAAAATCTAGGCATGGTACACACACCTGTAATCCAGTGTTTGGAGTGGGTAAGTAGAGTTTGATCCTAGAGGCTCATAATAGTCTGGAGAGTGACAGGAATAGACACACTGCCAGTCCCATGCCAGGGAGATCTGCCTGTCTGCCTAGTGAGATAGTCAGGGATCAGAAGCTTGGAGGGAACTGTTCCTGCAGAGGACTCCAGGTTAATCCCAGCATCAACAACCACCTGTCTGACTCCAGCTCCAGCTCTAGAAGGTCTGGTTCTCTGTTCCAGCCTCTACACACACATCCAAATAAAAATAAAGGGGTTTTGGTTCCATGGGAGTGTCCTGTACTTGGGGGATGGGCCCTGATGCTCTGGGCCTTTGTCCAGGATCTCTGTGTGTGTTTTTTACGACACTAATGTCTTCCTAGTGACCAAGTGGACAAGCAGCTGTGCCCCCGAGACAGCTTGAGAAACGAGCACAAACTGGATCTGTAAGGGGCTCTTCATTTGGAGAGAATGGGTTTCCTGTTTGGGTTTTAGTTGTTTTTGAGACAGAGTTTCTCTTCGTAGCCCTGGATGTCCTGGAACTCTGTAGACCAGGCTAGATTCAAACTCAGAGGCCAGCCTGCCTCTACCTCTCCAGTGCTGGGATTCAAGGCATGTGCCACCTCCCACCCACATGGATTTCCCCTTGGCTGTTCATTTAGATATGTTTCCCTACTAACGTGTGCCTTCTGTGCTCCATTTGAGCCCAAGGCCTGAGGTTGCAAATGCATTCTTTAATCCCAGCCTCTGGTATGCATAGAACAGTGTTTCTATTGGGCTATAGTTTTTAGACATTAAAAAGAGTGGAGTTATTAATGGTGTGTGTGACTGTTTGTGAGCTGCCATGCATATATGAAGGTCAGAGGATACTCTGGACTTTCCCTTTCCACTGTATACGGGCTCTACATGTCTGACTCAGGTCTCCAAGTTCACCTCTAAGCATTTTACTTGCTGAACCAACCCCCCCCTCCTCAACTCTGGGTTCTAGTTTTAACATACTATGGAGTTCTGGAAAGAACCACAGTGGTGATAACCAGTGGCTGCCCTGGGGCCTTAGAGTAACTACCCTAGTGCCAGATTTCCGCTCCTGCTTTGGCCACTGGGGGTGCACAAGGCACTGGGTCGTACTTGATGCACAGACTCTTGTGGAGCCTTGTGGGTGAACACTATCTGGCAGTCATTGTTTAGGGCTGGTGTTGCATGGCTGGCAAAGCATGGGATTTGTCATTCTGCATGTAGACTTGAAAGCTGGGACCCAGAGGGAAGAAAACATGTGCCTTTAAGCTCAGCTTATGTCTCAACTGTTGATGGCTTAGTGACTTGAGCAGTTGGGCTGGATTTGTGGCTCTGAGTTGTAGCTGTTACTAATAAGGTATGGACATAGGTCTAGTGACACTGAGGCCTGACACTTGCACAGTTGGCCTGGGTAAGGCAGCCATTCTATTGAACACAGGGCAGGCGTGTCATTTCAGAGTCTGTACAGCCATGTCCCTTAGGGAACTTGTAGAATAAGTCTCTGTGCAGATCAGTGGATGACACTTCTTAAGGGGGGCACAAGGGAACTCTGGTGGGGGAACTGGATCTAGGGAAGGCCTTGGGGTTCATAGTCCACAACCTTCTTGAGGGTAAGACCTGTGCTGAGATCTCAGGTTCAGGCCTAGCAGGCCATGGCGGTGGAAAACAAACTTAATGGATGAGTGGGAGGTAGCTTCAAGCTTCAACGTACCCCCGAGACAGCCAGGCGTAGATCCTGTTCCCAGAATTTACTTACCAAATTTCTACACTGGGCTTGAAGCACTACTGTGAGCAGATGGCTTAGGAAAGCAATGTTTCATTGCAGAATACTTATTTTTAATGGCATGTTTGTGCCCTGGCCTCCAGAGGCAGGGTTTCTCTGTATAACAGCCCTGCTGTACAGGAATTCCCTCTGTAGACCAGTCTGGTCTTGAACTCACAGAGATAGACATGAATGGCGTATTTCAGACTATATCCTTTAATACTCCCAAGTATTAGCTGAAGGATGGTGGTGCACACCTTTGATCCCATCATTCGGGAGGTAAAGGCAGATGGATCTCTTGTGTGTTCCAGGACAGCCAAAGTTATACAAAGAAACCCAGTCTTGGAAAACAAAACAAATAAACAAGAAACTTCCAGGTATATTTGTGTTTGGGCTCTAATTAGACTAGAAAGTATAGTTTCATATCACGGGGCAGAACAAGGAGTGGACATGGCCAGACATGGAGGTTTCTCTGGGTAGCTGTGTGGATTGTGGGCCAGTAATAAGGGGTGGGCAGGAAGGCATGCATGTTGTGCTGAGGCAAGAGCATGACCACATACTCCTTTGTCAGCTGGCCTGTTCACTTTCCTTCCTTGGTAGACCCTTGCCACCTTTCCCCAAGACGCTTTGTCCTCCATACATACCCTCTAACCACAGCGTGATGAGAAGTCCTTTGGGGTCTTGTCCCCTGCTTGGTTGTGTTTATACCTGTGGTGCCTACATGTTCCTGTTATCAGGGTACCATGGGATCTCAGCTGGGAGGTGCCCTCCAGCTGCAGAGCTGTGCATATAGATGAAGGCAGGGAGTGGGAGGGAGGTGGAGACCCATTGCAAGTTGTAAAAGGTGAAGATCTCGACTGAAGGATTGGCATGGGAGTGTTGTAGAAGGGGATTGGGAGGGAAATAGACAGGAAGGTCATGGGGGATAGAGTCCTATCTCAAAGAAAAGGGCCTGAAGGACAATAGCAGATGTAGATCACAGACAAGAGGGACATTGAAGATAGGCGAGGGTGATCTCCACTACAGAAGGCTTGGGCTGCCAAGCATAGGATTACCCTGGAGAGTGGTACACTTCCACCAGCAGCTGTTTATCACAATACCAAAGATAGACTGGTGTATGACCCGGGAATCCCAAGATATCTAAAGAAGTGAAAGCAGGCTCTCCAGCAGGTCCTGTGTGCACAGCAGAAGCCGCCACATAGTCTGGAGGTGGGACAACCCAGTGTCTGTGGGTCTGTCCGTCACTTGGGGCACTACGCAGCCTTAATAGGAGAGAATCCCCCCTCACCTAACAGTGGGGATTGATGTGGAGGGATAATACTGAATGACAGGAACCAGACAGGTTTCCACAGCTCACAAACTCAGCACAGGAAGTTGAGTAGTGTGTTTCACAGAGAGTTTCAGTTTAAGGAACAAAAGTTACAGAGAAGCATGGCTGCAGCCTGAATGTGTTAAATGCACTGAACTGCGCAGTTACAATGAAATCAGCTTCCAACTCCAAACCTCCTAGGACCAAGGGATGGAAGAAGGTCTTTTACTAATGCTTGGCAAAGAGAAGCAGAGAGAGGCCTAGCTTAAGGTGATTCAGGCGACAGCTTTCCTTTCTAGCTTCTTTCTGGCCAAGCTGGGTGACCCAGCATTGCAGTCTGGTGGTGCTCCCTGGGGACAAGAACGGTGTCACTTTAGATCAGCCTGTCAGGTTCTAAGCCCAGGATAGTTAGCAGGGGGACCAAGATGGGTGGTGTAGTGTTCATTAAGAGATATCTGGATGTAGAATACCCACCACTTAGAGAGGTGCCCAGGAGGATGTGTGACTGGCAGTCATGCTGAGGTCTGAGGAAAAGCACCTCAGAGCTGTGACTCAGGCACAGAACTAGCCTCTCACCCATCCTACCATTCACAGCTTCATAGGAGCTGTCAGAGTTTCACAGACCCCTAGAGAGAGGAAGAGCCTTCCACACACCCTATGAGTGATAGGCTACAGACTGGCCCCACTTGCTTCTAGGCCTCTGGTCCATGGTGGGATGGTGGTGGTGTATGGCTTGTGCAGGCCATCCAGGATTCAGTCAGTTCTTTTTATGACATTTTTACTTCTGGCTCTCCACCTCTGCCCAGTGTCTGAATACACACAGGGCTGGTCTTGTTCTATCCTGGCTTTGGGAGCACAGCTTTGTTCTGGTAAGTCTTGGTGCTCTGGCCCTACAAGCTGAAACTATATGCTACTGTGTCCCTTGAGGGTATTTTTTCATTGAAGAAGTGTGATGCTGTAAGGACCTGGATTCATTTGCACTTCGGTATCTGGGGGCAGGGCCCAGGTCTTCGAGTGAACTCTGCAGCCAATGGGTTCAAAAGTTGGATTCGCACCAATCGCCGCTGTACCTTACCCCTTGGCCCAATCTTGAAATGCCAAGGTGTGTCACATCTTGCTTATGTATGTTTTATTTTAAAGACCCCCGCTCGTCGGGGCTTGGGGTCCTTAGCCTTTCCACTGTGCCGGAACTAGGTTATCTATCGACTCAGGTTTGTGGGAACCTGTATGTAGCAATAAAATCCTCACTCTTTACAGCGTGTCCAGCCTCCCTGGTAGCAATCGTGGAAACTCTTACACGCAGGCATAACAATGTCACGTGTAAGTTTTCCCCACTCCACCATTGCCCACGTAGACACACAGAAGACCTAGTTTTTTTTCCTAGGGAAGAGCTCACCCCGTGGGCTTTGGTGTCCCCAGACAAGGTGAGACCCTCTGATCACAGCAGCTGGCTCCCTGGATGCTCAGAACCTTTTTCCAGGCATGTTTTTTTTTTTTTCTCTTGGCTGTCCTAGAGTTCACTCTGTGGTCCATGCTGGCCTCAGACTCAGAGATTGACTCTGCATCCTAAGTGCTGGGATTAGAGGAATGGACTACCACTGCTGGTCTCCAGGTATGGCCTTGACATTTGGTTTTGTCCAGCTTGAGGAAGTCTTTTGGAACTAAGGGGCTGTGTGTGAGGGCTTTGTCTCCTTACCTTGAGGCTATGCCTTAGTTCTTCCTTTACCTGGTCAGGAGTTTGAAAACTGCTGTTGGGTACCTGCTCAGACCTGGGTCTCTGCTGAACTGAGTTCTATCTTTGCCTCACATCTATTTTATTTTATTGTATTTTACTTTTGTTTTTCAAGACAGAGTTTTATGTGTAGCCCTGACTGTCCTGGAACTCACTCTGTAGACCAAGCTGGCCTCTAACTCACAGAGATCCTCCTGCCTCTGCCTCCAGAATGCTGAGATTAAAGTTGTGTGCCACTATCGCCCTGCTTCCTCACACCTATTTAATGTGGGTCCCAAAGAAATGTGGACGCATTTCCAGTGTGCAGAGACACAGTTGCCCCAGGGCCACACAAAGTCAAGCCTTGGGCACGTTTTGCAGCATTCAGAAGGTCCAAAGATGACAACAAATTAACTGTGCTTATGTCCCAGAGCAGCTGGGCCTGAGGTGTATGAAGACCACTCAGGAGTGGTGTGGCCAGAGACACTTGATTGTGGATATGGAGTTTTTATACTTGCCACTTGTATTGTCATTCACAAGGCTGGAACCTTGGGCTGGCATGGATAAAAACACAGCTCCATCCTTGGTTTGGGCTCTGTGGTCCACAGAGCCTTGACTGATAGGATACAATATCTAGGCCACTCAGTCTGTTGTGCAGTTGCTGGTAGCACAGTGCCTACTGGGTGGGGTGGCATGGGGACAAATATATGTTCCAGGAGGGCAGGCATGCCAGGGGTGTTGGTTGTTTTTACTCTTGGGGCTCTTTTGGATCTTTGGAGACCTGCTTCCGAGTTCCCAAATAAATCATATACAGAGGCTATTATTATTTATAAATGTCTGGACTTAGCTTGGCTTGTTTCTAGCCTGCTTTTCTTAAATTATCTGTCTATCTTTTACCTCTGAGCTTTTTCCTTTTCCTACTTCTGTAATCTTGTTTTCACTCTTACTCTGTGGCTGGATGGCTGACCCCTTGTGTCCTCCTTTCCTTGTTCTTCCGCTCCTTCTTCTCTTTTTTTTCTCCTTCTATTATTCTCTGCCTGTCAGCCCCACCTACCTTTTCTGTGCCCATCGGCCATTTAGCTCTTTATTGGACCAATCAGGTATTTTAGACAGGCACAGTAACACAGCTTCACAGAGTTAAACACAGCATAAAAAAGGGTGCAGTACATCTTTGTGTAGCACAAATGTCGATTGTAATGAAAGAGACTCAGAGCCAGATATTGGGGAAAGGCTGAAATATCAGAGAGAAAAACACCACAGCCAAATCTCACCCAGCTATCTTCCAGCTTCCTCAGCTTCACTCCTGGTCACTTCTAATTGCTGCTGTTTTCCTGAATCTGCCTTAAATACCCTTCTCACCCAGCTGTATCCCATCCAGGTTAGGATTAAAATCATGGGCTACTCTATTTGGTAGTCAGCCTTGAACTCATAGAAACAAAGAAAGTTCTCTGTCTCTGGAGTTTGGGATTAAAATCATAGGTCACCACTCCCAGCTTTCCCTGTGCTGGGATTAAAGGTGTGTGCCATTGAAGCCCAGCTGTTTGACCTTGTACTCAAAGATCAAGAACTTCCTGAGCTATGTCTGCCTAGTTTTTGACTGTGTGTTGATCTCTTGATATTCCAGGTTTTATTAAATATGTAACATATTACCACACCTTTGCATCATCAAAAAAATTTAACACATCTTAAAATAATATTTCACAGCACAGGGGCTTCACAGTAGGTTCAGAGCTGGGATAGGGCCACGCTGTCTCAGGAGCTCAGGAACTATATAACCCCAGCTTCACAAAAGCCTGGACAGGCTTGCTTGCCTCTGGAGGCCTAACAACCATACAAGGAGCTTCAGTCAGTAAATGTGTAGCAGACCTCTAAGCAGAGGACAAGTGGGCATCCCTTTGAGCTTGTGAGCTGCATCCTGTAGGATTTAGGAACAGATGGTTATGCTGAGGAAGGTCAGGCTGGGTGCAAGCTGGAACTCAAGCTTGAGACTCCTAGATGGCTCAGAAATCTTAGCTGCTACTATGGTTTATGAACATTCAGTGCTCAGTCCTACCCAGCGAACAGGTAATCCTACTATTTAGTCTCTGAGAGGGATAACGAATTTAATTAGTTTGCTAAGTTTAAATAGCATTTTCTCTTTGAGGGAGCAGAGAGGCAGCCTGCCTTGTACATGTGCTCACTGGGCTCTCTCTGCTGGTGTCCTGTCCTAGGTGAAAGGCCAGGGTATAGATGTATAGTGCTGGTTTTTAGGGGTTTTTTTATATTCATCTTTATTTTATGTGAATTGGTGTTTTGCCTGCATGTATAACTGTAAGGGTGTCAGATCTTAGAATTACAGACAGTTGTTAGCTGCCACGTGGATGCTGGAAATCAAACTCAGGTCCTCCAGACAAACAGTCAGTGCTCTAAACTGCTGAACCATCTCTCCAGCCCAGGGTTTGGTTTTTTTATTCATAGTTCTTTTATTTGGATAGCAGTCTTGTCATATGTGGTCAAGAACATTCATATATGAAGCCAAGTAAATCCAGATGTTAAATGTTGGTCTTCAAACATTATAGCCAATGATGACATTTGCCTATTATCTCTCTGATATAACCATTGCTACATTTCAGTGGCCACCAAACTATTCAGCATATCTTCCTTAACTGCCAAATGTTGAAATTGCCAGTTTTTGTGGGTTAATGCTCTTTACACTGTAAAGATTTTTCACTTGTATTGGTCAGTAGTTAGACAAGAAGTAGAGGCAGGCAACCAGACTAGGAGAATTCTGGGAAGAGAAAAGACAGAGAAGCAGATGCCAGCCAGACACAGAGGAAGCAAGATGAGAATGCTGCACTGAGAAAAGGCTCCAAGCCACATGGCTAAACATGGATAAGAATCATGAATTAATTTAAGTGAAAGTAATAAGCCTGAGCTACTGGCCCAGCATTTCTGTAACTTTAAGCCCCCTAGTCAATTATTTGGGAATTATTTTGAGAGTTTCTGATGGGACAGAAAAACTTCAGACTACAAGTTTTTTCCTCCAAGCTTTTCATTGCTATAGGCAGCTCAGCAGGAGTTGGGGGAATCAGGTCAACCTTGGTGTACTGCCAAAATGTGGCCAATCATGGCTTTGAGTTTACCAGTGCTGGGCCTACTCTGAGAGGCTGCCGCTGAAATGAGCCCTGGTCTAAGGTGGAAAGTTTGTCACCTCTGGAAGCTTGTTTGCTGCTTTGTGTTTATGTTTGTAGTCTTGGCACAGGAGATCAAAGCTAATATGGGATACATGGTGAGACTCAGCGTCAAAGAGCAAAAAAAAACCAAAAACTTTGCATTTTTAAATGTTTGTGTTGAGGAATTAATTTCCTTAACTTCTTTTTAAAAAATATTTATTTATTATGTATATAGTATACAGAAGAGGGTACCAGATGTCATCATAGATGGTTGTGAGCCACCATGTGGTTGCTGGGAATTGAACCTGGGGGGTCCTCTAGAAAAACAGTCAGTGTTCTTAACCTCTGAGCTAACCCCCAATTTCCTTAACTTCTAAGGATATTTAAAACCTATTATTTTCTTTTAAGTACATTCAGAAGTGACTGTATTTAAACAGTTGATGGGTTTTCTCTCTCTCTCTCTCTCTCTCTCTCTCTCTCTCTCTCTCTCTCTCTCTGTGTGTGTGTGTGTGTGTGTGTGTGCGCGCGCACACACACTGGGACCTTTACTGCTGAGAAATGACATTCTGGTGTTTACCTTGGTTGTCCCTCATGCTCAGTCGAGGATATAAGCAGGACCAACTCCATCTCTTCCCCCAACAGTGAATAAAGTGAAAACTCTCTAGATAATAATTTTGAAAGGTCACCCTCATTTGAGGGTCAGGATGGAGGGCCATAAAATTGGAAACCTTTGATCCCAAACATAGTATAATCAAAACAGCTTGAGTTGGCCTCCAAGGCTGTGCATCTTACTCCTGGCAGGATTTACTTAGCACAGAAGTGCTTCCACATGCCCCCAGCACCTGCTGTCCACCCAGACATAGTGCAGCATCATTGCTCCCCTTAGCAGCTGTATCTGTTTTGTGGAAAAACTGTTTATTGCACTTTTAGATAACACACCAACATTTCAACATCTGGAAATACAAGAGGACTCTGATCAAGAAGACATTAATAGGAGCAGCATGGACATCATCAGTTGCTTTTTCCTGTGGTAGAAAACAGCCCTGTCACCTCAGTGTTGACCAGCGGGGAATGGAGATATAGAGGTGCTATAATTGCTGGGGCCTCCTATCACCAGGTGATTCTCTACCTCCAATATCAGCCCATGGGCTCTGTCCAGCTTGAGGAGGTCAGTTACAGCCAAGAAGAGGTCAGGGGCTTCTGATCAAAGATTCCAATGAGGCCATTCTGGGTCTTGATAGGGTTTGCAGTGAGTCATTTGTATCCAGGGTCCCCAGCTCCTAGATCTGAGGGCACTGCCAGGAGCAGATGATCTGATTTAAGAGGGAGCCTGGGAAAGCCAGTACTTCAGCCTAAGCCACTGTCATTCTGGATTTAGGTGTAAGCCACACTTGTCCTTAAGGCCCTCCCTGGCAACAGTAACCACCAGCTCCCCCCAAAATTGGCTGTTCTGCATCTTCAGTAGAAGTTGCTATTGATGGCAATGTCATAGGCAGTACAACCCTGGCCTTTTGTACCCAGCTCACTATGTGGCTCTCCCAGCAGCTTGGTCCTCCTCCAGCATCTGAACCAGTTTATCTCCAGCCATGTCCACTGGGGTCAGGATGGAGGGAATAGTGGCAGATGCTGATGAAAACCTTTCCTTCCCAAGAGTTAGTCTTTCTGCAGAAACCAGGCTGGGCCACATCTGCACAGATTCTGGCCTGGCTATCTGGGCTTGCTGGAGCTCTTTGCAAAGAAGCCAGCAGCAGCAGCTTTTGTGTGGTTTACACAGTCTCATCACCCATCAACTCTCTGTCCAGAAGCTTCGAATCAGCCATAGTCTTGGGAGAAATTCCTACATCTCCAAATGGTGAAGAACTTTTCCTAGATAAAAGAAGCCGGCCTGCTGCAGGTCCTCAGTCCACAGTTCATTATAATGAGGTCATCATCCTTAAGTCTGTTGGGTCTCTTGGTCAATCCTGTTTGGCCGAAGCATAAATTTGTACCTGTTTTCTAAAAAGAACTTTGAAATAGGCCAATGAGATGGCTCAGTGGATCCAGATGCTTGCAATAAGTGGGACGACCTGAGTTCAATCCTCAGGTCCCTCTGGGTGGAGGAGGAAAGTGAGTCCACATGTACACTGTAGTACAGGTACATCCTCACACACAAAATTTTAAAAAATGTTTGAAATATAATATTGTAACATTGTGTTATGCAATTCACTCTTTGGAAGTGTGTAATTAGTTTTTTTTAAAGCACATTTTGTACATATGTCTAGCCCATGGCATTGCCACTCCATGCCCATCAGGCTGCAGCGCTTTGGCTACTCTGGATCTACTGAGTCAAAGTACATTTTCCACTCTGGCTTCTTTCATTTAGCACCAGCTTCACCTGCACTGTAGCTTGGGCCAGTGTTTCATTCCCTGTAGGAGTTCAGGGATCTTCACTAAGCCAATTCCTTTGTATCATAGGCCATTGGACAGTTGACTCTAACATTTATCCTCCATCCATTGATGAACAGATGACTGCATTGTCTCTTGGCTGCAGGGAATGCTGCTGCTAGTGTGTAGGTGCTCATTTTTGTTTGATATCCCTTCTACATTCCTGACTGGATACAAGTGACCACATCCAGTCCTTTCTGTGCTATGTACTCTTTGGATAATCTGGTAAAACCCAGACCTCTTCTGAGAGATGTTCCTCCTGTTTTGAGACAGGGTCATTTTATATAGCACAAGCTGGCCTTAAACTGTCAATCCTCCAGCCTCAATCTGTCCACTAGTACTGGGATTACAGGCGTATGTCACATCTAGCAAATTAAAAGTCACATCACTGTAAATTTTTCTCTTTCTTTTCCATGATAGTGATGGAATTTAGGGCCTTACACATGCTATGTAAGTATGTTACACTACGTTATATTCCCAGCCTGTTTTTCTTTATTTCTTTTTTGCTTTTCTTTTTTTTTTAATTTCTTTTTATTTATTTGCCTTGGTGTTTGCCGAGAACTGGAACTACAGACAGTTGTGAGCTGCCATGTGGGTGCTGGGAATCAAACCCTGGTCCTCTGGAAGAGCAGTCAGTGCTCTCAACCTCTGAGCCATCTCTCCAGCCCCTCTTTTTTGTTTTTCAAGACAGGTTTTTTCTATGTATCCCTGGCTGTCCTGGAACTTGCTCTGTAGACCTGGCTGGTCTCAAACTCAGAGATCTACCTGCCTCTGCATCTGGAGTGTTGGGATTAATGTTTTGGTTTTTTTTTAAAGATTTAGTTTGTATCTATCTGACTTAGTGTAAGTATAAACAAGAGACTGAAACAGTTGGATCTCCTAGAACTGAAATTAGAGGCAGTTTTGAGCTGTTATGTGAGGTCTAGAAACTGACTCGGGTCCTCTGCAGGAGCAATACGTGCTTTCAACCACTGACTCATCTTTCTAACCTATACCAGCCCCATGTTAAAAAACAAAAAACAACTGTCAAAATAGGGCCTGGCATGGTGGTGTACACCTTTAATCTCAGTACGTGGGAGGCAGGGGCAGGTGTATCTCTGTGAGTTTAAGGTCATCTAGAGCTACATAAAAAGAGACCCTGCCTCAAAACAAAAAAATGTCAAAATAGCATATAAAAATGTGTTGTCTCATTTTTTGTTAATGTATGTATACATGCACAAGGCCAGAGGTCAATGGTAGATGTTTTCCTTACATCATCCTTCATTTTTAAAAAACATTGCTTTTTTATTTTATATGTGTATAGGTGTTTTTCATATGTGTGTGTGTGTGTGTGTGTGTGTGTGTGTGTGTGTGTGTGTGTGTGTGTACATGTGTTTCTGGTGCCCGAGGAAGCCAGAAGAGGGCATTAGATCTCCTGGAACTGAAGACAGTTGTGAGCTGCCATGTGGACTCTTGTCTTGGTTTGGGTTACTGTTGCGGTGACTTGACCAAAAGCAACTTGTGGAGGAAAGGCGTTATTTGGCTTACACTTCCACATCCCTGTTCATCACAGCAGGAACCCAGAGGCTAGAGCTGATGCACAGGCCATGGAGGGGTCCTGCTTGCTGGCTTCCCCTGGCTTGCTCAGCCTGCTTTCTTCAAGAACTCAATACACCAGCCCAGGGACGGCACCACCCACGTGGGCTGCTCCTTCCCACACTGATCACTAATTAAGAAAATGGCCTACAGGAGAAGAGGGAGGCACTGTCTCTAGATGACTCTGGCTTGTGTCAAGTTGACATAAAACTAAGCCAGGGCAGCTCTTTTTTTTTTTTAAGATTTATTTATTTATTATGTATACAGTGTACAGAAGACGGTACCAGATATCATCATAGATGCTTGTGAGCCACCATGTAGTTGCTGGAAATCGAACTCAGGACCTCTGGAAGAGCAGCCAGTGCTCTTAACCTCTGAGCCATCTCTCCAGCCCGCCAGGGTAGCTCTTAACCAGAGTCATCTCTCCAGCTCTTCCACCTTAGGTTTTGAGACAAAGTCTCTCATTGATCCCAGCTTGACAAGTTAACCCAGCATCACTGGACCCTCACAGGATGGGTATATAAACTCAGCAATACTCAAATTCTATCCAATAGATACCTGTGAACAGGAAATAGTCCTTACAACAGGTGACACAGAGCATTTCTGAGTTCTGTGTCCAAGCTGGTGTCTGCCTGATTTTTTTTTTCTGTGTAGCAGAGGCTAGCCTTGAACGTGGCATCCTCCTGCCTCAGCTTCCTAAGTGCTGAGATCACAGGTTTGCACCACCACATCCAGCTTCTATCTGGTTTTGCACATGGAAGTGTCACGAAGGGAAGAGATCTCAGAGGTCTGGAGCAGCCTCCCTTCTGATTCACCTCACAGCTCTGCCCAGATTTAATAGGAATGAGCCCCGAAAGGGGAAGGGGAGCCTGCTCTCAATGGGACACTGATGTGGGATGTCTTTCTGTATGCTGTGAATATCATTTGTTAATAAAGGAACTGTCTTGGCCTATGGCAGGCATCTTAGAAGTAGGTGGGAAATCCCAGCATAGATAGGGGAAGGAGGGCAGAGTTTGTTATAATAGGTTCTGGCCTGGATTATCTGGGCCTGCACTAGAGGTTTGGACCCACTCTCAACCCCACTGCCTGCTTAGGCCCAAATCATCACACACACACACTTTCATTAATTTTATGCTGATTGACTTAGAGCCCAGGGAGATAACTTGTTAGCTCCTTCATCTGAAACTCAACATATCTTGTTCAGCCCTGTGGCTCGGTACCTTTTCTCAGGGCAGCATTTCAGCATCTTTCCTGGAAAGCTTTCCTGAGGGTCCTGGAAGCTCTGGTGACTCTGTGGCATCTGTCTGGCGTGTCTGCTCTGCTCGAAGATTTTCCCAGTTTTCTTAGCCTGGTAGCCCTGTCCACACTTCCTGACTGCCTTTTGGCTGATCAGCTTTTATTAAACCCATAGGCGGGACAAATATGTACAACATTACCAGCATAATCCCACTACACACTACACGGAGTCAAGGGGGATGTGGTCCAGCTGCCCTTCTTGTTTATATCTTGTTTCTTACAAGATGCAAAAAAAATAATAGGTAAGCTGTGGGCCACGTGGCAGGACAGATTAATGGATGCAAGAGCTAGCTAGCAATATGCCTGAGCCATAGGCTAAGCAGAATGTAATTAATATGAGCCCTAAAAATGAAAACAAGCCCAGGACCTAGACAAGAGCTAATCTCGACAGCTAATCTCTCAAGGCTAAAATACACAGCTCTAACCCTCTAGGCTCAGATCCATTCTTCCTCTGTGCAGTCTGCTGCTGGAGCTCCAGGGATCTCAGGATGAGCCTAGGGCACCTGGTGTTGCTGGATCCTCCATCTTGTGAACCTTTGTCCACAATGACTCCAGCACATCCTTTGATGGTTCTATCCTAGACAGACTCAGTAGCTCTGCAGAAGCCTTTAGCCATGTTCTAGTTTCCTGTCCTCTTGTAGGATGGTTCCCAAGGAAACACAGCTGGCATCATGTTCTGTATCTGCAGCCCAGACAACTGTCCCAGACCTCTTCTTGTCTAACCCGTAGTACCTCTGTTCTGCCACCAGTACAGAACTAGCTGGTGCCCACTCCAGTCAATCTTCCTGTCCCTAAACCTCCTGCTTTTGTGAAAGCCAGACAGACAGCAGGCTCTTTCAGGCAGCACCTGGTCATACACCAGGAAGGGCTCAGAAGGGCTCGGAAGGGCCGGGAAGGCAGACACCATCCAGGGAGGAAGCAGCTTCTAAGGGAAATACCTGACATTCTAAACATTCCCTTCCTGAGAAGGGGACAGATAGTTTCCAGGTACATCTGCTGATATAGGGAACCTAACACTGCTAATGTTGAAACATCCCTAGAATTCAAAGCAGCCAATAAATTCATAATAGGTAGTTGTAGGTGGAACTTGGACAAATCCCAGGACTGTCCCAGGAGGAGGAAGGAGGAAGGCCCTCCATGCTAGGCTTCAGCCTAACTGTACGAAGCCAGCACTCTGCTGACCTACCCAGTACTAGGCCTTCCTACTACTGCGATCTGCCAGGGGGCATCTCAGTGATGTCATCTTGTCAGTCTTAAAACAGACTTGGTCTACTGTGCCTTCTGCAGCCCCTCAGTCCCAGCTCCCCTCCTGCAACTGCACCTATTGTGAGAATCCTTTCCCTGGAGAGACAAAAACCATTCCTTTCCTCATGAGGATAAGGCCCCAAAGACAAAGTTCACTGTGGGGAACCAGTGAATTTATTGGGTTTACTTACAGAACATGGGGGAAGTGTTACAGTGTGGGACCCAGCTGGGTGGTGGTGGCACATGCCTTTGATCCCAAACACTGGGGAGGCAGAGGCAGGTAGACCTCTGTGAGTTCAAGGCCAGCCTGGTTTACAGAGTGAGTTCCAAGACAACTAGGGTTACATAAACCCATCTCAATTCCCACCACCAAAGTGTGGAACACCAAAACAACTGTACCAGAAAAACTTTTTTTTTTCTTTTTTGGTCCTGAACCTGCTGTGTAGACCGGGCTTGCCCCTAACTCACAGAGTTCTAGCATTAAAGGCGAGTCTTTTCCCTTCATGGATGACTTCCCATTAGCTGCAGAGATGTGGTCTCCACCCTCAGTTAACCTTCTCCAGCCTTTAGACCGTATGTAATTAGAGCATTATTGCACACAAATGGCTGAGAACACTGGGCTCTCAGGTGAGGGTTTAATGACCCTCCTCAGCACTCCCCCTTCCATCATAGCCTTTCTGCTCAGGACAGTACTCCATGCCTGCTCTTCCTTACAGCACCGCACTATGTGACTCCCAGGGTCTGGTGTCTCTGTTACAACTACATCCTATGTCTCCTGGGGCCTCTGTTCTTCTTTGTAGTAAACTTTCACCTTTACCTCAAAATTCCTAAAAGGGGTTAATTTTGGTTGTCAGCTTGAGGAGATTTAGAATTTAGGAAACAAATTCCTAGACATAACAATGAGGGCATTTTCAGAGAGGTTTAACTGAGGTGACATGACCCGTCCAGTCCTGAATGTGGGTGGCAGCATCCTGTGGGGTGGTGATCCAGACAGAATAAAAGTGAGGACACAAGCTGAGCTCCAGCATTCATTTCAGCCATCTTGAACTCCTCCTGCCACGCCATGATGGATTCTACCCTCAACCTGTGAGCCCCTAAGTTACTACTTGTTAGTATTTGTTTTTTTTTTTTTAAACTTTATTTATTTATTTGAACTACAGACAGTTGTTAGCTGCCATGTGGGTGCTGGGAATCAAACCTGGGTCCTCTGGAAGAGCAGACAGTGCTCTTAACCGCTGAGCCATCTCTCCAGCCCCCTAGTATTTGGTTATAGCATAAAAAAAGGTAACTAATGCAGGATATGAATAGTCATTGTGAGGATGTCTGTCTGCTTCAGTCCTCTGTTTCACAAGAGTGCCTGTGAGGGGTAAGATTCCTGAAGGAACTTCCTCCTCCTCCCCTGCTTCTTCCATTTCAGTTGAAGACAATGCTTAGGCCAACCCCTGGACTTGGTCTTGGACAAAATGGAAAAATTCCTAGAAAGACACAAAGTATGGAACTTGGGCTGCAGAGATGGCTCAAGGTTAACAGCACTAGCAGCTCTTCCAGAGGTCCTGAGTTCAATTCCCAGCAACCACATGGTGGCTCACAACCATCTGTAATGAGATCTGCCGCCCTCTTCTGCAGGGATATATGCAGGCAGAAAACTGTATACATAATAAATAATAAATAAATCTTAAAAGAAAAAGAAAGATACAAATCATAGGACTTGACCGAACAGGTGACGTGAGCACCTATACCAAGAAAGAAAGTTTGTCATGAAAAGCCGTCTGTTGCCACACAAGCCTGCTGCCTTGAGTCTGGTCCCTAGAATCCACAGTGGAAGAAGAGCTCTGATTTTGAAGGCTCTCCTCCTAGTGCCCCAAGTAGCACTTGCAGGACACTTCTTACTGACAAGCTACCCATTAAGACAAGACCAAGGTAGGAAAGTTTCTACCAGCTCTTCCCAGAATTGTAAGAGGGACCAAGAGCAGTGGCTCTCATTCATAATCCTAACGCTGGGGGAGGCTGAGCAGCATTACTGTAAGTAGGAGTCGGCGTACAGAATGAGTTTCAGACCAGTATGGCCAGTAAGGCTTTGTCTCAAATAGTTAAACCAAACCAAAAAAAGAACATGAAAGGAACACTCCCAACTTACTTTATTTGGCCACTAGCAATGTGCTACTAAAAGCCACCCCAAAGACACCACTATTGTTGTTTTTGCTCTTTTGGGGAGCCGCCACCCAGTTCCTAAACAAATCACACACAAAAGCTTATTATAAATTAAAGTTATTTCTTAATTATAAATACCTAGCTTTAGCTTGGCTTGTTTCTTGCCAGTTTTTCTTAACCTAAATTAGCCCATCTGCCTTTTACCTTTCTCTATTCTGTGGACCTTCTTTCTTTCCTTCTTACTCCATGTCTTGCTGTGTTAGCTGGGTGCCCCCTGCATCCTCCTCTTTCTCTGGCCACCCCCCATTTCTCCTTTACTTATATTCTCTCCCTGCTAGCCCCATATATTCCTCTTGTCTTGCTATTATTGGTCATTCAGATCTTTATTAGACCATCAGTGTTTTAGACAGGTAAACTAACACAGCTTCACAGAGCGAAACAAATGCAGCAGAAACAAAAGCATCACATCTTTACATCAGTAAACAAACATTTCATAGCATTAGCAAAAGTAACATACCTTAAAATAATACTCTACAACACATCACAAGCAAACTAAAGACTAGAATCTACTCTCAACAGATAGCAGTAAACAAAGGTAGGGACATATAGAAAGGATTATGCTTCATGCCAAGGGGAATCCTTCCAGAATACAGGGGTGGATCAGTATCTAAAAACCAGTCAGTGTTATACACCACAGACAGAATAAAAACCTTTACAACCAGCAGGTGCAAAACAAAGCCCTTGATAAAAACCCCAATTTCTGAACTGAACACCTTTAATTCCAGCACTCAGGAAACAGAGGCAGGTGGATCTCTCTGAGTTGAAGGTTAGTCTGGTTTACAGAGCCAGTTTCAGGATATCCAGGGTTATATAGAGAAACCTTGTCTTGAAAAACAAACAAACAAAACCCAAACTAAAAAAAAAATCCCAGTTTCATGAGGAAAAACACTTTGCAGACTTGGAATAGATGGGTTTCCTGAGCTTTATAAAGAACATTGATTGGGGCTAGAAAGATGGCTTAGAGGTTAAGAGCACTGACTGTTCTTCCAGAGGTCCTGAGTGCAATTCCCAGCAACCACATGGTTGCT
This sequence comes from Sigmodon hispidus, assembly GCA_004025045.1. NCBI lineage: Eukaryota > Metazoa > Chordata > Mammalia > Rodentia > Cricetidae > Sigmodon > Sigmodon hispidus. The sequence continues at coordinate 23,646 of PVIH01001351.1, forward strand.
CACAACCATCTATAATGACATCTGGTACCCTCTTCTGTATACTGTATACATAATAAATAAATATTTTTTAAAAAAGAACATCTACCACCAACCCACACTTATAGCCAGTGCAAACTGCCTCCTCCACATTAGAATAAGACAAGGAGCCTGTTTCCCCTGCTACTCCACAGGGCACTGAGGGCTCTAGACAAGACAGACAGGAAGGCATCCAGGTGGGAAGGAAGGAGGTAAGGCAGGCTCTCTGGCTCCACAGAGGACATGTCTGTATTTAGGACCTCTAGAGAACCCACCAAGAAACCATCTAAATGAGCAAATGGGACCCCAGAGCTGCAAGAACAGGGCCAGCACGCCACTCACTACCCTGGCCCCTTTTCACCTTGCTCCCATTCGTCAGCTTTGTTTTGGTACCTGTCTGGCATCACCCCATAGCCCAGTCAGGGCAAGTTCTGCTGTTCTAGCCCCTTTGGTCCTACGTTGCTCTTTTGCTCCTGGAGCTCTGGGCTCAGTGGCCTTGTACACTGGGGTTTAGATCAGCCAACTACAGCAACCCAGTCTATTGCTTCCCAGACAGACTCATACTAAGTTTACTTCTTGCCCCTTTCTGCCCAAATGCCCCATCTCTTGTCTCTCCCTGGCTACCCAGCCCCAACAAAATGTTTTATTTGATTTTATTTTTGAGACAGGGTCTTACTATGAAGTTTTGGCTGACCTGGAACTCAATTAGAAACAGGTGGCCCTGAAGTCACAGAGATCCATTTTCCTGTCTCTGCCTCCCAAGTGCTGGGATTTAAGGTGTGAGCCACACTAGGCCTCTATCCATTTTTTTGTTTTGTTTTTTGAGACCGGGTCTCATCTCCAGTAGCTGAAGCCGGCCTTGAATTTCACCCAGATCCTTTTGCCTCCACCTCCCCATTGCTGGCATTACATGCCCAGCCTCATCCACTTCTTTCTGATTGCATGCATTCTTTCCTCAGCATCTGAGGTAGAACGGTACAACATCCACTTTACCTACTGCCTTTTTCTTTCTTTTTTTTTATGGGTAAGGGAGGCTCTCACAATAAAAGAGGTTAAGCACCCTGAAGCTTACAGATGGGGGCCAGTACGGCCACCCACATCCGAGGCGCTGGGTTCCTGCTGCTCCCCAGGGGTTGGTAGGTACACTGTCGGCTCTCCACTGACATCTTCCGCATTGTGCACCCAGGTTTCACAAAAATACTCTCGTTCCTTTCAAGCACTAAAATGCAGGCCACACCTGGCGCTGGTCTGAAGCATCCATTCCCTCTAGGCGCCAGTGCCCATCGCGGGTGGAGGGCCTCACGGTTGCTCTGGACTCAGTACGCTGCTGTTCCCGAGCCTCGCGCACGGTGCCTGTCCCAGCGACGACGGGTCGGAATCTCCATCGGCAGGCGCAGAGCCCGTGTAGACACTAAGGATGCTCAATTCGTAGGGAGCTGGCCTTTCCAGAGGCAGAGACGCACCAGTCTCTGACCGCTAGAGTGAAGCTTTGTCAACCGGCTGCACCCAAGACACTCAAGCCGCTGGAAAAGCAGCTTCCCTAGGAGGGTATACTGCGCCTGCGCAGGACCCAGCTGGGGCAGATCAGGGGCGTGTCTACTGTGGAGGAAGGGGGCGAGGCTGGGTGGATGGGCGTGTTTACTGCGCTTGAGAATGAACTAGAGGCGGGGCCTGGGCGTGTCCACGGGTGGGGGCGTGGCCGAGGGTGTGTCTAGAGAGCCCGAAGAAGGGGACAGGTACTGAGCTTGCGGAAGAAGGGCGGGGCGAGCCTGGATACGGGGCGGTGCCTACTGCGCCTGCGGAGAAAGGTGGGGCTGCGGGAGGCGCCAAGTGCGCCTGCGTGACGCGGCGGCGGCGCGTTAGCTTCTACCCGTTGGCCGCCGCCTCAGCTGCCGCTTCTCCGGAGCCGCGCACGCGCCGCCGCCGCCGCCGCCGCCCCCGGCCCGTGCCCGCACCGCGCCTGCCCCGCGCCTGCCTTGGCCGGCGCTTGCCCGCCGCCGCCGCCGCCCTCGGTCCGCTCGGCGCTTTCTCGGCCTCGGCTCGGCGCCCGCACCATGCAGCAGCAGCCTAGGTGGCGGCGGCGGCCGTGAAGCAAGGGCCGTGCGCCCGGGCAGGCGGCGCGGGAGGGCGGCGGCGTCTTTGTTGCGGCCGGCGGCCGCGGCCTTTGTCTGCAGATGGACGCGGGCGGCCGCTCCGCCGCCGAAGGCTGGAGGAGGATGGAGACGCCGCCGGAGGGTGCCGACCTGGTGCCTCTGGACCGCTACGACGCGGCGCGGGCCAAGATCGCAGCCAACCTGCAGTGGATCTGTGCGAAGGCCTATGGCCTAGGTGGGCGGGCGCGGCGGGGTCCGGGGCCGGGGGATGGGATTACAGGGGGACGAACGGGAAACGAATAGTGCTCTGGGATGATGGTACTAGAGGAGAATAGACAGGGCATGGACCGGTATCGGACGCGACCGGGAGATGTCAGACGGGTGCGGGAGCCGGGGGATGGGATCAGAGAGAGATGGACCAGGGACGAACTGGGACGGGGGATGGGACCAAAGAGGGATGCGATACCCGTAGGATGGGACCAGAGGAAGATAGACGGGAAACGGATTGGGCCAGGTAGGACACCAGAGGGGTCAGAAAGGGAACTGACGTGCCCGGGGATGATCCGGAGAGGGTCGAACGCTGGGCAAACTCGGCTTAAGTGGGACAAACTCGGAGCGGGTGGGTAGGACCAGAGGTGATCCGACGGGTCTGGGGGGATGGGATAAACGAAATAAGTCTGGGGATGAGGATTGGAGAAGGAGCCAAGGTTTGGAATGAGGCTGGTGACAGGCAGGGCGCGCCTTCGAGTGGTGGTGTCTGTTCAAGGCTTGCTGTCCTGGCGGCAGCCCAGGTGCGCGAATGCTGAGGTCTTTCGGCGTCGGTCCTGGCACGGGACTTCGCTCTCGTGTCATCCGTACTCTTGAATGTCCGATGGGGTGGAGGGTGCCTGTCTGGTGCAGTGTTATTCTCTGGCAACTGGACTGGCCCTCTGAGTCCAAGAAGGACTCTCTTGTCTGAATATCCACTGCCTACTGCAACAGCCAGAAGGTTTAGATTGAGTAGTTTGAGGCTTAATCCAAGTGGACAAACCTAGCGTCCCAGCCATTCTGGTTTTTATATAATGAATTTTGATGCTTACCGGAACATGAGCTATTGGATACTTCAAAGTTAAATTTTGTGTTGCACAGATACCATCACGATCCTCTTTGGTTAATTCCTGTTGTGAAGTACGAGGTAACCTTGTGATGAAACCCCATTTATGAAGCCTAATATGCTTAGTGGATTAAGACGCTCTGGGGTGGTGCTGTGGGAACTTTGCAGGCCGAATAGTGCTGGTAGTGAGTTGACTGGGAGGCTGTAGTATCACAAAACTAAGCGTTAAGTACTCGTGAATCTCTCTAATTTGAAGCATAAATTGCCCTTGTTCTGGCAAAAACATTACCGACAGACTGGGTTGCTGAGATAAACTCTTTCTGGAATGGGTTAGGTGACCACTTCAGAAAACTTGCTAAGCAAGTGTTCTCTGTGACAGTGTTGCATCACATCTACAACTAGTCCTAGGGAAAAACATGTTTTGGGAGTAAATTGCTTTATTTTAAACTTGATGCTATGGTATGGTGATATGTTACATATTTAATAAAACCTGAAATATCAAGAGATCAACACACAGTCAAAAACTAGGCAGACATAGCTCAGGAAGTTCTTGATCTTTGAGTACAAGGTCAAACAGCTGGGCTTCAATGGCACACACCTTTAATCCCAGCACAGGGAAAGCTGGGAGTGGTGACCTATGATTTTAATCCCAAACTCCAGAGACAGAGAACTTTCTGTGTTTCTGTGAGTTCAAGGCTGACTACCAAATAGAGTAGCTCATGATTTTAATCCTAACCTGGATGGGATTCAGCTGGGTGAGAAGGGTATTTAAGGCAGGTTTAGGAAACCAGCAGCAATTAGAAGTGACCAGGAGTGAAGCTAAGGAAGCTGGAAGACAGCTGGGTGAGATTTGACTGTGGTGTTTCCTCTTCTGTGATACTTCAGCCTTTTCCCAATATTTGGCTCTGAGTCTTTTGCATTACAACCAGAATTCACACAACACTATGATGTAAAGCTGGCAGTGAGGAAATAGTTTTCTTTTACCATTTTCAGTTTTATAATTCTTGGTCACTGTTTCTGTTGAGTTTCAGGTTTTGCATGGTAGAACACTAGGAGCTTTACCTGACTTTAAAAAGTACATTTGAGGAAGCTGTGCTGTGGTGGCTCATGCACTCAGGAGGCAACACAGAACCCTGTCTTGAAACTACCTCCCCCAAACCAAAACACTGAAATAACCACTGCAATTAATAGAAAGATGTCTGATACCTAACTAGAGTAGATAGTGAGTGCCTAGCTGTTGGTCACTTCCACCACTGCTAGCTCCACACACCCCTTCTTGTCTTGATATCCCCTTCCCCCATCATCCAGAACATTTGCTTGCTGTTGTTCTGAGCTATATCTTGCAGTTTGTTTTGAGATAGGGCTTCTTTGTGTAATCCTGACTCTTCTGGAACTAGCTTTGTAGACCAGTGCTGGGCTCAAAGGGATGGGTCACCACCACCTGGCATCATTCAGTTTTGCATGATTTTTTTTTTTTTAATTTTTTAATAAAGACAGAATTTGGCATGGAATTTCCCATTTAGACCACTTGGCCTTGAGCTCAGCAATCCATCTGCTTCTGTCTCCTGAGTTCTGGCATTGAGGGTGTGTGCAGACCAGGCTAGTTTTTCATATTTTTGAACCTTAGTTCCCAGCATTTTTTTGCCTTGCTGTTTAGTATTTGACCAAGGCTAGCCTACCACATGCCATGTCCTACTTACAGGTGCTGTCTCATTTCCAGACTTTTGCTGTTAAACATAGTGTGTCCTTGCACACAGCTCCTAGTCCTGTGTACAAGTTTCACTCCTGTGTATATGTGTATATGTATTCTTTGAACCTTTGTGCTGGGCATGGAACTCAAGGCTTTGCTAGGCAAGTACTTTTGCTGAATTGTCTTGTGTGTTTTTAAGGTTGGCCATGTGTAAATAGTTTACTAGTTCCTAGTTTCTTTAACAGGGTGTTTAGTTATGTTACATGCAGATTGGGGTTTAGATAAATTTGCCTCTCTCATTTGTTGGGACCTGGTTTAGTTTAGTTTTATTCTAGTACCAGATTACTCATGAGGCCTTGTTGCCTCATCAAATAATGGAGCAAATGAGCTTTAAGGTTTTAGATTTGGTTTTTTGAGACAGGATTTTTATGTACTACAGCCCTGGCTGTCCTGGAACTGTTTTTGTAGACTAGACTGGCCTTGAGCTCTCAGCGATCTGCCTGCCTTTTCGGTGCCACCATGCCTGGTGGTTTTAAAATTATTAAGAGTGTTCATTTGAGGCCTGGGAGGAAGAACCTAGGTGACCCCGTGACCTGAGAGAGGGCCTCTGTCAGCATTTACACATCCTATGGGTACTAGGAGGTCTAGTCCCTTTCATTCATGCTTGTAAATGAAGTTTCCATTCTAACCCAGCTTTGGAATTTGGGAGGTGCCAGTGTGTATGACCAAGCTGGCTCACCTGGAGAGGTGCTTATGGTGTTCATAGCCTAGTATGAATTTACTTCTACCAGCCTGGAGTTGTGTCTTCCAGGAATCAGGGTGAGGAGGGAGTTTTGGCAAGATAAATAGGGGGGATAGTCCCCACCCCAACACCCTACCTCCTACCCCCGGTAAAACTCTGATCCTATTCCAAGAGTGAATCTTTATCTTTGGCAGCCTTTCTGTTCCTCTCAGCTTAGGCTACTGCTCACTGGTCATGCTGCTTCCCCCTGGATGCTTCAGTGACAACTTAGTGTGGGTGAGTGGTCATAGGGAAGGGGTCTTGTATGTTTTATCTGTTACACACTTTTTGGTTAAGTCAGAGTGAAACCAGTTTTCCATCTGTGTAGGAGTTGAAAGTGTTGTGGGGCTGTGGGGCTGTGGGGCTAGCTACTGGAGAGTGCATTGTCACTTGCCTGCCCCTGGGATTCTTCGACCCTGTACTAGACTGCTGTCTGTAGTGAGTGATAAGCTCTGAAGCTCACCCTAGGCCTTGCATTTATGGTTATGAAGGAACATTTTATCCAGATTTGTTCTGCTCTCGTGCCACAACCAAGATTTGGGGGCTGTCCTGTACTATTTTTAGGTTTCTTCTTTTTCTGGCAACTCTTTTATTACATTGACAGTCTTTTAGTTATTTTTTAGGAGTAACTTATTAGGCATGCTGGAAATTGTTCATTTAAATGTGTCTGCTAAGAGGAGCAAAGTCTGCCTAGCTGCAAGAGGATGGTATCATTTGTGTAAAACCTGCAATAAATTGATAAATTCAAAGGAGTGATTTGAAGGACCATTTAGTTTACAGGGTATTGTGCTAGACCAGGGCTGCAGCAGTCCTGGCTTTTGCTTCTGGTCCATTTGCATTGTATTTCTGCCCTTAGCAAGCTAAGAGGTATCTAGGCTTTGGTTTCAGGGGACAGTGGGGGAATGCAAGTTTTTATCTTTCAAGGACAGTAGAACACACAGGGACCGGATGAGAAGGCTCTCAACTGTTTGCAAGGAGATTGCTCTGTGGCTCAGCAGAAACTCATTTGTCCTTTTGCCCCAGAGCTGAGCTGTCCTGAATCCTAGGCCCAGTCAGGAGCACATCCTTCTCATCTTACCAGCAACAGCAGGCTGAGTTAGAGAGGGGTGGTGGCCTGGCAGGAGGTTTGGATCTACTAACCAGGAATGCTGCTCTTCATTCTCTTTTCTGCCCCCGTTTTCCATGCTCTGTCCTTCAGCCTGCTAATTTGAAAAGCATGCTGCAGAGTGAGAAGGCACATGCAGATCTATGACCCATGCAGCCCCATGCCTGGGAATTCTGTGCTGGAGCCACTGCCGGCAGCAGAGTGCTTTTGACCTGGTTGGCCTACCCAATGTTAGGAGCAGAGCCCTTTCCTAATCCTAGGATCACCACATTGCCAGAGTCATGGTATTGTTTGGTTTAGTGTCATTTGGTCAAAGGAATTCACTACTTGGAACCCCTTTCCATAGCTCCAGAGCTGGTTGGGACTGCTCACTCACTGTTCCTTTCTTTTCCTGGACTGGGCAGGTTTCCCTGGGAGCAGTCTACTGCCCAGTTCAGAAGTGTGTTACCAAGTTGTTCTAGGTCACAATTTGTTCAGACTATTGGTTTATGAGTTTAGATTATGGTTGTATTTTTATTTTAACTGTCTGGGTACATTGTTTGCATGAATGTCTGTTCACTGTATCTGTATCTGGTGTCCACAGAGGCTAGAAGAGGCCCCCTGGAACTGGCCATGTACATAAGGAGTACATGGTTGTGAACTCCTTATAGGTGCTGGGAATTGAACCCCAGTCCTGGAAGAACAACCAGTGCCTTAAGTGCTCAGCCATCTCTCAGCTCCTGGACTGTTGTTTTTAAATAGCCTTTTGTTATTCTTGGCAAGTGAGTGTTTCTGGGTGGGAGGGTCCAGGAGCCTCAAGTGTTTGCTGAACATGAGAAAAGAAGCCTGATGCTCTAGGGGCTGCTGGCTGGCAGTAGTTGCCATGACCCTTTTTCTCTGGGGTGTCTGGAGAACCTATCTTCTGTTTTTGGTGTCTCTGCAAGCTTGGTGGTCCTGGCTCTCAATGTGTACTATTGTGCCCACCTGCAGAATACTCAGGTTCTTGTTATATTTTGTGAGGGGAATTTATGTTTTTAGGATTGTGCTTATACACATTCTCCTTCCTGGCCTGATGCCATGAGTTAAATACTAATCAGAGAATGAAAATCTGTCTGTAATCTCTTAGCTAATCCTTTGTTTGACCTTCTGAAGGGTTAACTGCTATTGTGTTTCAGAATGTTAATTTTGACTATACATTCAAATGGTTTTTAATATGTTCATTTGTTTTTTGTTTTGTTTTTTAAAGGAGGTGTGATTGAGACAGGGTTTCACTCTGTAGCTAAGGCTGTCCTGGAACAAACTTACTGCTACCATGTTTTGTGGAAAAATGCTCTTGTACACTCTAAAGATTTGTTACTCAAATAGGTTTAATAAAACGCTGATTTGCCAGAAGCTAGGCAGGAAGTAGTGGGGGGACAACCACACTAGGAGAATTCTGGAAAGAGGAGAGGCAGAGAAGCTGAAACCAGCCAGACACAGAGGAAGCAATGTGAGATTACTGCTCTGAGAGAATACCAAGCCACGTGGCTAAACATAGATAAGAGTTATTGGTTAATTTAGGTGTAAGAGCTAGCTAGTCATATGCTTGAGCTACTGGCCCAGCAGTTACTACAGTATTAAGCCTTGGAATCAGTTATTTGAGAAGTGGCTGCTAGGTATTTGAGAGTTCCAGGCCGGGACAGAGAAACTTCAGACCACAATGGGTTTTTTTTGTGTGTGTGTAGATTTTTTGTTTCATGATAGCCCTATCAACTTTAGGTATGCTCATGCCTCCTCTACCTCAAAGTTGCACTGTTTAATAATCTGGATGGCTGTCAGTTTTCATTTTGTCTGAGCTGACCAGCATAGAGCCATGATTACTTTCATCCAATGGCTATTGTGTGTATAACTATTTTTGCAGTATAGGAAATAGAAAGGGAGAAGGCAATGGTTCTATCTACTTTGTTGATCAAAATCCTCGTGAAATACAGACATTTATGGAGGAAATAGGAATAATGGAAGGGTTGAAGATGACTGCATAGGACTGGGGAGACTGCTCAGACAGTAAGGTGCTTGTTAGCCATGTGGCTGAGGAGATAGCTCAGATTGGTAAGGTGCTTGTTAAACACCATGAAGGCCTGGCTTGGAGTCCTAAAACCCACATTAAAAAAGCCAGGTACGGAGCTGGTGAGATGGCTCAGCAGATAAAAGGTTCTTGTTGCCAAGCTTTAGAACCTGAGTTTGATGCCTGGGACTGTATAATGGAAAAAGAGAATTGACTACTACAAGGTATCCTCTGACCTTTACACATATGCTATGCATGCATGGGTATACATGCACACACATGAATGAATAAATATTGTTATGTTGTTCTTTTTGACACAGGATGTTTTTTGTTTTGTTTTGTTTTTTAATACATGTAGTTCTGGCTGTCTTGGAACTCACTCTGTAGACTAGGCTGGCCTTGAACTCAGAGGTCAGCCTGCTTTTGTCTCTTAAATGCTGGGAAAAGTTGTACATCACTACCACCTGGCTTAAAATGACTTCTAAATATTAAAAAAGTCAGGCATGATGTTTTTTATTTCTGTAATCCCATACTAGAGAGGTAGAAATGGGTTCTCTCACCAGCCAGCCCAGCCTACTCTTTGGTTCGAGGTTAGTGAGAGACCATGTGTCAAAGTAGAAAAGTGAATGGCTCTGAGAGTGCATAGCCCCTGAGAGCAGGGGGTGGGTGTCTGCTGCACTGTTGTGTAGCAGCCAAGTGATTTTTGTGTATCGCAAATCCTAATTGGTCTTAATAATAAAAACCCAGAGCCAGATATTGGGGTAAGTGCTGAAAGATCAGAGAGACAAAGGAGCCAGCCAGCAGAGAGAGACCTTATACCTTTACCGAATCCTCAGTCTGAAAGGCTGAGCTCCCTCTTCCTGCCGTATATTCTTCTCTCCGCCCAGCTATATCACTTCTTCTGTCAACCTCCCTACTGGGATCAAAGGCATGAGATCTCAAGTGCTGATTAAAGGTGTGTGCCACCACTGCCTGGCCTCTATGACTAACTAGTGGCTGGTTTTGCCCTCTGATCTTCAGGCAAGCTTTATTTGTTAGAGCTCACACAAAATATCACCACAATCTTGTGCATTGAGTAACTGTGCTGAGGCAGAGGTATAAGGACTGACATAGTAGGTGATTAGTTTGGGAATAGTCTGGGGCCAGGTTATTTACCTTGCTCCTGGTGCCATTGGGGATTTCTTTGATGTATATACCTGGGAACACTTTTGAATAGGAGATGGTTGAGAGCCTGAGAATGTGTTTTGAGCAGATATTCCCCAGTTTGTACAGTTATAACCAGTCAAAAAGAGGTGTATCAGTCCAGGTGGACATTGTCTTATAACCCGTGAGAACTGAATGGAACTTTGAAGGCCACACATGCCAAGAGCCATAAGGAGACTCCTGGGTGGTGCCTTGTTTACTACTGAGGGGCAGATACCTTGGCAGGTCAGGTAAGGAAGAAGAGGTACTCCTTTGAGGGGACCTGGAATGCCCCGTACAGAAGTATGTGGTCTAGGCAAGGGCAGGGAAGGGGAATGGAGGCAGGTGTGGGTACAGTTTGCTTAAGCACAAGCCCAGGCAAGTGGGATTTAGAAGCTGAGATTAGCTTGGACAAAAGGCTAAGTTTCAGATCATGGGATGTCTTAAATGACAAATTGGTAAACCCTTGCAGGAGTTTCTTTTTGGACTACTTATGGACAGTTTCAGAGGAGGAAGAGATTTAAGTTTTTTAGTAGGGCACAGTGGATGCTGCTCACTATTTACCAAGTAGATACTTGTTTTGGACCTTTATTGGTGTGCAATCTATGTACAGTAAAGCACATATAAACATACAGTTAGATACTGTTTTGGTGGTATGCCTCCTCCAGATCCCTCTAAGTCTCATGCTGTCCTTCCTTCCTATACCTGCTTCTTGCCTGGAGTTTCCTATTATTTAAACACACTAAGGCTATACCTAGCTTCCTTTACTCCATACATGTCTTTGAGATTCATCCATGTATCTCATGGTGTACAAGTATTCCATTGTATAGTTAGCCCATTTGTCTGTTGATGAATGCTGATGGGGTGGTTTCTGGTTTTGAAATATTATGAAAAAAGCTGCTATGAGCATTCATTTGTGTGGGCAGATACTTTTATTCATCTTAAGTAGGTGTAGGATTAGTGGGTCATGAGATAATGCATGTCTAATTAGTAAGAAAGTACTAAGTTTTCCAGAGTGGCTGAGTCATTATTTCCCATGAGCCCGGGATGGGAATGTAGTTGCCCTGCCTTCATGTCTCACTTGGTGGTGTTGGTCTTTACACTTTTAGCCAGTCTAGTGGGTGGATTGCACCTTCCTACTGTGGTTTAGTATGCATTTCCCTTTTGACTTAGAAGAGAAGCCTTTTAAAATATACCTTTTGTTCATTTTGATTTCTTGCCATGAAGTAGCTTTTAAGATCTTGGACAACATAAGAAAAATTATTTTGAGGTTTATTAACATGTAAGATATTCTGCAAATATCCTGTCTTTTACTCAGTTTCCCAGTGGTAACCTTTTAGTTTTTAAAATTATTTTTTTTATTACATATGCATTGGTGTTTTGCCTGCATGTAAGTCTGTGTGAGCATGTCAAATCTGTAACTGGAGTTACAGATAGTGTGAACTGCCATGTAGGTACTAGGAACTGAGCCCGGGTCCTCTGCCAGTGCTCATAACTGCTGAACCATCATGTCTCCAGTCCCCGCAATGGTAACTTCTTATAAATCTGTTAGAAGATTCCAACCGGCTGTAGGGTCTTCCCTCCCTTCAGAACCTCCTGTTACCCTTTCATGGTTGTGACTGCCTTCTGTATGCCCTGGCTGTGGCTGGCCTTCCTTTCTAGTTTTTGACTGGACGTAGCCTGCTGACTTTATTGCTTACACAGAAAGTTAGTGTGGCAGTGCCACCTTCCTCCAGCGTACTGTGTTGATAGTGTATTTTGTGTTGTTTTATTTCTTTATTTGTCTTGAGATGAAGGCTAATGTAGGCCAAGCTCGACTTAGACTTAATATGTAGCTAGGAGTGCCCTTGAGCTCCTGTCTCTACCTCCCCAAAGTACTGAGGTTACAGGTGTGTGTCATCATGCTGCATTCATTCATTCATTCATTCATTCATTCATTCATTATTTGTTTGTTTTGGTTTTTCAGGTCAGGGTTTCTCTGTGTAAGAGCCCTGGCTGCCATGGAACTCACTCTGTAGACTAGGCTGGCCTCATAGAGATCCACCTGCTTCTCTGCCTCCCCAGATGCTGAGATTAAAGGCATGTCCCACCAATGCCCGGCTGTGGATTTATGTTTTCATGTTAATCGATTTCTTTCTTTCTTTCTTTTTTTAATACTTTTATTTTTATTTTATGTGAATTAGTGTTTTGCCTGCATGTATAACTCTGTAAGGGTGTCAGATCTTGGAAATACAGACAGGTATGAGCTGCCATGTGGATGCTGGGAATTGAACTCATGTCCTCCTGAAGAACAGTCAGTGCTCTTAGTCACTGAGCCATCTCTCCAGTCCTCATGTTCATCTATTTCTGTATATAAAAAGTTCCCTTTGCTTGCTTTTATTCCATTTGTAGTGCTATGAAAAATGCCATAGCCTAGATAATTCATTAATGATGGAGATGTATTACTTATAGTTCTAGGGCCTTGGAAGTCCAAGGAAGTAGCAGGTCCTACATGTGGTTAGGCTTTGGCTCTGGTTCCATACCCAGCACCCATAAAACTAGGTGTTGTGGCACATGCCTGGAATTCTAGTACTTGGGAAATAGAGACAGGAGGATCAGGAGTTCAAGATCATCTTTATATACGTCACATTGAAGGCTGACCAGAACTACATGAGATCCTATCTCTACCCCCACCCCACATTTAAACATTCTTAACACAATCCAATCCAAATATACCAGTTAGAAACTTATGTGCTGAGGAATGATGATGGGAAATATTTTTCTGTGTTAAGCTATTACGTTTCTATAGGATCAGAAAGCATTGTGTATATAGTGAAAACACATTTCGTTTGGTGACATAGGTAGCCTTGAATCCAAGGTGAGGTTTCAAGTTGTATTTGGTGGTGTTGTGTGGTATGACAGCACGTACAGTGTGTATGCTGTATGTTCAGAACCAAGGCTGCAGTGAAGTTTCTTTATGAAACATGGGTGAGCACTGCCAGCAACATCTTGAATCCACGATACATTTGATTTTGAATTAGTTTCTGGTAGTTGTGTGTTGTTTGGAAACCTTTTACTGTTACCATTTACCTTTCTGGTATATTTAGTTACGGGCTCAAGATGTACAGTGTAAGAAGCTAGAGCCTAGAATACGATTATTTTGGTGAGTGTTTGAGCATGTAGCAGAGATAATTTAAAACAGCTTCTTACTCCCTCCCTCCCCTCCCCTCCCCTCCTTTCTGTTCATTTGGCTAAGTAGAAGACCTTTCCTTAAGATTTTGCTGACCTCTTCAGGAGGTCCAGGTCCACATGCAGTTCCCATCTGGACCCTCATAGATTACATTATGGCAACATTTTCCATTCAAAATCCCCAGCCCCTGGGGATAGAATGGTGCAGGTGGAAATGCTGTTCATACCTTGAGCATGAACAAGTAGAAGAATAATATTAGAGTACGAGACTAATTAAGTCAGTTATTTGGGGGAAGAGAACTAGGGTGTGAGGTGATGAATTGGGGGCTTTAGTTTTCTTTCCAGTTCTTTCTTTAGTCTCTTAACATTAATTCTTGTCAGTAGTACTTTCCTCCTCTCCTTTTGTCCATATTAACTGGTTTACTTAAGAATAAAATGCCCAGATCCAGATGACTTTCAGGAAAAGGGGAAGGGAGCCCCCCTTTAGCCTGGGGATTTTCTACCTGTTGTCACTCTGTACCCCCTCATGTTTCTTTATTCCCTACAGTGAGCCTCTTTCCACCAACTTGGCTTCTGTGCTTCTGGAGATCTGGAGTCGTGTGGACTCAGATTCCAGGACTAGGCATTCTGTAGCCGTCTGCTGGCTGTCAGTGTCCTTGCTGGCTGTGTCTAACAGTCTTGTCAGTTGCTGGTGAACAAGGGCCAGAGTTTTCATGCCAGTGGATTTGTCTGTTTTATCAGCTCTATCAGATGTTCCATGTATTTTGAGTCTACTTAGTACTAACACTAAGGATTCTAGTGTTCGTCTTTAGTAACTAGTTTCCTTCCTAGCCCTGGCTGTCCTGGACCTAGCTTGGTAGACCAGACTGCCCTTGAACTCACAGAGATCTGCCTGCCTCTGCTGGGATTAAAAACATGCACCAGCACGGCCTGGCCTCCTTCCTGCTCTTCAGTGTACTGTAGTCCTTCCTCACTTGGCTGTTTTCCACTTTGTGTGCAGTGCTCATGGTCAACTGCAATCTGAAAATATTTAATGGAAAAATCCCAGAAATGATTCCTAAATTCCAAATCGCATGACATTTTGAGTAGCGTAGTGGTTCTCACCCTTCCTAATGCTGTGACCCTTTAATGCAGTTCCTCATGTTGTGGGAACCCCAAACCATAAAATTACTTGGGTTGCTACTTTACTTCATAACTGTAATTTTGCTACTGTTATGAATTGAAATGGCCCTGTGAAAGGTTCATTCAGCCCCCAAAGAGGTCTCAGCCCTCAGGTTGAGATCCACTGGAGTGGTATGATTAATCACACACTATCCTTCCAGATCTTACAACTGCTTTATTGACAGTTGGACCTCATCAACTAGTTATGTCTGTATAAGGAACTCCAGTTTCAGATGTCCGTGGATGTCTGGAAACTAGTCCTGCAGGAGAGGATAGAGGGTACTGTAATCCTCCTGAAAATTTAACAGCTTCTTAAAGAATTCAAGATTTCTGTAGTGAATCCTGGGGGTGGGGTTGCTGGAGGAGAAGCTCTCATAATTTACCTGATACTTACAGCTAATCCTACAGTGCCTAGTTTTTGGCTTTTCCTTCATTTTTTTTCTGTGAACTGTAATGTGGCCAAAGGGAGGGCTGAGAGAAACAGATACTTCCTTTCCCCAGTTTGGCCTAAAACTTAAATTTCCCTCCAACCAATTCCTAGCTCAGTTTTTTGGCAGAGAAGCCATCAGGACTTTAGATTCTGCTAATACCATCTTCTTAAGGTTCGAATATTATATATATTTTTCTTTCTGCTCTACCTCTGGGCTGTATCCCTAGTCATAGTGTATTTGTTTCTATCTTTGTTTTTTAAATGTTTTTTTATCCTTTACACCCTGCTTCCCTCCACTACCCCCTCCCTTCCTCGTTTCTTTTTGAGACTAAGTCTTGCAATGTTAAACCTAGGCTTACTGCAAACCTGTTTATCTTGCTGAATTAGAAGTGATTTTTTTTTTTTTTGAACAGCATACTTTTGTGCTATTTTTGTTGTGGTTTGAGACAGGGTCTCTTTTATGTAGCCTTGGCTAGCCTGGAACAAATTATGTACACCAGGGCTGGCCTCAAACGCACAGAGATCCACTTGCTTCTGCCTCCCTCCCAAGTTCTGAGATCCAAGGGGTACACCACCAAGCCTGGTTCTGGTGTGGTAGTTTTGTTTGTCCTGTGTCAGTGAAAACTCCAAAGAGCAGTCTGCTCTGGTCATCACATTGCTCATCTCTTTCTGCTGCTTTTTCGTGCTGCTTCATTTTCCTCTACTGTTTCTTTCTCTTTGGAGAACCTGCTTTAGCTATTCTCATAGTTATTTTTTATTTTACTTACGTATCTTTAAAAATTATTTTATTACCAGAGGCAGAGGCAGGTGGATTTCTGTAAATTTGAGGCCAGCCTGGTCTACAAAGTGAATTCCAGGATAGCTAGAACTGTTAACACAGAGAAACCCTGTCTAGGAGAACCAGAATACATAAACAAATAAATAAAGTTATTATTTGTGCATATGGGGTTTTTGCTTGCATGTAAGTTTATATACCATACTCCTGCTATGTGTACTTAACCAGAAGGTGTTTATGAGCCGCCATGTGGCTGCAGGACTCACCCGGGTACTCTTCAAGAATATTCAGTGCCGAGCCATCTCTGCAGCCCCTGGTGTTTGCCACTGTATGTGTGGAGGTCATAGACAACTTCTCGAGTGGCTTCTCTCCTTGAGTCATTAGGCTTGGCTGCAAGCACCTTTGCATCACATTGATAGCCATAGGCACAGCTTCAATGAGACCCACTGTCAGTGGGATGGGGAGTCCCTCCACAAGTATGCCTTTCCTCTCCTTCAGAATTTTCTTCTTAGCTGTACAGGTTTGAAGGTATGTCCTAGCATAGATTCCTTTGGGGTTTTCTGATTCATGGTTTGCTCTATGTCTTACAATCAGTAGGTTGGTGTCTTTCACCGTATTTGGTAAGTTGTTAGCCATTAATGTTCTCTGTCCTCTTCGTGCCACCGTCCTCCTGGGCTTCTTCCATAGCTCCCTGTCTGTTTTCTCCTTCCCCAGTTCTGGTCTCCATCTTCAGCCTGTGGTTCAGATTAAACCTGAGAGTCAATGATTCAGTTCTCTGTAGTTGTTACCCTGCTGTTCAGCCTGTCCACCGAGTTTCTAAATGTCTGTTGCTCTACTTTTCATTTCTGTATTTAGTGCTTTAAAAACTTTCTTTGCTGAACTTTTTCAGTTTGCTTCACAGTAACTCCTGCAGTCCTTTTGTGCTGGCTACTTTCAAAAGTCAGAGATATTTCAACACTTGATGGCGGACGGATGTATTGGTGTGTGTCAGTTGGTCACATTACTTGAGTGGCGATGTCAAATGATTTCTGACTATTTTAGTTATTACACGAGGAACCAAGACTTAGGATTCTTATGTTAACATTGTCGGCTATGGTCTCAGTGGGACCTGTGCCCCAGCCCTGTGCCCCAACCCTGTGCTCCTGGTTCAGTCTACTCACTGAGCTTTTGCTTAAGGGCAAAAGGAACTTTCCAGGCTGGGTAGGTGGGACTCTGTCTCTCAGGAAGACATTTCACACAGTTCTGACAATTTATCAACCCATTTTATAGGACAGAGATGGGATTGGCAGGAGTATTCTTGACCAGGACTGCTTAATTATGCATGTCCTTTCTTTAAGCCTAACTTTTTTTTGTCAGTTCCTGAAGATGGACTTATGGATTACTGGACCCTTCTATTTGTTCTTTCCAGTGTGATCAGATTCCTGTTTCTCACTGTCACTTGCCTCATTAATTGATGTGTTGAGGACAGGTGGCCAAGCCTAGCTTGCTGGGGATGCCAAGGACCAAAATTACAACTCAAAACCTCTGGTAACAGAATGATTCCCTTTCCTGGAATCTCCAGTTGTGTGGCCAGAGGAATTTCATGACTAGTGGCGGGTGGGGGGGTGAGGGGGAGAGTATCTTCTCTGCCAGGTGCTTTGGTGAGACTTTGTTGTGTTCCCTGGTCCATGGTTCTGGCTTTAGGGAAAGGTATCTCAGATTGGATAAAGATGCAGAGCACCTTTCCCCCACACTGTCCCCATTTCCCCTGATGCTTTATTGTTGGGGGGGGGGTGTGTCTCCTGTTGATTTCCCCTCTTCTATGGCCCAGAAACCAGTTGCCTTGCTGTTTTGCCTGCTGTACCCAGAGTCAGCAATCATCAGGCCTGTGCCTGGTGGGGCACCCTGCCTGCAGTGTGAGGTCCAGGCTGCCATTCTCTCCACTTTCTAGTGCCCTCCTGCTTGTTCTTGATGTGTTTCAGGGTTTATGTTGCAGGCCTTCTACACAAAGGGGCAAGCAGGGATGATGTGCTAGCCTAGCCTGACAGGAACTCCCTCTGGCATATTAAAAAGTATTTTTGCCTTTGGATTCTGTTGATGTGACTGTAGTGCTTCTTGGGTATGGATTTCCTTTTTGAGTCTCTGGTATTTTTAGTCTGGTAGTATTGGAAAGTTCTCTGCAATGTCTGCCTAACCATCCTCCTGCCATGTTCCCATGTTTCTTCTCCCTTCTGGGCCTGTAGTTCCTTTCTGTGGTCTGATGGTCCGATAGCCATTGCTATCAGCCTTTCCTGCCTTCCCATTGTCTCATTGTTTCTTCATTATGGACACTTACTGTTTACTCATCTCTCTCTCTCTTTTTTTTTTTTTTTAAAGATTTATTTTATGTAGGAGTGCTTTTTCTGCATATACATTTTTATACCAGAAGAGGCATCAGATCCCACTAGAGATGGTTATGAGCCACCATGTGGTTGCTGGGAATTGAACTGAGAACCTCTGGAAGAGCAGCCAGTGCACTTAACTGCTGAACCAATACTCCAGCTCAAGTGTCTAATCTTAATCTGCTTTCAACAGTTCATTTTATGAAACTGGTTTAGTCATTTGTGTGTGTGTGTGTGTGTGTGTGTGTGTGTTTGTGCACATTTGTGTATTGATTGTTCTAGAATTTCTATTTTGCTTTCTCTAATCTATCACTTTTTTCTTTATTAAAAATATTAAAAGTATTAGAAACACTTTTATTTTCTTGCCTTGGATGTCGTCCACAGCAGCTAGCCTGTGGCTGATCAGTTCTGTGGCTTTCTGTGGGTGCCTGAGCCTGACTTCCTTTGAGTTTGTTTTAGGGTTTGCTAGGCTCCTGAGCTGCCTTGAACTCATCACGATCCTCTTGTCTCAGCCTCTTTAGTGCATGTTATAAACACATGCCATGCCACCATCTGCTGCTGATTTAGGACTCCATAGTTGTTGCCATTCTGGTTACAGTGGATTTCAGCAAGTGGATCTCTTGGGGTGACCAGTACATTTATCTACACATCTGACTGCAGCAGGCTTTCCTGGACCAGCAGCCCCCCCAGTCAAGACACCAGACTTATTAGTTATGAATGTTGAGATTTACGCTTGTCCCATGAGCTCCTATAACTTAGTCTAACCTGTTTCTCTCATCTGCGCTTTGCCTCAGGCTCTTTACCTTCTCTTACTTTGTATGTCCCACTTGCACTGCTTCCTCTGTGTGTCTGTCTGTCTGTCTGTCTGTCCCTGACATCTCCCCACTTCCTCCCTCCCTCCCTCCCTCTCTCTTTCCTCCTCTCTCCTCCTTATTCTCTCTCTTCACCAGACCCTACCACTGCCTAGCTATTGACTGGTGAGCTTTTATTAGACCAATCAGATGCCTTAGGCAGGCAGGATAGCTAACTAAACAAGTGCTGGGTGAACAAAAGCAGCACACCTTTACATGTTAAACAGACGCAGTGTAATCAGATGTAACACATGTCTGCATAGTTAAAGGAATATTTCACAACGTCCACCATCCCTTCCCTTCTGTTTTGGAATTCCTCCCCACTCTGAGGTTCCCCTCCTAGCCTCCTCTGACTAGAAGCCCAGCCTGCACACCTGAGGTTACACTGTCTGTACAGAGTCTGATACAGCATCCTGTTCCTGATGCTGCTGAGGCATGTTGGTTTTGGTGGCTCTTCCTGGTGTGTTTGGATGGAATAGGGGTGGCCTTACAATTACCAGCCTCTCGTGACCACCAGTTAGTCCCTTTGGCTTGTCTTTCTTGTCTGCCTAGCATTGTGAGCCACCAGTCTGTTCTGCTTCTGTTCTCATGGTGTCCTCTTTCTGGGTGACTCAGCCTTTGTGGGCTCGTGTTCATACATAGCATAATAAATGCTATCTCTTTAATTTTTGCTTCTGGTCTCCACATGTCAGCCTCTTCAGAATATCCCCCCAACCCCCTCCGTCAGCCTCTTCAGAATATCCCCCCAACCCCCTCCAGCCATATGTCCATTACGGAGGTCCTCTTCTGCCATGGTCATCTTCTATTCCTACTTTAGTAACAGCCCTGTCCTGGGCCTGGCTGGTATCCAGGCCTATCTTCTATTTTCTGTGTAGGAAACAGCAGTGAAATCATTTTCTTGTTCTCTTCCTTCCATTATCTCCTAATACAACCTGTTCTAGCTTATTCTTTTCTGGACTTCTGAGTATAGAAGCCTATTCAGTGCCCTGACAGTACCACTAAAGACACAGGATTGATGAGAGTCATTGTCATGTTTTTGTTTTGTTCCTGTTTGCCTGAGCTGGGCTCTGTGCACACTCTGGTGTGATGTGCCTTGTCATAGAAGTTGCCTTTTTTTTTTTCTTCTCCTCAGAGCCTCAGAGCTTTTCCTAAGGGTGATGGCCTTCGAGTCCAACGCCTTAACCACTCGGCCATCACAGCTCATTGGGTGATGGCCTTCTACCTCCTTTTGCTGACCTAGTGTGTTCATGTATTTTCCCGTTTCTATAGGTGCTCAATAATTGTTGAATGAATGATTATAAATTATTGTCTTTGTCTTTAGTAGAGAAACAAGTCACCCAAAACACCCAGACATTTACAATACCTTTGTATTATGTTTTAAATATTTTTTTATCATTATTATTATTTTCAAATTATGCATATGTGTGTGTGTGTGTGTCTCAGGGTGGGAGTGGGGTTGTGCATATGAGTATATTGCCATGGAGGCCAGAAAGGTGTTGGAACTTTACAGGCAAGTAAGCTGCCCAATAGGGAGTCTGGGAATCTTGGGTCCTTTTCAAGAGCAGTATGTGTTTAACCATTGAGCAATTTTTCTAGCCCTATGTCATTTTAAGAATAATTATTGACTGCTAGATATTAGAAGAACAGATGTATGCAAACATTCTCTTCTGACATGGACTGACCTCAGTATTACCTAGGAACAGTCGCTGCCCTGGTGGACTGGGAGGAGTGGGGGCTCCCTTTCTAAGCTATGGGCAGTTTCTGCCATAGAGCTAGGAGAAGGAGGTTCAGTTGCTGAGTGGGCTGTAGCACCCTATGGCTGGATTGGAGGGAACTCAGGTTGTGGTGGTGTGTATGATCTGGGATTGCTATCTACCTACATACTTGTTCTGGTTTCGTGTCATGAGTCTCAAGTGTATTGGAATGATTAGTGTTTGTGCAAGATCCAGAGTGCTGATGACATGAACCACTTCAGGCTGACTGTTTGCAAGTGGCTCAGGGAAACATTTCCACTTAGACATCTGGCCTGGCCACTTTTTTCGTCTTACTAGCTTCCAAATTCAGGGTGCTTATGTCTTTATACTGTGGCTGTGAGCTCCAGAACCTCCTTAGGTCTTCCTTGTGTGTATCAAAGTCTACTCTTGGTTATGTTTCTGTAATATCCTATTATCATCTTCCCTGCAACAGAGTGAGAGCCTCTGTGGAGTCTCTCCTGAGCTGTGTTATTTCTGCTCTTAGAGAGAATCTTACTGGCTGTCCAGGTGAGCAGGGAGAGTGGCTTGGACCAACCAGTATGGCTTGAGGTGTTCCAGACATCACGTGGATGTCATGTAGGCAGTTCAGAGGAGGTGGCTAGGGCTAGTATATGTGTTGGGATAGACACACATCCAATGATTTTTCAAATCTCAAGGTGGGTGAAGCAGATGTGTTCTTGGAATTTTTGAACATGAGAAAAGGACCTAGACAGAGCTTGAGGTATGGGCTGGAAGTTAGGCAAGGGGCAGCTCTTGCTGGGAACCCTGGTGTCGAGGTGCTGCTATTAGTAACTATTAGAAGGTGCAGGCCTAAGGTGACTCTTGTCTCTTTTTCATGGCAGCACAAACTTGGGATCTGGGCTCCCTAGCTTAGAACCTTGCTTGAGTTTACCAGTTCAGAACTAGATCCCACAGTTTCTGCTGGTGCGGTCTGTGCCTCTCAGTTCTGTTCCGTGGGACTTCTCTTTCTTGAGTGTGGTGTGACTTCTCCCCTCTTTTGTGCTACTCAAGCAGCACTACAGTTTTTTCCTCAGCCATCTGGCGGGGCAAGCAGAGACCTTCTCATGTGGAATACCCAGGGCTCATTCTTTTATTACCACCATGCTCTGTTTATTGTTAGAACTGTAGATGGCTTCAAAATAGGAGACTACCCAATGTAGTCATCAGGTATGGGACTTGACATCCACTAAGCCCAGGAAGAGTGCTTACAGCCTTCTATGTTGGCACTGGTGCTTAGCCATGTTCACTAGTTTGGTTGCTGTAGTGACCAAATCCAATATGTACAACAAGGCTTGAGAACTAAAGTGTTGTGTAAAAACTCTGGCTGTGTTGTTAAGAAGTAAGAATCAAAAATGAAGTCTGGGCATTGTTGGGTAGGGCTGGCAAGATTGCTCAGTTGGTGAAGGTGCTTGTCATATAAGCCTAATTACATGAATTCCAACCCTGGAACCCTTGAAAAGATGTAAGGAGAACCAGCTCCACAAGGTTATTCTGTCTTTCACACTCATGCAGTGGCATATATGCACCCCTCATATGTGTATATAATAACATTTAAAAAATGATTGTAGAATAGTAACAAGGATCCAGATACCTGGGCCTCAGAAAATAGTACCTAGAAACAGAAGGGACCAGAGAAAGAGGATGCTGGGGCAGGCAGAGGTAGCCCTGAAGAGCTGACATTTTCTCACCCAGATGTCTAGACCTGCACAGGGCTAGAGAAGTTTGGTTGTTTTCCTAGTTGGGGTTACTCTTGCTCTGATGAGGCACCATAAACAAAAGCAACTTGGGGAGGAAAGTTTTCTTTGGCTTACACTTCCACATCTTAGTCCATCATTGAAGGAAGTCAGGCCAGAAACTCAAACAAGCCAGGAACCTGGAGGTAGGAGCTGATGCAGGGGTCATGGAGGAGCACTGCTTACTAGTTTGCTCTTTATGGCTTGCTCAGCCTGCTTTCTTTCAGAATCCAGGACCATCTGCTCAGGGGAGGCACCTACAATGGGCTAATCAAACACTAAGAAAATGATCCAGACATAGCTGGCACATATCTTTAATCCCAGCACTTGGGAGGCAGAGGCAGGTGGCAGATCTCTGTGAGTCTGAGGCCAGCCTGGTCTTCATAGTAAATTACAGGACAGTCAGGGCAGTATAGTTAGGCCTAGAGAGAGGGGTGTGGGAGGGAGAGGAGAGAGAGAATGAGAGAGCGAGAACGAAAACGAGAACGAACACACTCTAGAGGCTTGCCTGCAGCCTGATCTAATGAGGCGTTTTCTCAATTTCTCATCTCCTCTCAGATGACTTTAGCTTGTTGACATAAAACCAGCCAGGACAAATGACCACTGATTGTGGGGTGATTATGTCTGATATTTCTTCCTGTTTATTTGAATACTCTTCTTGGTGATGACTTTCTGAACTCTCCATTCTCTGCAATTGCCTATACAGAGATACTAAAGGTTTGGGACCTGGGTAAAGGAATGGGATTCTTCTTTAGGACTGCTGTAGGCAAGGAGTGCATGAGAGACCAGATTGCAGTTGGTTCCTGTCTCTTGTGAAATTGGACATGTCAATTTTTTTTTTCTGTGCCTTGGTTTTCTTGTCTGTAATGTGGACACATTAGTCCTAATCCAATAGAATTGTGATTAAATAGTGTGCTGCCTGAACCAAAGATAAGAGAAAGCTGGTTGTTTTTGTTATGTTGTGGTTACAGCAGCACCAGATTAGGCTCACTTCCAAAAGAGGAGGCTGTTGAGTCTCCTGTTACCTTGATCTTGACTTTGGTTGGAAAGAAGACACACAGAGTTCCTTTCCCAGAACTAATGCCACTGTACCCACAACCCCCAATTTGGGGTCACCAGTGCTGCATCATTCTAGCTCCATGACATCTTGGTTCCCTTTGAGGCCACTAAGACCCCATGACTTTTGTGCTTGTGTCTCACCATCATTCAGGTGATGGTGGCAGTTGCAAATTGCCTCATTGCTTCTGTCCTGCAAGATGTCAGTGGACTGCGTCTTGGCTGACATTGTGCTTGCTAGAAGGTGCTCTTCTGTGTCCCTCATCCACCTAGTGATGCTCCAGGCTGGACTGTGCATGTCCACTAACTCACTGCTCTCTCCTGCTATAGACAACATCCCTGAGGACCTCAGAGACCCTTTTTACATCGACCAGTATGAGCAGGAGCACATTAAGCCACCTGTCATCAAGCTGCTCCTGTCAAGCGAGCTATATTGCCGTGTCTGCAGCCTCATCCTGAAAGGGGACCAGGTGGCTACCTTACAAGGACACCAGTCTGTCATCCAGGCCCTGTCCCGGAAGGGCATCTATGTGATGGAGAGTGATGATACCCCTGTGACAGATGCTGACCTCAGCCAGGCACCTATTAAGATGGTAAGTGTCTGACAGGCATTTCTTTTGTTCCCTTGGCCGAGTAGGCAAGACTCAGTGGCCTGAGTTAGGTGACAGATGGTGAGGTCTGTTTATGTGCATTGGTGGTCCTTAATGACATGCCTGTATTTTAAAGAATGTCATAATTCTGGAAAGAGCAGCTTGCTTTTGGTTCCTCTCACTGTGATGTAATGAAGTGTGAAGATGTAAATGTGGTAGGGCACACCACTGCAGAGCCTTCTGGCTGGATGACTGCACTAGCCAGAATCAATTGTCCTGTTCTCAGAAGCTGCGCTTCTCTTCAGATCAGCCTGGCACCTAGTCCACCATGTCCTTGCTTTTGCTAACTTATTCCCTGACATTTTGCATGTCGTGCCTTTTTTCACTCAGTTTAAGGGTAACATTTGTGGGTGAAGAGAAATTTCTGAAGAGACTGAAGGCAGGGTGTGATACAGAGGAGGGCCCTGTTGGCATTTCAGAGCCTTTGGAGGCAGAGGGAGGGTGCAGCTCTTCTAGAGCCACAGAGGAAGCTTATAGTCTGCTGGTAAGAGATGAGGGCCCTGGACCACTACTGCAGTAGTGCCCCAGTCAGTGTTGTTATTTGCGGGGAAGCCAAGGAAGAAAGTTTTTCTTGCATTGGGATGCGTAAGAGGTTTAGGGTCCTGACTGCTGCCTCTGTCCCCAGAGTGCTCACATGGCAATGGTGGATGCCCTCATGATGGCCTATACTGTGGAGATGATCAGCATTGAAAAGGTGGTGGCCAGTGTCAAGCGATTTTCTACATTCAGCGCCTCAAAAGAACTTCCATATGACCTTGAGGATGCCATGGTGTTCTGGATCAATAAGGTGAGTGCCTGTCTAGCTCTCTTCGTGATTGAGGTTTGATCTGGTTTGTCCCTGGTAGACATATGTGCTGATTTGGGTTTATAAAAATTACGCACACTGCCATGTATCCCTCCATCCCTGTTCTTGTTCTTGAGTCACAGACACATCGGCACTCCACCATTAGACTTTAAATTACAACCATATTCCTGTCCTAAGACCACATTTTGTTTTTCTTGCTTCAGTTTCATAAACTCTTTCTTACCTAATATTTGTATTTTACCATTTTCTATTTCTTTAGCATTTCTATGGCAACTTACAGTTCTTATTTACTTGTTTTTCTTGGTGTGGCTTTTCTGGTGGTTGCTAGATTGTAGGTTTTTCCTTGGTCAGAGTCATCAGATGCAGTGTGTGCTTCTGGCTAAATATTCTTCCCACTCTGCATCCAGGGTGAATTGCCTAGCATCCAGCAAGTTGGAGCTCTCTTGCAGCCTTCACTACATTCGTGTGTTCTTAGAGTCCTCTATACAACTTCACAGGGGCCTCAAAAGCTTCAGTATTGAGGTCTGTATAGTGTACTGAGTTTCTTTCCTTGTGGCATCCCTCTGGAGCCCTCTTTTCCCCTAGCTTAGATAATGGAAGCAAGTTTGTCTGCATTTCTCCCATCCTGGGCTCCTTTTTTCTTCCTAGATTGAGGTGTAGTCTATATAGCCTTTCTGAAGAGCCCCACCTCTGCTGTGATTATGCATCCTGGGTGGAAAGTCTGTCTGGCACAGGACTACAGTTGAGCAGGTGGTATCTTTCTGGTTCTCTGTGCTGAAGGTAACCTGAATTATCTCTGATGGTCACTTAGAGTCTCCTTATCCTGTAGGTATTTTGGGTTGTACCATGGCCCATCTTTCTGAAGCTTGTTTAACTTTTTTTGAGGGATGTGTGTGTGTGTGTGCTCATGCTATATGCATATATGTGTTTGCATATGTATACATGTGTATATGTGCATTGTCATGAGTACATGTGGAAGCAGGAGGTCAAAATTATAAATATCTTCCACCCAAGTTTCTTTAACTAGGGCTCACACTGAACAGACTGCTCCCTAGTTGGCTAGAGACTATGGCCATTAGTCCTAGGTCATCCTATCTCTATCTCAAGTGTTGAGATTTATTTATTGGTGGGTGTTGGAGAATCTGAACTCAGGCCTTCATCTTCTGAGTCATCATCTCCAAGATTTTATTGATACCTGTGATTTAAAACTCACTCTACTGAAACATAACCTACATGCTACATATGGACATGGTTCTTTGCATTTTAACAAGCAATGATCCTTTAAATAGCCAACACAGCCAAGACAGCTTTTTTGTCATTCTCAGAATGTTTCCTTTGGCTCTTTTGCAGCCAGCTCCTCCCCAAGGCTCAGGCTCATACTCATTTGCCTATCCATCCATCCATCCATTCATCCATCTATCCATCCATCCTTCTGATGTGCATTGGTGTTTTGCCTGCATGTATATCTGTGGTGGTGTAAGGGTGTTGGATTTCTTAGAATTGAGGTTACAGACAGTTATGAGCTGCTATCCGGATGCTGGGAATTGAACTCAGGTCCTCTGGAAGAGCAGTCAGTGCTCTTAACCACTGAGCCATCTCTCGACTCACTTCCCCCATCTGCTTTCTTAATGGGGTTACTTTTGCTTTATCCAGGTTTTCCTTAAAATGTTCTTGTATTTGGATTTTTTCACTGCACCAAATATATCTATAAGTAGTTTGGTTCTGTTTATGTCTTAGAGAGTTTTTTTTTTTTTTATGACTGTATTGTGATTTGTCAGTCATTCATTTGCTGAAGGTCATTTGGGTGCTTTCCAGTTCTTGTCTTTTTTGAATAAAGCTCCTGGGGCATTTGGATGTGTGTTCCTGGATGCTGATACTCTGTCTCTAGCATTGCTGGGTCAGATGAGTATGTTTAACATTACTTGGTTAAATTGTTTTGTTTTGTTTTTGAGAGGGTCTCACTATGTAGACCAGGCTGGCCTCATTCTCACCAACTGCCTCTGACACCAAGTGATGAGACTAAAGGCCTATTTCATACCCAGCATTTAGTTAAGTCTTTAGAAAAAAAGCCTGCTAGAATATTTCTAAATGAACACTGTTTTAAATTAAGAGACAGGTATAGTTGCACAAATTCGGGTTGTATAAAATGAGACTCAGAGCCAAATATTGGGGGAAGGCCGAAATATCAGAGAGAGGAAGCATCACAGTCAGTTCTCACCCAGCTGTCTTGCAACTTCCTTAGCCTCACTCCTGGTCACTTCTGCTGGTCGCTTCTGCCTCTGCTGGGTTTCTAAACCCTTATATACCCTATCCCATCCAGTTTAGGATTAAAGGAGTGTAGCCTTGAACTCACAGAAAAAGAAGTTCTGTCTCTGAAGTTATGGGATTAAGGGTGGAGGTCACCACTTTGAGTTTTCCCTGTGCTGGGATTAAAGGTGTGTGTGATTGACTGTCAGCTGTTTATACTTATATTCAAGGATCAAGGATTTCCTGAGCTGTCTGCCTAGGATTTGACTGTGTGCTGCCTCTGATATTTTAGGATTTATTAAATATCTAACAAATATCCACAGACAGGGTAGGAATCTTTTGACTCTGACTTTTAATCAGTACTTGATCACTTAGTCTTTGATTTGGAGCCATTTGTGTGGCTGTGTAGTAGAATCTCTTGTGTTTCCTTGATGTTCATATTTTTGCAAGTTTTTGTTTGAATATTTTATACAACTTTTATTTATTTATTTATTGTGTGTGTGTTTGTTTGAGATTTTTACACAACTTTTATTTATTTACATATTTATTGTGTGTGTGTGTGTTTGAGATAGGGTCTTACTTTGTAGCTGAAGATAGCTTGGAACTCTGTGAACCATAAGCTGGCCTTGAACTTTAGCCTTCCTGCCTCAGTCAGGAATCACAACTGAGAATGTTGTGATTACAAGTGAATGGTACCATTCTTGGTTTAAACCAGTTTGTAATTGGGTTCTTTGTCTTAATTAGTTGCAAGAATATGTGTACCTTGTTAGGAATGTGTGTTTTGTCCCAAAACAAAGATTTCTGGGATTTTGAAGCCCGTTTACATTCTTGCTAAGCTATCTCTGGCCTGGATTTGCTCCCATGCTTCCTCCTAGTGGTTGGTTTGGTAGTCTTTGCTCTTGCCTGGAGCTTTCTGGTGCACCTTGAGGTTATTCACTGGGCAAAAGGCAGGGAAGGGATGAGATGTACAGAGAGCAGTTCTTTCCTCTGCATGTTACTGTGGTTGTGGCTCTGTTGGGTCCTAGTTGAGCTGCACTATCTCTAGATGTTTGTCTCCATTGAACTGTATGGCTAGTTCCATGGTAACTTGAAGTGAGTGTATCTTGTACAAACAATAATCTGTAATAATAATTTGAATTTAGACAACACATGTTTTTGAACTGGGTCCTTTTTTATTAAAGAATTCTTTTAGCTCTGGTAGATTGTCTCTTATGTCCTCATGAATTTATAGAAAAGCATTTGTAAGGGAATTTTGATTGGGAAAGTATTGAATCTAGATCAGTTTGAGGGTCATAGATGTGCTACCCTGTTGAGGAATGCAGTCTATTGTCAGACTTTTGTCCTGAAATTTATCCCCAGAATTTCAGGGATTTTGTTTTTTAAAGTTATGTTGTAAGTAGTGTTTCCATTTCCACTAGATTGTTGCTAATCTACACAAACACAGTTAAATTAAAAAAAAACATTTCCATTAAGGAATCAGCTAGGACCTGCACTGAATGTGGAGACATGGTAGAGGAAGGCGTTTTGCTTGTTTCTGACCCTCAGGACCCAGATAGTGGTCCGTACTTTTTTGTTTTAATGCACCTGCACCCTTCATTGCAGGCTTCAAGGACATATTGTGATGCTCCCCCCCCCTTTTTTTTTAATTCTGTGCAATAATTTGAATAGGATTGGTTTCATTTCCGTTCTGAAACCTTTGGACTTGGTGGTGAAGCTACCTGGGTCTGGAATCATATGGGTTTAGTTGTGAAAACTTCTATGAATACTTTTAGTTATTTAGATTTTTCTGTCTTAATTTTGTGTCATTCTTGGTTATTTGTGGCTTTCACAAAGTTCATTTTAAGTTGCTGAGTTTATTAGCCTAAAGTTTATTGATTTTTTTTTTTTAACCTTTTGGATAAATATATTTGTAATCTATAGTGACACTGTCTTCATTTTCTAATACTGATTGTGACTCTTAGTTTTTTCTGGTTTACCAACTTTATTAATCATCTTCAGAATATTACATGCCTCTGCTAATTTTTATTTTTCTTTTTTTAACCTTTATTTTTTCTTTTTATTATTTTATCTTTAATTAATTGTTTTATTTCAAGACAGGTTTGTTTTTTTTTCTGTGTAATAGCTCTAGCTGTCCTGGAACTTGCTTTCCTTTGTAGACTAGGCTGGCCTCCAACTCACAACAGAGACCTGCCTGCCTCTGCCTCCTGAGCATTGGTATTAAAGGGCTACTCCACCATGCCTGTTTTGTGCAGCCATGCCTGGCTTATCTTAAATGTATTTATTTAGAGACAGGTTCTAATCCTTTAGCCCAAGCTACCTTTGAGTTCTTAGCATTTCTCCTCAGTGTTCACCTCTTGAATGTTGTTACTGGCACATAGCAACTGAGCATATTTGTGCAGTGATTTTCTAGTACCATGGAATGGTCAGATCCAGTTAGCACCCCCATCATCTCAAGCATTCAGCTTCTTTATTTTATGAGTTTTGCCTGCAAGTATGCCTGTGTACCAACATCCATGTCTGATGCCCAAGGAATCCATCAGAGTTATATATGGTTGTGAGCTGCCATGTGGATGCTGGGAATTGAACCTGGGTCCTTAGGAAGAGCAGTCAGTGCCCTTAACTGCTGAGCTTCTTCTCTAGCCCTGCGTCCATCTTCTTTATGGTCAGAGCAGACAAACCTTGTTTCTAGGGGCTGAGCAAGTAGCACAGTGGCAGAAATGCTTGTCTAGTGTGCAGGAAGTCTTGACTTCTATTCTCAGTACTAACACCAAAGCAAAATAAAATGTTTCGGCTATTGGAAGCATTATATACTCTCTCTCCACACATTGTTAAGGTAGAAAACGAATTCATTTAAACTTGCTTTGCTTCTCCTGTGTGATGCTATGAGGTGGTGTACCCCGGGCAGTGCTCTCTTTGTCGTGTACATGAAGAGTATGTTGTACTTAATCCCTCCCATTAAACACTTCGTTTCACTCCTGTGTGCATTTTAATCCGTGGATTATCTGAAAGACTTGTTTGGTTTTTAATATTTAGAGAGAACTCATTCCAGACACAGTTTTGTATTTTAGGTTTTAATTTTTAAGATTTATTCTTATATTTTTATTATGGGGTGCGGTGGTGGGACATGAGCATGAGAATTCCAGTACCTGCCAAGGCCAGAGGAGTAGGATCCTCTGGAACTGGAGTTACAGGTGGTTGTGAGCCACACTAAGTGGGTGCTAGAAACCAAACTGAGATTCTGTGAAGAGCAGTATATGCTGTTAACTGAAGAGCCATCTCTACAGCCCCTGCCTTTGGATCTCTGCTTTAAGAATCCTGGGGTGAGGGAGCCCCCTCAGCAGCTGGTGCTGCCTTCTGCTCCTGGTCCTGAGGGTTGTCCTAGAGGAATGGACTGCAACTTTGACTGGGCCATGCTTTATTCTGTCAGCTCTGCTCTTCAAACCTTTAGAGTCTCTTACGTTTCCATCAGTTAACCCCTAGTCTTTAAGCTTGTGTCTCTCACTAATGATAAATAGCTCTTGTCTCCAGAGGCTTCTGCTTTTAAAACCCAGCATTTTTTCCAGCTGCCTTGTTAGCATTGTTGGTGTGCCTATGCTAGACTTCTTTCCTTTGTACTTGTTTTGTGTGTGTGTGTGTGTGTGTGTGTGTGTGTGTGTGTGTGTGTGTGTGTGTGTGTGTGTGTGTATGCATCTCATTATATAGCCTAGCTTGCCTACAACTCATTGTGTAGACCAGGCTGGTCCCAAACTCTTGAATGTTGGTATTAAAGATAAGCACTACCATACCCAGACCTTTTACTTTGCTGTCTTCTTCCCTTTTAAGTGGGTGGTTGGCACACTGTAGTTTGCCATTCTCCTTTATTCATTTGATAGCCTCCGCCTTGTCGTTAGAGTGTTTAGACCAGCTAGATTAGTGTGATTGTCCTTGAGGCAGAATGTTACCTCTGGCCTGATGTCTGGTTATCTTTCTTTTTTCCCTCCTTTTTTTCTTTGGGTTACTTGTAGTTCTCTAGTATTTCATTTGAGTTGCTCGAGGCTATGACGTGCATTGTTAGGTTGCCAGGGGCTACTGTGACCAGAGTGATGTATTCATGGTAATAGGAGACACATTTTTCTCCTAGGACTTTGTCGTTGTCAGATTCAATTTGTGACAACCCCACCTAGTTATGTTCAACAGTCATTTGTTTATTTTGGTTTTGTTATTTTGTACTAGCTGTGGTTGTTGCTGTGGAGGCTGGTGCTGACCAATGCTTTCTGGCCCTTGTGCCCTCCCTGATTGTGAAGGACCAGCAGTTCATAGTGGCCATGCAGTGTTCACACTGCAAAAAGTTAAGATATTTTTGATATTTTAAGGATATAGACTTTTTAAAAAAGAACATTTGTGTGTATGCATGGGTTGGGGGAGGGCATGTATGTATTGTAAGTGCAGGTGCACAGTGAGACCAGGGGAAGATGTTTGTTTTCTTCTCTTTTTTTCCTTATTGCCATGACACAGGGTTTCTCACTAAACCTGGAATGCATTTTTTTTTGTTTTGTTTTTTTCTGGCTAGACTCGCCTGCAGTGATTCTCTTCACCTTGCCACCTACAGTGTAGAGACACAGGTGCACACAGTGATGCTCAGCTTTAAAAAATCACACTTTGTCTGTCAGTATGTACAAGTAGGTGTGCTTGTGCTCATGGTGCCATGTGGAGGTCAGACGAGAGCTTGTGGAAACTGATTTTCTAATTTACTATGTGGGCCCCAGGGATTGAACTCAGATTGTCAGCTCTTTAGCAAGATCTTACTGAGACTTTTTGCCAGCGAGCTTCTACTTCCCCTTTGTTTTAGCACTGGGACTCACTGAGCCATGTCCCCCAGCATATTTACTTATGTTTGGTTTTCTTGCTTGACATTTGTCTGTCTGTCTATCTCTTAACTATATCTACCTATCTCTCTCTCTCTCTCTATCTATCTATCTATCTCTCTCTCTCTCTCTCTCTCTATCTATCTATCTATATCTATATCTATCAATCAATCATCTATCATCTGCCTGCCTATCTGTCTATCTACCTTTTCTTTTCTCTTTTCTTTCCCCTTTCCCCTTTCTTATTCTTTTCTTTTCTTTGGGCACAGGGTCTCTCTATATAACCCTGGCTATCCTGGAACTCAGTCTGCAGACTAGGCAAATTTCAAACTCACATAGATTTCCTTGCCTTTGCCTCCCAAGTGCTTGGATTAAAGGTGTATACCACCTCACCTGGCCTCTATTTGTATTTTGAAATGGAGTATCACATATCTCAGGCTAGTCTCATACTGGTTATTGCTATGTAGTTGAAGATGAACTTGAACCACTAATTTTCTTGCTTCTACACCCCAAGGATTATATAGTTTTATGTGATATTGGGAATTGAACCTAGGACTTTGTGAATATTAGACACTCTTCTAACTTAGTTATTCCAACTCCTTCCCTTTTTTAAGAGACAGGATTTTGCTATTTATTCTAGGCTGACCTGGAACTCACTATGTAGCTCAGATTGGGCCTCAAGCTCTCAGACTCCCAAGTGCTGGGATAAGTTCCGTGCACTACCTTGCCTATCTTATTTGCTCTGTGTGGGCCCTAGCCATATCTCAGATTTCTAGGTGTCCCTGGGTCCCCTTTGGAGAACTGGTTGTATTGGCACATTTCCAGCTGCATTTCCTCTCCCACCTGGTAACCCTTGTAGTGACTTTTGTAGACTGGGTATGAATTCACTGAGCCTTGGCTTCCTGGAAAAGACTTAATAGCCGTTTCTTTTTTTCAGGTGCTACAGCTGGATATAGACAGTGGTTGGCAGTCTCTGTCTTTGGATGAAGATATTGCTTTTTGGTTGCAGGGTGGCCATTGGGGGCTGAGATGACAGTTCTTGTCCCAATTATGTTTTTAAAAAGTCAGTACTGACCCTCATGGGTCATCTTGAGAAGATGGGGGTTTGGGTGTCTCGACCCCTCTCTCCCGCTTCCTCTGTGACTCTCCAGCTGAGTTCTGTGCTAGCCGCTGTGCTCTTCCCTATGCTCTCTGGACCACATGGCTCACAGCAGATACTTGCTTTGCTTTGCTTTGCTTTGCTTTGCCACCGTTATTCTCCTCGATTTTGAAAAATAATTTATATTTTCTTTTAAAATACCCATCCTATCAAAAATTTGATATTAATTTACATTTTAGATACAAAGAGAAATTTATTTAGTACTTTTTAAATGGTTTTGCTTTCCTGTTATTTTGTCTTTTTTTTTTTTTTTTAAGAAAGGGTCTCATATATCCAAGACTGGTATGGAACTCACTGGGTAGCTGAGGAGGACCTTGAACTTCTGATCTTTCTGCCTGTACCTCCCAAGTGCTGAGATTACAGGCATGAGCCACCTCACCCAGCTTTTGCTAGTGGCTTGACTCTCCTTCAAAAATTGGGTGGTAAATGGCTTATCAAATAAGAAAGGGCACTTGCTGCCAGGCCTGCCAGCCTGACTTTGGACCTTATCTGCTTGGTGGAAGGAGAGAGAACTGCTTCCTGCACAGACATAGAGACAGACAGACAGACAGACTGACTGACTGACTGACTGTGTGCACTTGTGACCTTGCCCTATGTGGGGCATAGATAAGCGGTTATGAGCTGCCTTGGGAGTGTTGGAAATCAAACTCAGGTCCTTTGCAAGAAAAAGTGTTTTTAACCCTGAGCTGTCTCTCCAGACCCTTATCTTAGGTTTAAAGAGATTTCCTATGGTCTTGAAGTTTTGTAGTTCACATACTGTGGTTTTATTTGTTGATGAGCCGCCCAGTCCTGCACATTTTCCCTAGCATTCTGACCACTCCTCTAATATTAATATGTATTTTTACAAAATCTGCTATTTGATAAATACACATTAAGCAATTACATTTGTGTGTGTGTGTGTGTTGTATGTGTGGTTATACACATGGCACGATTGTCAGGTTGTCGTCAGAGAACAACTTTGGAGCTTGTTCTCTCCTCTGTCTTTATGTGGGTCCCGGGGATTGAACTCTAGACACTAGGCTAGAGTGACAAGTGCTTTATCTGCTGAACTATCTCACTGACCCAGTATAAACAGACGTTTGATACTATCTTAATTTCAAGAAAGACTATTTAAAGCTTTTTTTTTTTTTTAAAGGGATTTACAGCTTGGATTTTATAACTGAAGTTTATTTTGTGTTGACTTTCTGTGGTTAGAGGAGGTATGACCCAGGATTAGCTAGATTGTTATGGGTTGTTGGCAGACTCTTGTGGACACAGTGTGCATAGGGTCTGGCCTCCATGGTTCCGCAGTGGTGAGGGGAGAACCTTGCACTGGCATTTAGAGGCACAGTGGTTTCTTTGCAGGAGCAGGCTGACCCTGGGACTCATGGCAAGCCTTGGGTCACATAGAATCCAACTCTTCTGCATCTTTGTAATTGGCCTGATGGCACCTGTGTCTTAAGAGTTAACAGCAGGTGCTATGGGATCTGATGATGAAGTGGAGAAAGAGGAAATGACATGAGAGCACAGTGGCCTTCTTAATTCATTTTTCTTCTGCCTTAGGTAAATCTTAAAATGAGAGAGATTACAGAGAAAGAAGTTAAATTGAAACAGCAGCCATTGGAAAGTCCTGCCCATCAAAAGGTAAAGGGTAAATTTAATTTCTTCAAAGCACACTAAGTTAATGTTAGTAGTTTTAAAGAGTTATGTCTGTTTCTACTTGCTCATTCTATATTTTTATCATCCCAAGCAAGGCAGCCTCTTAGATTCTCCTGGTGGCTGATTCTCAATACCTCAATTAAGAGTTACCATAGGTAATCTGTCTTCTATTCCCTGCCCCCCAAAAGGGTTCATGGTTTGTTGAACCCAGGTATTCTGGGAGGATTTGGGAGTTCAGTAATGGAAGCAATGTAGCCTGAGCTGGGAGTAAACTTGTGAAGGTAAGAGACTGAGCAGAAACACCCTGTAGAAGCTGTGCCCTGGCAGATTCTGGAGATGGCCTGTTAGGTGCCATGAGGCAGGTGGGGGTCTGAAGCCCACACTGCCTGGAGCCAGTGGAAAGTATGTACCTTCAGATATGTACAAATGGGAGTGTTCATTCCGCATTCTGCTTTGGTCTCATCCCTGGCCATTTTATGTTTTGCTAAGGCTATGTGACACAGTCAGTGGTATATACACAGGAGTACCTGACTGTTGACACAGTTTGGCTACTGAGAGCAACATATCTTCTCTCTCCCCTTGTGATTTTTCTGTCTGTATTGGCCAGCTCTAGTCAGTTGGGTTGAGTACTTCCCCAATCCTTGGATGGGACAGACACACATGGGCATAGACAAAGGGAACAGACCTCTAGGCTGATCCCTGACTGTCTCACGTTTGGAACTATTCTTTGCTATTGTGAAAGATAGAGTTGTGAAGGGGACAGGTTATTCTCCAATCTAATTGCCTGGTGTTGTGATCAGCTGAGGTCATGCACACTGGAAAGCCTTTGCTTACCAGAAGCAATCTCTACCTCTTCCGTGTGAGTGTGTGTTATGGCCACACCTGGACCTGCACTGCTGACTTTCCTTTCCACCTTCCTTCCCGCTTCCTGAGCAGTCTCCCTCCAAGTGGTATTGGAAGTTAGTACCCGTAAGTGACCCAGGCCACCAGCCGAAATCTGCAAAGCCATCTTGTTGCCATCATGCGCTTCCATTAAAATTGCTCGCACCCAAGACTGGTTTTTTTGTTTGTTTGTTTAAATGTCTACCTGGGAATTACGCTACATCTTCTTTAGCATGAGCCTTGCTGGCCATGCTGATGGGCTTTGTTACGTGGCGCTTTGGAATGCCATGTCCATTTTCCCCAGGTTTTAAGTGATTGCTAAGTGACAGTGTAGTATAGCTAACAGGACACTGATTTTCCTAGTAGACATCAAGAGGACTAAGTGGCTAGTGGTTGGCATCAATCCTTAACCCTTTTTCCTGCTGTTACTTTGCCTGAGGAGTGGAATCTAGCACAATTTTCACTATTTGCTAGCACATGTATTCTAGGCTATCAGGCTGGGAAGGTGTTCTCCCACCGAGGGCATAGGCAGGCTGCAGAGAGGGCTCTTGCTGGTGTGTCTTGATGTAGTCTCCTGTTGCCATCCCTTAGGCCTATATGAAAGTCAACTCAGATTCTGTAGTCTGAGTTAGGTCAGTTCAGGTTCAGGGATTCTGAAATAATTAATTTTCACATGAAGTTTAGAAATCAGGGTTTTGTTTAGTAACTCCAGCAGTACCTAACTGGTGGCTAATTCTGGAAGTGGATCAGTTTGTCACTGCCCTTATAGGAAATTCCTGGTGCCAAGTGGTGCTTTTTCATGTGAACTGCTGGGCACAGATCTCTTTGCAGATGGTTTGAATATGCCCTTTGATTGCTTGAGTCCTGTAGCTTCATTATTTGGCCCAAATTGTCCTTTCAGTTCCCATCTGAGGCCCTGTGGCTGTGGGCTTCAAAAAGTCCATGTAAACTTAGGTTTTACTTCCCAATGGTGTGTTAGTGAGAAGGAGAGGAAGGCATGCTTAACAAGTGTTTGAATCCTGGCTTTGACCAAGGCAAGGCTTCACATACTCAGGTGTCAGAGAGCTTTGGTTTTAGATAAGTTTCATGAAAAAAAGAGAAATAAAACCAAAAATAATTTTCCTTAACTTTCCTTTGTTAGAGAGGCTATGGGTGTCCTACAGTGGTGTTCAGTAAATAGACCAACAAGAAAATGTGTGGTAAAGATTGACAGGTTATGGTTTTGTCTGAACATTTCACAGCTAGAAGTTTGAAGATGTGGGTGAGCAAAGCAGTCATGTGAGCCTCCTGGGCCCCTGTAGTTCAATGTCAGCCTAATTTTTACCCATGCCATTCATCTTTACTCAAGATACCATTTGCTTTACTGCATGCCTGCTCACTCCTGTCTGCTCTCTCTGTGAAAGCCTGGCCTGGAGCATGCTGTGATGCACTGCATGCTGGAACCTGTGGAGTTTGCACGTGTGGTACAGTATGAGGCGGGTTCCCTGTATGTGACATGGGCTCTGAGAAACAAGTTAAAGTGCGTGTTGAAACACATAGTCAACACAAACAAGCTTTTTTGCTAAATCTAAGGGAATCTGTTCCAAGTGTTTTCTGCTGAGCATTACTACTGGTTATGTCGAATAACTATAGAAGCATCAGCTTGAAGTTTAGATTCCAAGATGATATTTTTGATTTGGATTGGCCTGCAGAACTCTCAGAAACCAACAGTTCTTGTTATAGGCAGGGGCTTTCTTCTCTTTAGTTTCTGTTGTGTTTGTGCCCCCTCTGGAGAAAATGGGGCTGGCGGGTATCCTGCCCTGAGCACTGATGCAGTAAGAACAGTACACCACAACTCTTGGGGAGTTGTCTGCACTGAACAGCCAGCCCCCTCTCTGCTAAGTTCTCTCTGCCAGTGGGCAGGCAGGCATGGGCTGTGGAGCTTAGAATGCCAACAGGTGGCTTCCTTGGGTGTGCTCATAGGGAGCCTTGGACTGGCAATTGCTTGATGATCTTGGGGGTTTTAGTCCTGATGTTTCACTTGCAGTTCTTGGTAGCTGATGTAGTAGTATGAAAAATTTTGTTTAACCTGGTTTCTGAAATTTCTCAAACTGTCAATTGATGCTGTTTTGTAATTCTTAATGATCGATGCTAATATTGATAGTATTTAGAAAAGTGCCTGTTGTTTGGGTCTTTGAAGCTCTGAATTCTCACTGTTTAACTTGTTTCTCATTAGTTTGTAATGCATTGGCTTATGATAGTGTAGATGTGTGTTTTGTCTTCTTTCCATGTATGCCCACTGCCAGAGTCAGTTTAGAGTTGGACTGGCCCTGGTGGTGTCAACAGTGGATCTCTGCCATCCAGTGTACCCATGGACCCCAGTCCCTGGATCTTTTTTGTTTGTTTTGGACAGAGGATCTCATCCACATAGTCTGAACTTTTCCAGGCAATAACAGTTGGTCTTCATGTGGCTCTAGGCTTGGTGTAAATTCTTGCTCTAGCAGTGTGCCTGTAACATACAGAGTGAAGTGATCTCACACACAGAGACCATTTTCCTTTTATCAACTGCAGGTCCGCTATCGGCGAGAGCACCTTTCCGCTAGGCAGTCACCGTACTTCCCGTTGTTGGAGGACTTGATGAGAGACGGCAGTGATGGCGCTGCTCTCTTAGCGGTGGTTCATTATTATTGCCCAGAGCAGATGAAACTGGATGGTGAGTGGAGAACACTTCCTCTGAACAGACCTGAAAGGGAATGGTGTGCATTTAACATGCAAGAAAAACTCATGGAACTAGCTTGGAGTCCCTGTGTCAGTTGGGATACTACCACATACCTAGAAATTCCGAGAGACCACTTACTTATTCATCATCTACATCTTTCATGATGTGGAAATTGCTCATTGAATATTTAGATAATATATGGTTGTATTTTGTGACTTTACCTCTGTTTCAGAGTGAGTGAGGTTTAAAATCCTTCCTTATTGAAACATCTAGAATCTAAGCCAGACAGGGTGGCACACACCTATAATCCCAGCATTTGGTAGGCTCTTAGGACCAAGAGCAACCTGGGCTACATAAATGAGACCCCTTGTCAGAAGCCAAAATCAAATAACTCTGTAGTACTTTCTAAAGACATGAGATTGAATGGTAGATTCAGTCTGTCTCCACCCGTGGTCTGATGCCAGAAAACCTTCCTGGGTACTTTAACGCGCAGTAGAGAGGAGGAAAGTGAATGGTTGTGAAGGGCCTGGCACAGACCGCCAGGGTGTTGTGGGGCTCGGATTGTCGATGAATGGCTTGGTGTCCTACGCGCCTTTGTCTGGAGTGGGCAGGTAGAAGACCAGGCATCCGACCAGTGTCTGTACTGGGACATTGTCTCCGACTTTAGCCCTGGATAACTTAGGCTGCTGTTAAGCCTACTGCAGGCATGGAAGTGCAGGTAGTATATTTTTCATACACACAGACACAGAGGTGACTTGAACGACAGGGAAATGGGTTGGAAAGATGGCTCAGTGGTTAAGAGCATTAAGAATGGTTAGGTTCAATTCTCAGCACCCACGTGGCAGCTCACACTGTAACTCTAGTTCTAGGGGACTGGACACACATGGCAAAACAAACAATGCACATAAAATTTTAAAAAAGAAAGAAAAGAGAAAAAGAAAGACAGGGAGAGTCCCAGGTTCCAGGAGAAAAAAACCTGCATGGAAAATGGACTCTCATTTCCAGCTGGCCTTGGTCCTATGACTAGGACTTTTGGAGGGAAGAGTACTAGAAAATGCCTGATTCTCACCCAGGAAAATGCGAGGAGGCTTTTCAAGTATCTGTTTCTGAGGACTAAGAGGAAGTGAGTGAGAGGGAGGCCAGGTCCACAAAACAACACAAAAATAAAAAGCAGTCTGGGGAAATTCAGTTATAGATGACTTGCTTAGCGTTGCTGAGTTTTTGGGTTCTGTCTCCAGTATCACACAGAGAAGCAATAGTGTGTGTCTGGGATATAACTCAGTAACTTAACGCTTGTCTAGCATGCAGAGGCCCTGGGTTTCTTATACAGCTGAAAAGTAACACTGGTCTAGTACTAGTGACACTCTAGCCCTGTAGGACTCCAGAGCTCTGATGTGGCAGCAGCTTCAGAAACCACCTTTTCCAAGGGAACGTGCCTCCACAGAACTCTTAAATGTCACAGCAGGTTTAAGGCCAAGACATAGGTGGAAAAGATCATAGAATGCTTACAATACAGAAGGGCATAAAAGAAGAAACCGAAGCTTTACGTAAGGAAGAGGGTAGGGTGGCGCTTCATCTCAGAGTTGTGGAGTCTTCCCTTTTAATGGTGCAGCTCCCACCGTCTTGAAGCTGTAGGTGTTCTAGACTGCCTGACACATCTCTCTTCTGCCGCAGCCTCCTGAGCACGTACTTGGCCATCTCTTGACTCCGTAGCTCCTTCCGTAGTTGACTGCTTTGTTTGCTTGTGTGCTTGCTTTTGAGACAAGGTCTCTACATAGTCCCAGCTGCCCTGGACCTCAGTATGTAGATGAGGCTAGCCTCAGACTCACAGAGAGCCTACTGCTTCTTCCTCCTGAGTACTGGGATTAAAGACATGTGCCACCATGTCCAACCTGTAGCCTGCCTTTTAACCTGTCCTTTGAGAATCTAAGGCAGAAAGTAATATTGGGCCTAACACCAATAATATTTTGTTATTGGAAACAAAACAACAGAATTACATGAAGAAGCGGACAAGCCGCATGCATAGTGCCTAACTGAAACTGCCAGAAACAGAAATTTGTTAAGGCCTTAGAAAACTTGAATACAAACTTGGCAGGCTGCATTTGTTGTACTAGATATTGTGGTACACGGAATAAAAATAAATGGTCACAGCTGGTAAGATGGGCCAGGAGATAAAGTACTTACTGCCAAGCCTGATGGCTGGAATTTCATTTCAGAACCCATAGGAAACTGATTCCTGCAAGTTGTCCTCTGACCTCTAAAGAGAGAGAGAGAGCTTGGGCTAGGCATGGTGCAGGTACACACACGGTGTTGCCCTGTGTGCCCCACCCCCACCCCACCCACATACATGTGCACACTCAGGCAGAGATAGGCAAAACTTTGAATCCAGGACAGCCTAGTTTGCAAATCAAGGTCCTGGCTGGTTAGGGCCACATAGTTGAGACCATGTCTAAAAACAACAACAACAACAACAAAATAGCTTGGTTAAAACCACAAAAGAAACTGTACTAGATCTGCACTAGTTCCCACTAGTTCAGAACGTTAGAAAGCAGTGACAGACAGCTCCTTTCCACCCTCTCCTAATGAACGTCTGTATACTGACGGACCAGGGGCAGTATGTGTGAGTGCTCTGTGGGTAAGAGAGTTCAGAACTGCTGAGGAAGGGCTGCAGGAGTGGGAGCTTTCTATTGTCTTCACTGCCTCGTCATTTAAAATAACACTGGGGCTGGAGAGATGGCTCAGCAGTTAAGAGCACTGGCTGCTCTTCCAGAGGCTCTGGGTTGAGTTCCCAGCACCCACATGGCGGCTCATACAGCTGTCTTTAAGTCTAGTCCCAGGGGATGTGCCACTGTCATACCAATGCACAAAAAATACATTTAAAAATTATTTTAAAATAAATATGACAGGCAGACATGTGGTCTAGAAATCGAACAAGCGAACAACTACCAAACTATAGGACACAGCCTGAAGTGTGCTGTAAGGGAGGGGATGCCTTTGTGTGTCTAAAAGGCAGGAGCTCAAGAGTTATTGAGCCAGGTCCATTGCAGCAATCCCAGAGAAAAGTAAAGGACGAACAATGAAGTCTGTGACTGTGTCTGTAGAGCGAGCAGCTGAAGCTGCTGATTAGCTGGTTAGTCAAGAAGTGAAACAGAAGTACAGAGAAGGTCAAGCCAGAGAAGCAAGACAACTCACCTGCTAGAATTCTGCACCTACCTTCCACGGGAAGGCAGGGAGACTGCTTAGGAGTCATGCCTGGGGGTGCCTTTGAAATTCAGTCTGAAGAACAGTGAGAACCTGGGTTCCCTTTTGCTTCCAGCAACACCTTCCATGTCCAGTGACTAGAGATAAGAACACACTTGGGCGAGACTGAGCCTGAAAGTCATGGTTTCAGACTTAGCATGGGGTAGGCAGGAGTGAGATCCAGAATCAAAGCTTTTGTGTGAGCTTCCTCCAGTCACTTGTACCAGTAAACCCCTTTTCCTTGCTGGCTTCCATAAGGCTTATTTGTTCCACATGCAACTCAGGGAAGATTCTTCTCTGCAGAAACTGGTCTTAAGGACAAGACCCACAGTGACTGAGGTTTGGCATCAGCTGAGCTTCTTGCTTTGGTCACCTGCAGCAAAGCCCACTTTCTAATGCCTCCCTCTAACAGTGAGGGGGTGCCCAGACAATGCTGACATTTGAGAGAATCCCCTGACTGAAGCTCTGTACAGTTCAGGACACACAGCAATAAGAGGCCGGGACCTAGTTACGAAGAATGAGTACTGGGACAGGGCACATAGGAGACTCACACAGTGTAGTATGTCCTTAGGGTCCATAGAGCTCCAAGGAAGCATCATCTTGGTATCTGAACTGTAAGGGTTTGCTAAAGAGATAGATGGCTGAATAGAAAAAAAAGAATCTCCCAGAAAATAGAACAAAAAAAGCAAAGGCATGGATGTAAAGGAGAAACGAGAAAAATGAAATCATTGTATGAGGAACTAACAGAACTGAGAGGCTTTAGCTAAGGGAAGTGTAGATGCCACTGGGATGAGCCTAGGCAAATTTCAAGAATCCACTGGGTGTATGTAGTTGAAGCACTGTGGGGAACATATCTTGGTGGGAAGACAAATTAGGTTACCCAGAGTAGGGGACTGTATGACAGCTGCAGGTCCTTCCGCCAAGACTTTCTA
The DNA here is from genome assembly GCA_004025045.1 of Sigmodon hispidus. Classification (NCBI taxonomy): domain Eukaryota; kingdom Metazoa; phylum Chordata; class Mammalia; order Rodentia; family Cricetidae; genus Sigmodon; species Sigmodon hispidus. Next base: position 66,011 of record PVIH01001351.1, read on the forward strand.
GCCCCTGCCTCTCTACTCCAGATGCTGGCGAGAGGCTTTATAGAGCACTTTATTATCTTTGTGGAGTTTAAAAGACATTGTGTCTAGTTGAACTAAAAATTAAAATACATTTAGTAGTAAAATTATAAAGTAGAAACATTTTAAATGTTTTGAAGAGAAACTATGTAAAATTAAAAGCTGTTCTTTTCATAGATTCATAAAGCAGATAATTTTTCAGACTGGTTAGTCAACAAAACGGCAAAATTCTTTATTTTGCAGAATGCAAAAAACAAAATGACATAAATTCAGGTCTAGTAGACATCAAATAAAAATATGAAGAGTATTTTTGTGCTTTGTTCATGATATGATGTGACACAGACAGTTCTGTAGGAGGAAAAGGCACAGGAGAGGTAGAGACCCACAGCTACAAGACAGACGGGCTCAGACATGAAGAAGTACATCCTTGTGGGTTGACTTACCAAACTCTTAAGGAATTGATAGTTTCTATGGTTTATAAATTTATAGGAATAGGGAAGATGGGATGCTCCTGGTTTTGTAGAAGAGGATTTTTTATCCTTGACACACTGGAAAGAGACCCCCAGAAGACAGTGACAGCTGACTTGTCTTGTTAGCACAGATTAAACCTTGTGTAAAGTGTCAGAAGACAAGACTGACCTTTGCACCCAACTTTACACAACTGGCTTAGTAGGTACAGTTCCCAATAGTGGCTGTGGTCTCCAGGCTGCCACAGCTGTGGACCAGAATGTGAGCAGGAAGTTCCTGTGTCCTCTAGGCTGACTGGGCCAGGAGGCCAGGAGGAGGAACCCTGGTGATAGCCCAGTAAGTCCTAAACTTTTCTGGAGTTCTTGGAAGAGGTTTCACGCTCTTAGATGTGAATGCAGTATCCTAAAAATGATAATTTTTTAACTGTTATGTAAATATATTGCCAGTCCAGTAAAATACTTTAAACACCCCCCACCCCCATGACAAGGCAGCACAGGGGCAAAGTTGTAACATTTTATTTTGGCATAAATTTAATATACAGCAGATGGCTCAAGGAATTTCTGTGTTTTTAAATCTAGCCTTCCCAGGGTGCTACTTTTCACTTTGATGTGTGGAGTCGCTTAGGGAACAGAGGCTTTGTTGGCAGAGCTGGTGTGTTCACAGCTCAGGGAGTCCTGAAGCACACTACCTGAGACCTTGTCCAGCCTTGCCCCTTGTCCTGGTGACTCCTCTCACCCCAGCTCACAGCTTTCAGTTGTCAGTCCTGCAGTCTCCTTGAAGAGCAGTCTCAGCCTTTGCCTTTTCTGATTTTCAGGCTGTTAGTTGGCCCATTGCCCCTTGGTTGCTTGTTTTCTTATGATGTGTCTGCCTCAGACTGCAGTGTGCACTGTGCTTTTGTGTGTGGTGTGTGTGGACCTCTCTTCTTAAGACCCCTCAAGAGAAGTGATTCTTGCTTCATGATTAGCTGATTCCTTTGTTGGGGAGACCTTTGGATTCTTGGCCTCCATTTGTTATCTCCCTCCTCATCTGAAACACTACTGGCTTTTCCAACTTCATTTCCTGTTTCCTTTTCCTAGCTGGCACTCTGTAGGAATAGCTTTGTCTTTCCCTGCCAGCACATGTGTTTGTTGATTCAGGATTGAACTCTCATTACAGTCTCATCACCTGTGTTAGATGCATTTCTCTCATCAGACTTATTGCATAAGTTCTCACAGATTTTAGCCACATTAATTTTGCAGAGTAAGAACATGGGGTCTTTGATCTACAAATGTTACATTTTGTTTGACTTTACACTGTCTGGAACTGTGGCATCAGCCCAGGATAGTCACTTGGAGCATGGAACAGCACACAGACCACATAAAAGAGACGTTCAGTAGAGAGCTGTGTGTTGAGGGTCCACATAGCTTAGAGGGCAGTCAGGAATGGTGGCAAACAGTATGTCATAACCAGGTGACATTACCTCTCTTGAAGTTGATACACCCTGTCCATGGACTAATACCTAGATTGGAAAACAACATTTGAGATCTTTGAAAAAAGTTATTTTTCTTCCTTTTGTACTTGAGTATACTCCTGCCTCCATCCCTCTTTTAAGGTGGCACACATTCAGAGTCAAAGCCTTGGTGCATTTGTGTCATGAACCTACAACTGCTGCTTACTGGCTCCTACTAAGGAGCACCTGGGCAAACACTGGAGGCCCCTTTCAGGGGTCCTTGTTTACTGCACACCACATTTCCCAGTGGAGGGTCTGCTCTCCTGAACTGCTCTCCTGCCCTGCCTGAGAGCTTGGAAAGCCTCACCTCTTTGTGGAGTAGGCTTACACTGTGTATAGACTGGATTTGGAGAATTAGAGGCCTTGCTTGACAACTGTAATTTTGTGCATATCCTAGTCCTCACCTTTTGCAAGTAATGAAATTAACATAAGACAGAGGTTTCTGTTTGCTGAAGGAAATACAAACGTTTCCTTAAAATTACTTTAATATTATTTATATATGTAGATGTTGGTGCAGTGGCACAAATGTGAAGGTGAAAGACTTTCTCTGTGGAATTGGTTTCTCCTTTATGTGAGTCTTGGGGATTGAACTCAGGTTGTTGGGCTTGCAGGGCAAGCCTCTACCTATCCACCACTTATGGACCCAGGAACACAAATAGCTCTAAAAGGTGATTTCCACTGTTTCTATTTTGTCTGCCCTCATGCTAGGGGTGAAAGCCAGTGACTTACATATGGCAGGCAAGCACTTTGCTACTAAACTAGCTGGAGCCCACACTGTTCATTTTAGGAATCCAGTCTTGAACTCTATATGATTTGTTTTGTATTTGCAGATTTTGGAGATTTCCCATATTTTCTTTCTACATTTAATGTCACCTGTGAAACTGTCTTTTAGAATTCCTTAATTTTACCTATTTTATCACCACCCCTTTCACGTAATTTCAGTTGAGAATTGTGTATCTACACACACCTTTGTGAGCAGAAGATGCATATCCTAACACAGTCTACCTGACTGTATCCACTAGATATTTGCCTGAAGGAGGTGCCGTCAATGGCTGACAGCTTATATAACATCCGGCTTCTGAGGGAGTTTTCCAACGAACATCTAAACAAGTGCTTCTATCTCACCCTGGAGGATATGCTGTATGCTCCCCTAGTGCTAAAGGTAAAGCTGCCATCAGACATGTACTTAAAGCCAACTGCCTCTGAGCAGGTACTTATTGTGCCTGGGTTGTTCTGTGTTTTGTTTTAGCCGAATGTTATGGTTTTTATTGCTGAGCTCTTCTGGTGGTTTGAGAATGTCAAACCAGATTTCGTTCAGCCCCGAGATATTCAAGAGCTGAAAGATGGTAAGTGACAACTGAATGTCAGAGCCATTGTCTTAAAAGCCTAAAGGATTGAGGAATCCCATATATCTATAAAAGCCAAGGTGTCCTGTCTGTCAACTGGGCACCAAGCTTGCCTTTTCTGTCTGTTCACGTTCTAATCTGTCTTTTTAAATTCGGTATCTGTAATAGTCTTTGAGGGTCTGCCTATGGCCTCACCTGTTAAAACCAATGTGAGAAGTTTGGTTCCAAGTAAAAGTTGAGGGTTTTTTTTTTTCCCATGGTTATAAAAACTATCGATTCTCTGTTTCTTACTGATATTGTAACTATAAATAATAGATATATAAATTTATAAATAAATTTCTGTAAAACTGTTATTTCTATAGCTAAAACAGTGTTACAGCAGAAGAGCAGCCGACCTCCTGTCCCAATTTCCAATGCAACCAAACGCAGTTTCCTGGGTAGCCCTGCTGCCATGAGCCCTGCTGACCTTCCACCATCCACTCAGTCTTTCATTGACGGCAACCATCGGTACCACCTCCACTCAGAAGAACCTGAGTGTCTGTGAGTCTGTCATACTGATTTTGGGGTTAGTTTACCATCCTGTTTCCTATAATTAATACAATTTAAATACATCAAACTGTAGTATAGGAAGAAGATTTCTCCATTGTCTCTTACAGTGAATTACAGCTTCATAAGTGGTCTAATGAGGAAGACACTGAGGAACAGTGTGAGCTTGCTCTGAGATGATAGAATTTAAGAATGAAGGACGCTCACCTGTAAGCAGTGCTGGTGCACTTGCTTCAGTGAGCAGTGGATTTGACAATGAGACAGCAGACGGAACTCTTGAGTGTCTTTTTGAGAACTGATTTTTGACATTAAGACCTAGTAGAATTCAGCTGGCTAGATGAAGGTTGATTGGCTACAAGCAGGTCAGTGGGCATGTGGGAAGAGGATGAGAGAGCCCTTTTTGGAGGGGTCTGAGCCTCTTGTGTGGGAGGAGGCCTGTGTCTGGCTCAGCTGAGACAATATTTTAAAATGGAAATCTAGTTTTAAAATGTGGATTGTGAGCTGAGAATTAAGGTTAGTTAAAACAATACTCAGAAATGATTTTGAATAGCACATGCAAGTGAGTGGCTGGTTAGACACATGCTGGAAAGGACCTCCACTTTCTCAGACTGACACTAAGGGTTCTAGAGGGTTGGGCCAGGAAGGGAGTGTTCAGAGGGCCACAAAGTATGCCAGGCGGTGCTGGGACTCACTGACAGGATCAGATCCTTGGAGCAGAGCCCATGGATACAGATGGTGGCTGAGGTGTGACAGCATCTCAAGGGCAGAGCTACACAACCACATGGCTCCTTATGTGGGTACCTGGGTGATCTTGCTGCCGTGATTGCAGCCAGTCCCTGTACTAGAGCTTTCTGGTCAGATGTAGGTAGGACATGCAGTGTGTATGGTGCATGAAAGTTTGTTAAAGCAGTACTGATGTCACATGTACGGTAATAGTGGCTGTGAAGGTTTGCTCATTCAGCATCTTCCCCTGAAGAGCTGTGCACTGTTGCATATTCTGCCTCTACTCCGTTTGACTTTCAGTGATCCTTGTGCTGTGGGTGGCTGTAGGTTTGTAACCTTTACCCTCTGCCAGGACTGGTGGAAGTCCTCCCTGCCCCTGCTGGGCTCCTCTGGGTTCCCTGTGCCTTCCACCCTTTCTCTGCAGCTTTCCCCTTTGTCTCTTGTGTGTCTTTTCTGTCTCTGAAGGACCTTTTCCTGTCTTTGTCCCTTTGGGCTTATCCATAGAAGCTACAGCCCAGGTTGTTGAATGCCTTTGTGATTCTTGCCGACACTTTATTACTGTACCTTGCCCAAGTTCTATCCCCAAAGTGAAATAGCAAAATGGCTGCCCTGCAGCGTGAGTGTGCTTCCTGTTGGACAAGCTAATGCCAATCCCCATAGTTGGGTGTCAGGCTGCTGCCGCTGCATTGAGCAGTAATCACCTGGTCCGTGCTTACACCGCACCCATTGGGCCCCAGTGAGTTATGTCCTCACAACCATAGCCATGCATCCTCTTTTACTTAAGCTGTTGTTGAAGAAGTAGAAAAGGTGTGAATAATTATGAAATTTTTTGCCTTTTTCCATATTGTCCTGTAAAATGTGAGTATATTCTCCCAGCTTTGTGAGAGTGCCGTACCTGCTATGGAGGGCTCATTCTCAGCATTTTTAGTCAGTTTGATATAGTGGAACCTTCGGTGCGGCCTTTTAAACTTTTTATTTTTGTGTTTTTGAGACAGGGTCTCACTATAATAGCTTTGGATGGCCTGGAACTTGCTATGTAGACCAGACTGGCCTTAATTAACCTCAGAGTTGACTGCCTCAGTCTTCCAAGTCCTGGGATTAAAAGCATGTGTATGACATTTTCATAATATACATATCATGCATTGCTCTTATCCCCACCCCCTGGTCCCTTTTGTGGTAGTCACTTGAGATTTTGTGTCATATACTACAATCAGAAGTAGTATGATCCCTGTTTGCATTTTTGGGATTTGTGAGTGTTTGTGCACATGTATGCACCTGTGTGTGGTTGCCAGAGGCCTTCTTTGATCACACTCCACCTTCTCTTTTGAGAAAAAGCCTCTCATTGAATTCAGAGCTCACGGAGTGGCTAGACTAGCTGGACAGCAAGCCTCTCCAGAGCAAGGATTACAGATGGTGCTCTGCCTGGCTTTTTATGTGGGTGTTGGCAATTAAACTCAGGTCTTCCATGTGTTTGCATGGCAGACAGTTTACTAACTGAGCTATCTCTCCAGTCTAATTTTGAGATTTTATCTCAAATTTCAAAACTTCGTTGGTTTTCTTTTGGTTTAGTTTTATGGAAAATACTTCCCCAGAGAAACCTGACTGCTCCCAGCTTGGTACAAGTTTTTATAATGCTTCCTATTACTTATATGCCTTGTTTTTCACTTTTATATTGATTGATTGGTTGGTTGGTTGTGTGTGCTGTGTGTGTGTGTTCATTTCTGGTTATGCATATGCCATAGTGTCCATGTGAACGTCAGGACAGCTTGTAGGAGTTAGCTCTCTCCTTCTACAGTGTGGGACCTAGCAGTAGAGCTGAGGCCACCAATGCCCTTCTCATCTTCTGCCATCCTCTGCCTTTGCTTTTGAACTTGAACTCTGATAAACTTACTGTTTCTTCTGAATTATTTTTATTTAGTGGGAAAGGAGCTTCCACATTTAGTCCATCCCATCCTTTGTTGCCACTGAGGCAGAAACAGCAAAAAGTGTCACAGGCAGAGGACATTCCCGGTGAGAGCATGATTCTCTTCTATATTTCTTTTTGTTACTTTTTCTTTTCATAGTTTAGTAAAATAATAATCTTCAAAATTGAATGATCTAAGCCCAATATACCCATTTTAGTTAAGAGTAGCAGGCTAAAATTTTTTTCAATATATATTTTTAAAGATTTATTTTATTTATGAATGCTCTGCCTGCATGTACACTTGCATGCCAGAAGAGAGAATCAGATCTCATTATAGATGGTAGAGAGCCACCATTTGGTTGCTGGGAATTGAACTTAGGATCACTGAAAGAGCATCTAGCGAGTGCTCTTAACCACTAAGCCATTTCTCCAGTCTAATTTGTAATAATACAGCTCAAAATTTATAGTCTTATGGTGTAAATGTCATTTCAAATCTGATAAGTTTTGTGCAGCATACACAAAATGGCAGATGTCCCAAGCATTCTGCACTGATCACACCGGACTTCACTTACTGGAGCTACTGGAAGTTGTACTCTCCTGGTGTCAGCTTTCCTGAGTGGTGGTGTGGTCTGAGTTAGGCCAGTACATTAAAAGACCTTCAAGTAATGCAGAGTTGGTTACTTTACATTGAATGTGCTTATTTCCTCTAAACTACAGATGAGCGACACAGATCAAATTCTTTAACTCGGGTTGATGGTCAGCCACGAGGGGCAGCAGTAGCATGGCCAGATAAAAAGAACAGGTGAGTCACTTGGAACTGTTTCTAAACAGCGGTTCCCCAGATGTGTTCCAGGGAGCCTTAAAGATTCACCAAGCTGCTTCAGGGAGCAGCATCCAGTGTTTTCACAGCAGTGTCAGCATATGCCTGCCCCTTCTTTGCTTGTCCTCTCCCATGAGCCACTATTTACTGCCAACTAGCTGTGGGATTTGTGGTGTTGCAGCAATAGAGGGAAATATGAGGGTCTACCAGATGTCTGTTATAGCAGTAGTACCACCTATACTATAGGTGCTTCTGTTTAAAGCAAAACTATATATATAATTATTTTCATGTTTCTTGTGGATATTTACTAAGAGTTTTAAAAGTTGGAGTTGTCATTTGTGGTGTGCTTAATATAGTAAATGAAGGCTCATTGAGGCCTTGGTCACTTTAAAGGGCATATGACGGAGTGCTGGGAGCAAAGTGTTTTTCATTCACTCACCTAAACTTGCGTCTGGTGCTCTTTTTCCCTGGAGCATTTATATAAGGCTTCTTTATGGAAGATTGGTATTCCTCCCTCGCTTGTGTGTGCGTGTGTTCTTGCACTCTTCCCCTCGCCCCCCAATCTGAACTTCTATCCTCAGGCTTTTGAGCAGTGAGTTTCTCCTCTTGTTTCAGGCCTGTGTCCCAGCCAACACCCTTTGCTCTCCATCATGTTGCCAGTTGTGATGTGGACCCCAGCTCTGGTGACAGCATCAGCTTGGCCCGCTCTATCAGCAAAGATAGCTTGGCATCCAACATTATCCACCTGACCCCACAGAACCAACCCCATTCTTCAGTCGGAAAGACCAATGGGAAAAGTCTACTGAGCAATGTCAACATTGAGGATGAGGAGGAAGAGCTTGTGGCTATCATCAGGACAGATGTGTCTCCTCATTCCTCAGAGATCCCCAGGACCTCACCTCAGGCCCCAGGCCTAATGGCAAGTGTCAGGTCTCCCCAGAGACAAGTGGACACGTTGGAGAGTAAGCCTGACAGTTTTTACTTAGAGCCTCTGATGCCTGCAGTACTTCGGCCAGCCAAAGAGAAGCAGATTATCACTAAGGAAGATGAACGTGGAGAAGGGAGGCCAAGGACCATCCTGTCCAAGAGACCGAGTGAGGGCTCCCAGCCTCTGGTACGGAAGAAAGTGACTGGTAGCCATGGCAGTCATGACCTGAATAGAACTTTCACCCCAATTCCTTGTTCAGAGTTTGCTGCAAGCATTGATCCTGCAGAGGTAGGACCGCAATCAGCAGATGCTGCAGGAGAAGGACAACCTCTAGACATGGGTAGATTCGATCCATTACCTCAGGGGCAGGCTGCTGATGGCTTCTTTCTCCATGTAGGCAGGGCTGAAGAAGATGAGGGGAGGTGGTATGTTGGTTCACAGAGCCCCAGCGACCATGACTCAGAACCCTGGACTATCCTCAGGCAGGACTCCGACTCTGATGTGGTAGATGTAGAGGATACAGAGCAGGATTTCATTGCAGAAGACCATCCTTTGGATATCCCCAGATATGCTGGTGAGGAAGAATCAGCCAAATTACAAGAGGATATGAAAGTAAAGGAACACGAAGACAAGGATGATGCCAGTGGCCGCTCAAGCCCATGTCTGAGCACAACCTCTCAGCTCAGCAGCATGTCCATGGCGAGTGGAAGTGTAAAGATGACCAGCTTTGCCGAAAGGAAGCTCCAGCGGCTCAACAGCTGTGAGACCAAGTCTAGCACCAGCAGTTCCCAGAAGACCACCCCAGATGCATCTGAAAGCTGCCCAGCCCCTCTGACAACATGGCGCCAGAAGAGGGAGCAGAGCCCTGGCAGGCACAGCAAGGACCCTGCCAGTCTGCTGGCTTCTGAGTTGGTGCAGCTACACATGCAGCTGGAGGAAAAGCGCAGGGCTATTGAAGCCCAGAAGAAAAAGATGGAGGTACTGTCTGCACGGCAGCGTCTGAAACTGGGCAAGGCAGCCTTTCTGCATGTGGTGAAGAAGGGGAAGGCTGATGGTACCCCTCAGCCACTGAAGCCCGAACACTTCACTAAGGAGTTCACACAGCACAATGGAGAGGACTTGGATGATGGCACTTGTAAAACTGAAGAGTTCCTTGTCAAAGAAGAGCAAAGAGATCTCAGTGAGTCTCAGGATGGGGCATTTGTACAGCTACATAAACCCAGGGACCCAGCTTCTCTGCATGATGGAGAGAAGCACAGGGTGATTTCTGCAGCTCTTCTAGAGGACAGTGTGGGCGAGGTAGATGTGAATGAGTGTGACCTGTCTATTGAAAAGCTGAATGAGACCATCAGTACACTACAGCAGGCTATACTGAAGATCTCCCAGCAGCAGGAGCAACTTCTCATGAAGTCCCCCACAATGCCAACACCAGGCACTAAAAATAACTGCCAGGACCAAAAGGTAAAGGCCCCAGTCCACTTTGTTGAGCCACTCTCTCCAACTGGTGTGTCTGGCCACCGCAAACCCCCACGGCTTGGCCAGGGCCGGAACTCTCGTCCAGGAAGGCCAGCTGAACTGAAGGTTCCAAAAGACAGACAGCAGGCTTGTTCCCGGAGCAAAACCCCAACACCCAGTATGGAGACACTGTCACATCCTCGCTCTTTGCCCCCAAGCACCCATCCACGATCACCCTCTGATCCAGGTGGGGAACCCCCGGAGAAGTGTCTCTTTGACAGTTATAGGCTCCATGATGAGAGCAACCATCGGGCTTTTGTTTTATCCTCTTGCAAAGATGCAAACATTGTATCAGAACAGATGAACGTTAAAGAGGGTCTAGATCCAAGTGTGAAAGAGGCTGGGCTGAGCTCCTCTGCCATCACAGGCAAAGAACACACCCTGATGGAAGAGCCACTGAGGAGCAAGGCCAGCCTCATTGAGGTGGACCTGTCTGACCTAAAGGCCCCTGATGAGGATGGAGAGGTGGTTGACCATGAAAGCTCAGTGGAGCTTGGTGGAGATGGTGACCAAAAACCTGGGGTTGGCTTCTTCTTCAAGGTGAGTGAGATGGTAATGTGTGAGATGGTCATGAAGTGTGCCCACATTGCCTTGGGCATGAGGATGCAAGGAATGTTGAAGCTGATTATGGTCCATAAAGAGCCAGGGACTGAGGGTGGACCCAGTCAGATGTAGTCATAGGTTAGCACATCCAAGAACCTGATAATTTTCATGAATCATGAAATACTTGATTTTTGGATGACTTTTTGGTAATTTAAAATTGTAAAAAGTGGGGGCTGGAGAGATGGCTCAGTGGTTAAGAGCACTGGCTGCTCTTTCAGAGGACCCAGAGTTTAATTCCCAGGACCCACATGACAGCTCATAACTGTCTGTAATCCCAGTTCCAAGGAATCTCACACTTTCACACCAGTACACATAAAAATGAAGTTGAATAATTATTTTTTGAAATGTCATGCTTATTTAAAAAAAAAAAAAAAAATGGAAAAGTGCTCAGTACTTGAGGACTGTACAAAGACATCCCAGGCACACATGACCTGCATGCAGCAGTTTGCTCTCCCCTTATATGGAAACCTGGCCCCAGAGAAGCTTCAGAAACATCTTTGTTTCTGCACCTTGCACTTTCTCAGAGTTGAAAAGAAGAATGGATTCCAGGGTTTTTCTTCTGTCCTGACCATGTTTGTTTTTTTCTGACTACATGGCATAGTCTCAGCCTTATAAGATGTACATTTTATTGGCATTTGTGGTGTTTGTGTGTGTGTGTGTGTGTCTGTCTGTCTGTCTGTCTGTCTGTGGGAGGAAGAGGAAGGAAGATTGGAGGGAGGTGTAGCCAGAAGTTTCTTGGCCCTGCCCAGCTCTGTAGCAGCTTATAAAATAATCAATCAGAAGTTTAATATAAATTACAAAGTGTTTGGTTTTTTGGCTCAGGCTGTTGTTATAGCTAGCACTTACATCTTAAATTAACCCATTTCTAGTAATCTATGTATTGCCACATGTCTCATGGCTTTACTTGTGTTCCACGACATCTTGCTCCCCTGGTGGCTCTCCACGTTCCTCTTCCCTGTAACTGTTTTGGATTTCCTGCCTGTCTGTGCCCTGCCTTGCCATAGGCCGTACCAACTTCATTATTAACCAGTGTTAGCAACATATCTTCACAGTGTACAGAAAGACCGTCCCACAGCAGAGAGGAGCACTGAGGTGGACATTGGATGCCCTCCTTGGTTATTCTCCACCTTATGTATTAGACAAGATTGGATGAGTTCATGGTGATAGGACCATAGACATTCTGTACTGAGACAAGGTGTCTTAGAGAACCCAGAGCTTACCATTTCAGTTAGCCTGGCTAGCTTGTTTGCTCCACAGATTTCCTATCTCTGCTTTTCCGTACGGGGATTACAGGCAGACTATCTTTCCTGCCTGGCTTTTTTGTGGGTTCTGAGGATCTAACCTCAGGTCCTCATGCTTTGCCAACAAACATATTCTGTGCTGAACCATGTCCTCATTCCCATTTGTACTTTGTGTGGTATGAGTGCAGTCACATTATCTCAGTTTGTGGAGAAATGTGTGGTTTTGCAGGAAAACTGAATTGGGTGCAGGTCATGTCTAAGGTCATCTACCTGAGGCTGTTTGGATGGCTTGGACTTCTTTCTGTTTGTGTCACACAGTATATGTACATATGATAAGCTCATTCATTAATTAAAGAGTCAGAGCTGGGCATGGTGGTGCATGCCTTTGACACTCAGAGGCAGATAGATCTCTGAGTGAGGCCAGCTTGGTCTGCATAGGGAGTTCTAGGACATCCAAGAAGTAAGATTTTTCTGAGTGTATGTTAAAGTCCATACTTGATCAAGGTAAGCCTAGGCTGGATAGTTTAAGGAGTTTCTTGTACTGTCACTGACTATAAAGTGATGGGTTTTGTAGGATGAACAGAAAGCAGAAGATGAGCTTGCTAAGAAGAGGGCAGCCTTCCTTCTGAAACAGCAGCGCAAGGCTGAAGAGGCTCGTGCACGCAAGCAGCAGCTGGAGGCTGAAGTGGAGCTCAAGCGAGATGAAGCCCGGTAACCTCTTCCTCAGCAGCCTCCAGCTGTGTCCAGTGGGACAGCGTAGCCATGCATGTAGATGGTAGACAGGGCCAGGCTGGTACACCCAGTTGGGGTAGCATCTCACAGCCACTTCACTCATTCCTCATTCCTGCTATTGCCACTTAGCATTTACTAGCCATGGCAGTACACATGCATGCAGCTACCATGTCAGATACTTCCCTTGGGTGAGCCTAAGTTTTCATAGCAGTCCCGCGAGCCCTATGCATTCCCTCCCTGTTTTGATGATGAGCCTAACAGTATGTAGGGCAGGAATGTATGCAGTATGTAGTCTGTGGTCCCAGCATTCTCCGGAGAGTTCACCAGGTGAGTCAGGCCCAATCTGCCCCGAAGCTGCTACCCTTGTTCCTGCACTCCCACAACTCTAGTAATCTGCAGGGAGAGCCACAGAAAAGCACCCTGGGGAGGACTTAGGAGGAGGGTCTGGTAGAAGTGTGTCTAGGAACAGTGCCTGTGAGCTCGTCTCTTGGGAATCCATGTGCTCGCAGGCGTAAGGCTGAAGAGGACCGCCTGCGGAAGGAGGAGGAGAAGGCACGGCGAGAGCTCATCAAGCAGGAGTACTTACGGAGGAAGCAGCAGCAGGCCTTGGAGGAGCAAGGGCTTGGCAAGCCCAAGTCGAAGCCCAAAAAGCCTCGGCCAAAGTCAGTTCACCGAGAAGAGTCCTGTAGTGACTCTGGAACCAAGTGCTCCTCCACCCGTAAGCAGCCTCCTCCAGCACCCAGCATGCACTTGCTGTTTAGGGTTGGGCTTTGTTACCTCGCTGTAATTTTTCAAGACCTGTGTGAGGTGGGCAGGGTAATGGGGAATTTTCCCTTCCAACAGGCTTGAGAAATTGAGATCGGATGTGGTGTTTTGAGACGGCAAGGGGCATTCAAGGTTTAGGCCAGAGAGTTTGCAGGGTTTGGCAGAGGGAAGCTCCGTGTCATGGTGAGTTCCGGCGGCAGGGACAGGCGTGGTAAAGCTCTTCATGGATTGCCCGTTTCTTGTCCCCGCAGCTGATGACTTGAGCCGCACTCACTCTGGCTCCAGCTTGTCCTTGGCATCTGCAGCAACAACAGAACCCGAGAGTGTTCATTCAGGAGGCACACCTTCTCACCGGTAAGGAGCCCAAGCAGCCATCGGGCATTTTGCGGCACTTGCCAAGAGAGAGAGAACCAGATCAAAGCTGAAGGAGAGGTGTTTTGTAACCAATTCCACAGTGTTTAGGAGGAAACCTAACCTATCCTCACCGAGGGCTCAGCAGCTTTTGTGACATCTCCCCATTCCTTCCCCTTGATCTCCCTGTCAAATGTGTTCACTTCTTGTCACACTCAGTAGGTAGGTGACACCTAGCCTGTGGTGACATATTGTATATTTAATGGACAAGCCACCCACAGAGCCAAGCCATGAAGGTCAGGGAGTAATGACCCACGCCTTTAATCCCATCACCTTGATCCATTTAGGTTCAAGGCCTAACAGCAAGGTAGTGGCACACACACTTTCAATTCTAGCTCTAAGAAGGTTGAACCAGGAAGACAGCTGGACAGAGAGAGAGGAGGAAGGAGTTCAGCTGCCCCTGGGACTTCTCTTGTTAGCTGAGAGGGCTGAAGAGTTGGCTGGGTGAGAATTGGCTGTGGTTTGTACCTTGCCTCTCTGATAATACAGATTATTTTTATTAAATATACAATATATCACCACACAGCCCCATCGCCCACATACTTCAGCATGAATCTCATAGCATCATACTTGTCAAGTCAGCATTTTTTTCTGATTTCCCAGTCTTTCTAGTCATCTTGTCCCCATAACTAACACTGCTAATGAGTTTTCCAGCCTGGATCTGTTGAAATGCAGTTAATTTAGAACTGTCCTCCATCTTTTCTGATCTTACAGTTTTGCAGCCTGTTCTCCACAGCATGGAGTCACATACTCTCAGCTGGGACAACCTGAAGTGTAAATATTGTTCTCAGGCTGTGGATCAGGCAGGGGCTAATGCTTTTAAGGGTTATTTGGATCATTTAAAGTGGTGTTTTTCATTTTCTCCCAGCTGTTTAAACTTCTTTGTGTTACAACATAATTTTATAGTGCCTGTCCAGGCATCAGTGAATTTTTAGTGCAGGTTTAAGAACCCCTGTATGTTTCTGAGTTCTTGCTGTAGCTGGGTTTCATGTGAATGATGTGAATGCCATCTGTGGAGAGGCATTTTTCCTGATACTGCTCAGTGTCTGGTGGCTTTTTGTATCCCAGACTTTGTGGAGGACTCCTGGGGACCCTTGATGGTGCTTTAGTTTTGTTCTGGAAGTTGGTTACCCAGATAAATTCTACTCTCAGCCTTGTCAGCCTGCCTAGAGAGCATCAGCCTACCTTCTAAGCAATTAAATACCCTTGGTATTTAATGTTCATGATACAGCGTTTTGTATTTGTAGTCCAGACCTGCCGCCAGGAATCAGAGTATCTGAGGCACGGGTTTTCAGACCAGCCCCACTATGGCCCCTCCTTCCCTGGGTCTCCTCACTTGTTTGACAGCTGCTAGTCACCTGTACTTTGTCCTGTGTTCCTGAGCCTGCATCACTCACTCCCTGCACTTACGGTGGTACCCTCTGGTAGTGGCTAGTAAAAGCTTACCAAGTCCCCCCACCCACCCACACACCACCGGAAGGCCCTGTTGCAGCAGTGGGCATGCTTCTTGCCACGGTGCAGATGGCCATGGTGGTGGAAGAGACACACTAGAGCACCTTGTCTCTCTGTCTGCAGAGTTGAATCACTGGAAGCCTTACCCATCCTGAGCCGCAACCCCAGTAGGAGCACAGACCGAGACTGGGAGACTGCATCAGCAGCTTCCTCCTTGGCCTCTGTGGCCGAGTATACAGGTAACAGCCACACCCTCTAGGGTGTATCGTCCACAGGGGCACCCAGGTGTAACATTCCTTAAAATACATCCTTATTTTGGCCAAAAAGTTTTTGTTTTGATTTTGTTTTTTAATGAAGTTTTTATCCAGTGTCAGAGCTGTATCTAACTGCAAGTTGTCAACAGCAGAGACACCGTGGAGGCCCTGACCTGTCCTCACATTAATGCCAACTCCCTGCTAGTTTGAGAGCAGACCTAAAGCAGGGTCACACATCCTTGGACCTTAGGCTTTCAAGTTTCTGAGTTTGTAATTTATATAGTAAAGAGACTCAGTCAGAAAGCAGCAACAATTACTTTAATCTGTCCTTTTAAAGACAATTTATAACTGCAAATTCTTTTAGCACATTTGAAGAGGTCCTTATGGTCTGTTTTTAAAAATGCACAGCTATCTATCATTACAGCTTTCTGTATTTTACTTCTGAGAAAAATGTTGCTCTTTTGTGTGTCCTTGGCCCTTGTTACTAATTTTGCAAATCTTGATCTGTTTTTTTTAGGTCCTAAACTCTTTAAGGAGCCCAGTAGCAAATCAAACAAACCAATTATTCACAATGCCATCTCCCACTGCTGTCTGGCTGGGAAAGTGAATGAACCTCACAAGAATTCAATATTGGAGGCAAGTGTCAAATTTCATGATGGCTACACATAGATAAACAGTGCTGCAGACTACACATTCTATTAGCCTGTGCTATTTGCTCAGAACTATGTTCTCTTTCTGTTATTTATGTTAAGCTACCCTGTTACTAAATAGCCATGGAGTCTTTTTCTCCTGATTACCAGGGTGTAAAGGGTGTGTCTTGAGGCCTAAACACTGAGTTCCTAAAAGCATGGAATTTTGAAAGGTGGAGCTTTGATTCATTAAAAAGTCAATTAATGGTTTCATGTGGGACAAAGATAATCATGAGGCTTTCCAGCCAGGGAAGAAGATACTTCTGTTTGTGGCTTCCATGGTGCGTGGGTCATGAGACGGCCAGGACCCTGCTCCATGGCCCTCATTCCGGTAGGGGACTATACGGATATGTTGTCTGTGGTGAGTTTATTGTTGTTTGGTCCTAGCAGTGAAGCCCAGAGCCTTATGCTTGCATAGTAGACAGATACCCTACTGTTAAGCACACTCCTCCCCCAAGAGTAGATTAGATGTTTTTAAATAAAGAGCAAGTATAAACAGTTTGGTTACTGGGGACAGTGCCCTTGAGACAGAAAGGAGGGAGGCAGGTGACCCTGCTGTCCTGCTTGCAAGTATACCTGGTGGAAGCAGGAGCTTTGGAGAAGGGTAGGCACTTTGGCCACTTGAGCCACCAAGTACTTAAAATTGTGTCAGGTGAAGTATGTTGGGTCTCTACTGTATCGGTTGTCACTTCCCTGAGGCTATTTGTGCCTGCTGCTACAGCTCAGCACTTAGGAGGCCAAGGCAGGAGGATTACTGTGAGCCTGAACTTTGGGGTGAGACTGTCTCAACAAAAGAACAAGAAAGATGCTCATAGCCTTACCAGAGACAAGGATCTAGAAGGCAGTGCGGATCAAAGCTGGGGCTTGACATACTCTTCAGAGTAGGGAGCTTTCAGTCTGGGTGGTGAGGAGGGAGGGCCTGAATCTTACAGTGGATATTGGTGAAGGTGTGTAGTGGCCCAGGGATGACAGGTACATGGAGTGGACCACTCTCCAGGGAAGAATCACTGATGACAGAATCCATAATAGCTCATGCATGAAGACAGCCACAGACTTGAAAGGTGAGTGTGAATATCTGATTCCCATCAGACTTAGGTTCACAGTACATACGGGCTTCAAATCCAGGAACAAGAGGATTAAAAAGTACACAGCAGCAGCTTCATGCTAGGCACAGTGCCCAGAGGTTAGCCCCATAGGCCTCAGAACAGCTGACACTGTAGTTGTAAGAAAGACAGAGTATGCAGTTCAGGGGCAGGTTGGAGAGGGGCTCTGGGTCTGGTCAGAGGTCACAGGGCCTCTTCATGCCAAGGCAAGACCAAGATTGGCTTTACCCCAAGTAAAATGATGGTATGGATATGAGCAGAGGAAGACAAGAACTGATTTACCTCTCAGAGGGTCAAAGGGAGCAGGTGAGTGAGGAGCAGGGCCCCTGGAGGGAGCTTTAGGGGAGGAGTGTTCTCCTGACTGCCTTTAGAGAGCAGAGCCTGGCAAGTGGCCTGATATCATAGGGAGCAAATGAGACTGGGGTCAGGAGTGACTGGGTCCTGTCTGGAACAGAGGAGGCACTGTGCTGGTTCAGGGCACAGCTAGTGGAGGAGAAGGTTAGAATTCTCAACAGTGCGCTCACCTGGAGCGAGATGCATGTCCAAAGGTCTCTGGACGCAGACACCAGAAATTTAGGGATGAGATCTAGCATGGTTTCTTAACTTGGCAGGAATGGAATTCTGGTAAAAGAAAGCTATGGAAGCAAATGTCCCCACATTTTAGGGGGTTATGAATGTGTTGGTGACCTTAGGGTAAAAGAAAAATAAATAGCAGTGTCTGTCTTTTATCAGAAAGCTTATATGTTTTAGTAATTACAGTCAAACCCTCTTTCCTTTTCAAAAAGCTTATTTATTATGTATACAGTGTTCTACCTGTATGTCAGCCTGCACGCCAGAAGAGGGCATCAGATCACATTGCAGGTGGTTGTGAGCCACCATGTGATTGCTGGGAATTGAACTCAGGACTTCTGAAGGAGCAGTCAGTGCTCCTAACTGCTGAGCCGTCTCTCCAGCCCCAAGCCCTCGTTCTTCTATGCTTGTTTTTAGTAGTAAAATTGGTCCCTCCAGAGGAGCTTGTTTCCGCCTGCCACCCCACCCCCCATCTCTCTCCCACTCCTCCTCCCCTCCTTCCCTTTTCCCTTCTCCCTGCTCCTCTGTTTTTGTCTTTTATTTATTTTTATATATAATTTTAAATGTATTCTTTGAGAATTTCATACATGTATACAGTGTATTTTGATTATACCTATTTCTTTCCCTTCCAGCCTCCCCACATTCTATCCTAATCTCATCTCTTCCTTCTCTTTGTCTTCTTTGAGTAACCCACTGAGTCTAATCAGTTCTTCTATGTGTGCACAGCTATGGAGGTGTCACCAGAGCATGACAACCAGTGACCACTCTCATAAAGAAAGATGACTATACCCTGGCAGTCATCACTTGCTGGTAGCTCCTTAGCTAGAAGTGGGGTCCAGTGAGCCCCTTCTTATTTATGCTTGAGTGTTGACTGCCTCGATTTGATCAGGAAGTGTGTGGTTGCTCCCACAGCAGTCATGCCACTCTTTTTTCAGTGGGCACGTCTTGCTCTGTAGGTTGGTATTAAAGCATTCAGGATCTATCACTGGGTGAGACCATTAAGGTCTTTTTCCCCTGGGGACCAGTAGCATTTCCTGGCACAAAGAAAGCTCTCCAGGAGGGAGAGAGTTTTCAGGTCAATTTCAGTTATTTCTCTGCAGGTCATACCATCTACTTATAGTAGGCAGCCCAGGACAATGCTAAGAGTCTGTATTTTGAGGAAGACTTTGGGTTCCTTGACCAATAACTTACAAGGAAGTTTTCCATGCTGACACTGAGATTTTTTTGTTTAATAATTGGGAGCAACATTGAACACTCATGCATGGTACCTCTGCTCCTTTAAAACTCCTTTGAATTTTCTAATTAGCTTACAAATTAGTTGGTTTCAGTAAGACTTTGCTGTACATCCTTACCCCCCCCCCCCATTAAAGGCTGCGGAGATGGGTCAGTAGTTAAGAGCACTTTCTGCTCTTACAGAAAACTAAGTTTAGTTCCAGCACCTACATGATGGCTTACAACCATCTTTAACTCTGATTCCAGTTCTTTTTGCCTCTTCAGTTAATAGACACACAGATACACACATATATATAAGCAAAAAATGTCTAGTTTTGCTTTCCTATTAGAACAGCACGTGGCTATAGTTTTGTAGCCTTATATCTGGGTCTTCTCTCCTCTGATGGTCTTCATGTCCATCTTGGTGTTGTACCATGCCCAGTATATGGTTTTGGAATATGTTTTGAAGTCAGGTATGGGGTACCTTCTCTTCTTTTTGCACAGGATTGCTAGAGTCTTTGGACTTTGATATGAATTTTAAGATTATTTTTTCTATTTCTGTGAATGAAGGTTGTTTCAGGGATTTTGATTGGACTTGCACTGAATATGTAGATGGCTTTTGGCAGGATGACTGCTATTACAGTGTCAATCCTGCCGGTCCGGGAGCACAAGAGGCCTTTCATTCTCTAGTGTGTTTCTTAGTTTCTTCCTTTGATGTCTTAAAGTTTTCATCATAGAGAGTTTGTTTGTTTGTTTGTTTGGAGACAGGGTTTCTCTGTGTCTGACCCTGGCTGTCTTGGAGCTTGCTCTGTAGTCCAGCCTGGCCTCAAACTCACAGAGATCTGCCTGCCTTTTCCTTTTGGGTGTTGAAATTAAAGGCGTGGGCTCCCAGGCCAGGCTTAGAGGTGTTTCACATCCTTGGTTAGTGTCACCCCAAAGTGCAGGGTGGGGGGTTGGGGGCTGGGTTCAAGGTGGGCTTTCTCTCTGTAACCCAGGCTGTCTTGGAACTTGTTCTGTAGATCAGGCTTGCCTTGAATTTAGAGATCTGCCTGCTGCCTCTGCCTCCCAAAGTGCTTGGACTAGAGTCATGTACCACAATTATGTGGCTGGTTTTTTGTTTGTTTGTTTTTTGTTTTTTTAATAAAGACTGTTGTGAATGAGATTATTTGCTTTTCAGTGTTTGCTACTGGTATATAGGAGGCTACTGATGTTTCTGTGTTAATTTTGTTCCCTTTCATTCTGATGAAAGGATTTATCAGGTTTAAGAGTTTTCTAGTAGAGTCTTTAGGGTCTCTTACATATAGGACCCTATCACTATGAAGGGATATTAAGCTTCATCCTTTCCTGTTTGTATCCCTTTTATTTGCTTGTCTTGATGCTCTAGCTGTGACTTCCAGTATTGTATTGAATAAGGGTTGAGACAGTAAACACTTGGTCTTGTTCCTAATTTTAGGGGAACTGCTTTCTGACCTTGTCCCCATGTAAAATAATGTTGACTGTAGATTGGTCATATACAACTGTTTTAGTTAGGGTGTCTGTTGCTGTGAAGAGACACCATGACCATGCAGCTCTTATATTGATTGAGGTGGCTTACAGTTCAGAAGTTCAGCCCATTATCATCATGGCAGGATGTAGTGGCATGTATTCAGACATGGTGCTGGCTACATCTTGATCCAAAGGCAACAGGAAGTGGACTGTGTCACTGGGTAGTATCTTGAGCGTAGGAAACCTCAAAACCCCCTCTCCCAGTGACACACTTTCTCCAACAAGGCCACACCTCCTAATAGTGCCATTTCCTGTGAGCTTATGGGGGCCAATTACATTCAAACCACAACAGCCTTCATCATGTTGAATTATGTTTTCTCTTCCAAGTTTCTTCAGCTTTCTTTCTTTCTTTCTCCTTTTCTTTCTCTTTCTTTCTTTCTTTCTTTCTTTCTTTCTTCCTTTCTTTTTTATTCATTTTAAGTGTATTTGTGTACCACATGTATTTTTAGTGCCTGTGGAAGCAAGAAGAAGACATTGGATCTCCTGAAACTAGAATAAGAGATGTTTGTGAGCCACTGTGTGGGTGCTGAGAACTAAATCCAGGTTCTCTGGTAGAGCAACAAGTGTTCTCAACCACTGAACCATCTCCAGACATGTTTGTTAGCATTTTTTAAAAACTTTTTTATTTATTTATTTGCCTTGGTGTTTGCCTGGAACTGGAACTGCAGATAGTTGTGAGCTGCCATGTGGGTGCTGGGAATTGAACCTCAGTCCTCTGGAAGAGCAGTCAGTCCTCTTAACCGCTGAGCCATCTCTCCAGCCCCTGTTTTTTTTTTTTTCTTACACATGCAGGGATGCTGGATTTTAGATTTTGTCAGAAGCCTTTTTTATGCCTATCAATGTGACCATGTGGTTTTTGTCCTTGAGACCACTTACATAATTTAAGACATTTATTGATTTATGCATATGGAATAATTTCTGCATCTCTGAAATAAAGCCAGTGTGATCATGGTGAATGATCTTTTTGATGTATTCTTGAATTTAGTTTACAAGTAATTTGTTGGGAGCTTTTGCATTTGTTTATTAGGTCTGTTATTAGTCTGTCTTTGGATTGTGGAATTGAGACAGTTAATATTCAACATTATTATTAAAGTTGTATATTGATTTTTGCCATTTTGTGGATCTTGTGTTGAGGCCATCTCCTCTCTCTAGTTGAGCAGTGTGCTGCCATTTGCACAGTGTTGATATCCAACAGTTTGCAGTTGCTCTGGAAGCTAACATTATACTCTGTGAATAATACAGTTTACACCACTGAGCCATCTCTCCAGTCCCATCTTTTAAAAATCTTGTAAATTCCTGATAGCTAGAGAAGTGGCTCAGTGGATAAGAGCACTGTCTGCTCTTCTGGAAGCCCGGGTTCAGATTCCAGCACTCACATGGCAGCTCACAACTGTCTATAACTCCAGTACTAGGGCATCTAATGCTCTCTTCTGGCTTTCATGGACATGAGCACATATGTGGTACATAGATGTGCAGGCAAAACACCATGGGCCAGTGAGATGGTTCAGTGAATGAAAGCATTTGGAGCACAGCTTTGACAACATCAGTCTGATCCCCAGAACACATGTAGATAGAGGAAAGGAGAGAACCAGCTTCAAATAGTTGTCCTCTGACTTCCACACATGGACACTCCTACATCATACACATGTACATCCTACTGGGTAGAATAAGATAACTAAGCCTTTACAAACTCACAGAAATCACATGCATATGTTTATGAAAATCTTCTAAAGCAAAGGTTAGTAAGTCACTGTTTACATTTTTACAAATCTTTTAAATTTTTGGCTTTATGGGCAAGAACTGGAACCTCCTTGCAGTCTGGCACACCCTGTCTGTTACATGGTCTCAGAATCTCCCTCACATCTGCTGAAGACAGCAGGCTAAGATAGCAGCACTCTAAGGCATGCCTGGAGAGTTTAGGAGCCCAGCCACACTGGAACTGCTGGCATAAAAAGTTTAACTGGAAGAATGCTCCCAGGTGTGAACGTCTGTTTTCACACACTGTTCAGCAAACCTAGTAGCAATACCATCAGTTTGTCGTATTGGTTTCCGTTTCTTTTGTTGTATGAGGATCCCGGTTCCACTGGGACCTGTGATGGTGTATGCCTTTAATTCTAATACTTAGAGGCAAGTGGATCTCTGAGGCAGGCTGCTGTACAGAGCAATTTCCAGAACAGTCAGAGATACACAGAGAAATTCTGTCTCAGGGGAAGGGGGCATCCACGTTCCAGACCACAAAATTTACTCTTTGAAAGCCATAATTCAGTGGCTTTTTATTTAGTATATTTAGTAGAACATTGCAACTACTGATCTGCATCCTGTCTCCTTGGATTTCCCTAGTTTGGACTTTGAATGTAGATATAGAATATATGGCTTTTGGAGGCTGGTGAATTAGCTTGGTGGGTAAAAGCTATTGGTGCAAATCCAATGATCTGAGTGTGATTTGCAGATTCCATGCTTGAAGGAAAGAATAGATTCTTGAAAAGTGTACTCTGACATTCACATGTGCAACACACACACACTGGGTAGCTTTTGGGTCTGGCTTTTTTATTTGACTCCCTGCTTTTGAAGTTTAGAAGTATAGTTGTATATACCTGAATGTTCATTTTTATGTTGAATTATAGACCTCTGTATAGATGGGTCATTCATCATTGGATGGATATATGGGATATGTCAGCATTCATCTATAGGCAGTGAGCATCTGAGTTTTGGCATGAGTCTGTTCTCTCTCTCTCTCTCTCTCTCTCTCTCTCTCTCTCTCTCTCTCTGATGTGTGTGTGTGTGTATGAAAAATAGGAATTGCTGAGCTACATATAAGCTCTGTGTTCACAAGTGTGGTGCCTATACCATTGTGCACCTACCGTCATACTCTTCTTTTATTTTAGCCATTCTGGAGGTCATGAAGTGATACTCACTTGGTTTTGATTTGTATTCTCAAGTGTACTGCTGTGAAGCATATTCTATTGTGATTCTTCAGATTGTCTCAGCAGCTTTTTTCCTTTCTTGTTTAGACTAGTAAAATCATGTTGGCATCTGATGCTCTATCAAGTGGCCAGCCATAACTTTTTAAAGTAGGGAGACTGTGTTGGACCTATTTTAGCTTTTCTTAGAAGTGCTATTGAACATTGACTGCCTCGGAATAATACCTACTCATTGGGAAGTTATGACCTGGATGTAAGAATGTCATTCAGTGTTTCCTATCTCTTCTCACACCCCAGGAGCTGGAGAAGTGTGATGCCAACCACTACATCATTCTGTTCCGAGATGCGGGGTGCCAGTTCAGGGCACTTTACTGCTACCAACCTGACACTGAGGAAATCTACAAACTCACTGGCACGGGGCCAAAGAGCATCACCAAGAAGATGATTGACAAACTGTATAAATACAGCTCAGACCGAAAGCAGTTTAATCTGATCCCAGCCAAGACCATGTCTGTCAGTGTGGATGCACTCACAATTCATAACCACTTGTGGCAGCCCAAGCGGCCCACAGTGCCAAAGAAGACCCAGACTCGTAAGTGACCATGGCAACCAGGACTGAGAGGATGTGCTGGCAGGATCCCTATTTATTTTCATTCATTTGGTACGAAGTGTGAGGAGCCACGGACAGTTTTTTTTACAGAGGTTCCTACAGAACAGAGAAGATCCTCTCACCCTTGCACACATGGATGCTGGGCATGAACTATACAGGAGTGAGTGCTGTGCTTTTATGGGCATGGCTGCTGTGGTCCTACTGACCACTGAGATCCCCAGAATAAGGGACATCATGGAGTGAGTCCTGGGCTGTGCACCCCTCACTTGAAGTTCTTCAGGATAAGTTAAATGTGATCTGCTCTCTGGCCTTCCCTCACCCACCCCTTTGCACATTGCCTGATGCCCCATGTTGGCCAGCTGTAATCGTGCGTGATTATAGGGCCAAGGCTCGCTTTTGGGTCAGGATGTTTGAATGTCTTCATGAAAAGAGTTCGTATGGGAAATCTTTTTCATTTTAGAAATTGTATGATATTTATTGACTGTGTCTACTGCCAACCTTTATATCCAGTTCTAAGATTTCTGAAAAAAAAAAAAAAAAAAAAAAATCCTGTTCCTTGCTGCTCAGAAAAAGTTTACTGAAAATTCCAGTTCACTAAAAGCACTGAAATCAGCAAAGTTTGTCTTCTGCTAAAATGACGTTTACATATTTGGAGTGATTATTTCTGCCACACAGTCAGGAGGGTTGTGGGGTACTGCTAACTGATGCTGGCTCGTTGGAAGCAGGCAGCCTGAGCCGGCTTCAGCCACCACTGGTTAGGTCTGGGGAATGCGCTGATTTATTCACTTTAATAAAGGCAGATTTTGGTATAGTAGCGTACTTTCCACCCTTTGGCCGCTGGTTTCTTCATGGCGTTGTGATATCCTGACTTGCAGATGGTAGTTCTTGCTTCTGGAGGAACAGCATGCTCAGTGGGGTGTGCATTCTCAGGTGAGGTTGGTAATTCTTCTTTGTTGCCTCTTTAAAAACTTGGTGGTTATTTGGAGTTATTTCAGAATGGTGTAGCTACTTCCGAGTCCTTACCCCTGGTCCCTGTGGTGTCTGACTCCACCAGAACAAACATTCTTGAGGAGCAGAGGTGCCTAGCGATGAATCAGTTATGGGAAGACCCTGGAGCCACTTTTAGTTTTGCACATTTCTTTTTGAGAGTGTTACTTGAATCTATCTGAACTGCAGAGAGAATTGAAGGTAATAGAGGATCTTAGACAAGTGTTAGCCCTGGCTGTGCCAGACAGACAGAGGAAAGGAGCATGGGATGGGGACTAGGGGGTGTGAGGTTGTCATCTTCCTCTTCCCTTGCGACTATCCAGTCAGGGGTGGCACTGTGCTGTATGAACATTAAAGTCTGTGACCACCTGTCACCAGCCGTCCCCTGTGTGTCTTCATTTCTCACTGTGCACTTGATGTTATATTTATTTTAAGGAAGCACTAAAATGTAATAAAGTAATGAGCTGGCTTTCTGTTAACTGTGTGTGTGGTTGTCGCAAGTCCTTCTGCTGACAGTTTCTCCAGCTGCACATGACTTTTCTGTTGCCTCGGAATTTGATTATTTTTCATGGAGAGTTGGAAGACCTAATGTAGAGCCAGGAAGTTGCATTTCTGCACAACTTCTGATGTGATAAGTCAGCACATGGCCTGTCCTGAAGACCATCTCAGAGCGTAGGGTCTGGATGAGAAGTACAGTACCTATATGTCAGGCAGTAGCTGTCTAAGCCATGTGGCTTGACAGCTAAGAAGCACCTGCCTTGTATGTGCCATGGCACAGCTACAGATTTTATTAGCGTGCTTCAGGGACAGGACTGTGTGGTGGTGATTTGGAGCCTTCTGATGGAACGTACTGTGCTTAAATGTGCTGCACTTTCTGAGTCTTCCAGTGTGTGGGTACCAGGCCTTGACCAACTGTACTGGGAAGGCCACTCACCTTACATTTACTCTCAGGTCTCCAGGAGCATTAAGACAAGATGTTCTGCTGGTTTATGGTAGGACTTTGTACAGAAAGTGTCAAGTGATTCAGTGCATGATGATTCATGTGGATCATTCCTCAGTAACAGTAGATCCCAGGGAGCACAGGATGCTTGGTATTAAAAAAAGTTGTTCAGAAATAGATGTTCGACACATGGAGAGGTGAGGGGCCTGTGTACTTGTGTGCACACAGCATGTGCAGGTATATGTGTGTGTAGACATGGGATATATCTGTATGTGGATATGGGAGTATGCACACATGGGTATGTGTAGTTGGCCTGTGTTCACACATGTACATGTGTGTATGCTTGCCAAAGATACTATTTTTAGTGTGACCTTTTGACCTGGTGTAAGTGTGTTCCAAGAATGCAATCTCTAGTCAGATCTTTCAGGTCCAGACTTCTTCAGGCAATATTGAAAAGGGACACAATAGGAAATTTACTTCTAGATTGTTTGAAACTATGATTTTTATTTTGGAAGAGGAAAGCTTAAAATAAAATTTTCTATTAAGAGTTAAAAGGGAAAACTCCAACCTAAGGAAACCAGATTCACCCACAAAACCACAAACAGTCAATACAGAACAAAAACCCAAAGAAAGGAAACACACACAAGCTACCACCAAAATAACTGGAAGTAACAGTCATTGGTCATTAATATCCTTTAATATCAATGGATTCAATTCACCTATAAAAAGACACACCATAATATGATGGATACAAAAACAGAAGCCATCCTTTTGCTGCATACAAGGAATAGACCCCAACATCAAAGCCAGACACAGGCTAAGATTAAATGGTTGGGAAAAGACTTTCCATTCAAATGGTCCTAAGAAACAAGCTGGTGTAGCCATCCTAATATCTAACAAAATAGCCTTCAAACTAAAATCAAAAGAGACCAGGACGGACATTACTTATTCATCTCAGGAAAAATCCACCAAGATGAAGTCTCAATCCTGAATATGTATGTCCCCAACACAAGGGTACCTACATATGTAAAAGAAACACTACTAAAGCTTAAACCTTATATCAAATGCCACACACTTCAGTACCCCACTTTCACCCTTGGATAGGTCAACCAGACAGAAGCTCAACAAAGAGATAAGGGATCTAGCAAATTTTATGACCCAAATGGACTTAGTATATACAGAACCTTACACCCAAACACAAAGGAATATACATATTTCTTAGCACCCCATGGAACTTTCTCTAAAATTGACCGCATACTCGGTCATAAAGCAAATATCAATAAATATAAAAAAATGGAAATAACTCCTTGTATCATATCAGACCACCATGGTCTAAAGTTAGAGTTCAACAACAAAAAGCACAGAAAGTCTACAAATTTATGGAAACTGAACATCTCTCGATTGAACCACCTCTAGGTCAAAGAAGAAGTCAAGAAAAAAAATCAAAGACTTCCTAGAATTTAATAAAAATGAATCCACAACATAGCAAATTTATGGGACACAATAAAAGCAATGTTAAGAGGAAAAGTCAGTACTAGATGCCTATATGAAAAACCTAGAGAACACACACAAGAGACCTAACAGAACAACTAGAAGCGAACTCACCTAGAAGGAGTAGATGGCAGGAAATAATCAAACTTAGGGCTGAAATCAATACAATTGAAACTAGAGAACAATGCAAATCATCAATGAATCAAAAAGTTGGTTTTTTGAGAAAGTCAACAAGATAGATAAACCCTTATCCAAACTAACCAAAAGGGAGAGAGAGAGAATCCAAATTAACAGAGTCAGAAATTAAAGGGGGGAACATAACAGACACCCAGGAAATCCAGAAAATTATCAGATCATACTTTGAAAATCTATATTCCGCTAAAAAGGAAAACCTAAAAGAAATGGACAGCTTTTTGGACAGGTACCACTTATCAAAATTAAATCAAGGTCAGATAAATGACCTTAAACAGACCTATAACCCCAAAGGAAATTGAAGCTGTTATTAAAAGTCTCCCAAGTAAAAAAAGCCCAGGACCAGATTGTCTCAGTGCAGAATTCTACCAGATATTCAAAGAAAAACTAATACCAATACTCTCAAACTGTTCTATACAATAGAAACCGAAGGAACATTTTTAAACTCTATAACCCTGATACCTAAGCCACTCAAAGATGCAACAAAGAATTACAGACCAATCTCCCTCGTGACCACTGATGCAAAAATACTCAATACAATTCTGGCAACCAAATCCAACAACATATTAAAGAAAATTATACACCATGATAAAAATAGGCTTTATCCCAGTGATGCAGGGATGGTTCAGCATTTAAAAAACTGTGAGTGTAATTCATCATATAAACAAACTGAATTTAAAAAAAAAAAAAAAAACCACATGATCATCTTAGATGCTGAAAAAGCCTTTGACAAAATCCAACACTCCTTCCTGGAGAGATTAGGAATACAGGGAAAATACTTAAATATAATAAAGATGATATACAGCAAGCCAACAGCCAACATCAAACTAAATGAAGGAAAAGTCAAAGTAATCCCACTAAAATCAGGAACAAGACAAGGTTATCTTCTTATCTATTCACTATAGTTCTTGAAGTTTTAGCTAAATACGTGAACAAAGGGAGATGAAGGGGAGACAAACTGGAAAGGAAGAAATCAGACTATCCTATTTGCAGGTGATATGATTGTATACATAAGTGACTCCCAAAAATCTACCAGGGAACTTCTACAGCTGAAAAACATCTTCAGCAATGTAGCAGGATACAAGATTAACTCAAATCAATAACCTTCCTATACACTAATGATAAAAGGGCTAAAAAGAAATAAGGGAAACATTACCCTTTACAATAGCTGCAAATAGCATTAAATATTTTGATATAACCAAAGAAGTAGCAGACATGTTTGACAAAAACTTTAAATCACTTAAAGAAATTGAAGAGGATATCAGAAAATGGAAAGATCTCTCATGCTGCTGCATATATAAGATCAACATAATAAAAATGGCAATTTTACCAAAAGCTCTACAGATTCAATGCAATCTCCATCAAAATCCCAACACATTTTTTTTTTACAGACCTTGAAAGAACAACACTCAACTTCATATGGACTAAGAGGAAACCCAGAATTGCCAAAACCTGTTCAATAAAAGAACTTCAGAGGGCAAAACCATCCCTGACTTCAAGCTATACTAGAGCTACGGTAATAAAAACAGCCTGGTACTGACATAAAAACTTACTTGTGGACCAGTGGAATGGAAGATCCCAACTTTAATCCACACACCTATGAACACCTGATTTTCGACAAAGAGGCCAAAAATATTCAATGGAAAAAAGTATCTTCAACAAATGGTGTTGCCATAACTGGATGATAGTATGTAGTAGAATGCAAATAGATTCATACCCATCACTGCACAAAACTGAAATCCAAGTGGATCAAATACTTCAACATAAACCCAGCCACACTGAACTTGATAGAAAAGAAAGTGGGAAATGCCCTCTAACATTTTGACACAGGTGACCACTTCCTAAATATAACACCAGTAGCACAGACACTAAGAACAATAAGTGGGACCTCCTGAAGCTGAGAAGCTTCTGTAAGACAAAGGACACAGTAAGACAAAACAACAGCCTACAGAGTGGGAAAAGATTTTCACTAACCCTACAACTGACAGAGTACTGATCTCTAAAATATATAGAGAACTCAAGAAACTAGAACCCAAAACCCTGAATAACCCAATTAAAAATGGGGTTCAGAACTGAAAAGGGAATTCTCAGCAAAAGAATTACAAATGGCTGAAAGGCACTTGAAAAAATGCTCAACATCTTTAGCTATCACAGAAATGCAAATCAAAACAATTTTGAGATACCACCTTACACCTGTCAGAATGCCTAAGATCAAAAACACAGATAACAGCCTATACTGGAGAGGAAGTGGAGCAAAAGGAACACTCCATTGTTGGTGGGAGTGTAAACTTGTTCAGCCACTCTGGAAAGCAGTATGATGGTTTCTCAGAAAACTAGGAATCAGTCTCTCCAAGGATCCAGCAATACCACTATTGGGCATATGCCCAAAGGATGCACATTTGTACCCCAAAAGCATTAGCTCAACTATGTTCATAGTAGCGTTATTTGTAATACCAAGAACCTGGAAATAACCTAGATGCCCCTCAAATGAAGAATGGATTAACAAAGTATGGAACATTCCACAATGGAGTACTATCAGCAGAAAAAAAAAGACACCCTAAAATTTGCAGGCAAATGGATGGATTTGGAGAATATTCTCCTGAGTGAGGTATCACAAACCCAGAAAGATAGTCATGGGATGTACTCATTCATAAGTGGATTTTAGACAAAAAGCATAAAACACCCAAGCTGCAAACCACAACCCCTGAACAGCTTGGGATCAGAAGGAACTTAAGAGAGACATCCAGAGATTCCCCTAGAAAGAGAAAATAGAGAAGATCTCCTTAGCATATTGGGATCATAGCGGGTGGGTAGCAACCAAGAAGAGGTGGGAACAAATCATGAGAGAAGGAGATGGTTTAGTGGGAGGAGCAACAGAGGGAGGAAGAAAAGAGATGGAGGTCTTGATAGAGGAAGCCATTGTGGGGCTGGGTGCTAGGGAAACCTCCAAGAACTCACAGGCTATCCCTGGGTAGGTTTCTAACTAATAGTTAATAAACTAACTAATACCTAAATAAGACTTCCCCTATAATTAAATGAATAACCACCTTAAATGTCATCACAGAACCTACATCCAACAATGAATGGAAGCAGAGGCAGAGATCCATGACCTTTAGCACCAGGGCAGCTAGAGCGAGGAGGAGGAGAGTCTGTATGAGCAAGGGGATAGGGATTATGAGGAGTCCCACAGAGATGGCTGGCTGGAGCTCTGGGGAGCTCACTGAATCAGGAACAGCCACTGAGGAACCATTGGGAAAAGGGGCAGTATGTGGAGCCTGGGGGTGGGGTGGGGGATTAGACTGTGTTCCTATGCATGGGTTGATACCTTGGAACCTATTCCCTTCAGAGTAACACCTAACCCAGTCTTGATATTGGGATGAGGGAATTGGACCTGCCTGGAGTGGATGTGCCAGGCTGAGCTGACCCACTTTGGGACTTCTTGCCCTTTTCCGGGATGGGGTGGGGGGTGGGGGTGGGAAGAGGCTGAAGGCTGACTGAGAGGGATTGGGAGGAGGGAAGGGAGGACAAGCGGGGGAATACATGGAGAAAAAACCCTCTTTAAAAAAAAAAAAATAAAAGTTAATCAGCTTTTACAGATTGATTCTGTTTTTTTAGTGAGATGGTTCTGGTCTTGGTGGCCCGAGCTCTCTGTAGTGTCACTTTATGGTTGGTTCCCTGTGCCCAGTGCCATGTGTAAAACTAGGGCTGCCTCCTGTGTTGTAGCTGTGGTCAAGTCAGCAGCCTTATCTGGGAAGCAGCTATGCCCCAGATCCTTTCACCTCTCATGCATTCCTTTGCAATATGCTTTTACCTTGCAGAGTCTTTCCTGGTGACTGAGATGCACTCTGGAGGCATGTCTGGTTTCTGGTATCATTGGTGTTCTATGCTTTTTGTTGCTGTGATAAATGAAAATCATGATAAATAAAAACCATGACCAAATGCAACTTGGGGAAGAAAGGGTTAAATTTGGTTTACAGTTTACAGTGCTGTGGTGACATACTTTATATTTATGGTTGTGAGCCTAGCCTTTAACGGCTGAGCCATCTCTCCAGCCCGGTGACATACTTTATATTTATTAAAATCAGCCTGGAATATCAGAGGATAGAATCACCCACAGCCAAGCATAGAGGGTCAGAGAGTGGTGACCTACACCTTTAATCCCATAACTCCAGAGACAGATCTTTCTGTGTTTCCTGAGTTCAAGGCCTACCAACCAATCAGTAGCAGCTCACATCTTTAATCCTAACTCTAGGATTATGATGCAGAGTTGAACCTGGAAGTGAAACAGCTGGCGAAGAAGATATTTAAGGAGGCGTAGGCAGAGGTATTCTGTAGAAGTGACGAGCTAGGCAGTGGTGGTACACATCTTTAGTCCCAGCACTTGGGAGGCAGAGGCAGGAGGATCTCCATGAGTTTGAGGCCAGCCTGATCTACAAAGCAAGTTCCAGGCCAGCCAGGACTGTTACACAGAAAGCCCTGTCTCAGAAAACAAAGCAAACAAACAAAAAGGTTGGAGAGATGGCTCTGTCCTCTGATATTCCAGGCTGATTTTATTAAATATAAAATATGTCACCACAGGGTGCCATGGAAAGAACCAAAGCAGAGACAGTGGGGTAATGCTGCTTCTACCCTGCTTGCTCTGCTGACTTTTTACTTAGGCTGGGTCCTCCTACATCAGTTAGCAATCAAAGTGCCACAGACATGTCCATCAGCCAGTCTGTAGACATGTTCTATGGAGACAGTTTCTTAATGGGGATTTTCTCCTCCCAGATATTTCTGGGTTTGTACTGACAAATCTATGACAACCTACAAAACTGTGAAAGATGTTTTCAGTATCTTCCATGGCCACTATGTGTCCCATTTGAAGGCCTGTGCTATGGGCACAGTTAGGAATTTCAGAGCTGTGAAGAAAGCCTCCTTGACCAAAATCTAAGGCTCCCTAATGTATCTTGGTGTGTGGATGATAGATTCTTCCCGTAGCCCTGCATCCCTTGTACTGTTTGCCAGGGTTGTGACTTCAGGAACTATTGGCAGTAGCAGTCAGTGTCCTCACCTATCCAAGGTCCCTGAGTGTTGTTAGCTTCCCCTGTCATCCCCTGAGTAGTAAGGACGTGCCACAGCAAAACCTGAGGGATGGGAATGAGTATCTGAGCCCAGACTGTGCTTCAGTCTAGCTCACTCATAGCTCCAGTCTTATTCATATGCCTGGCCTAGAGCTACAGAAGTAGATATGGCTTCCACCTCTGGGTATCTGGGGGCAAAGAAGAGGCCCCTTTAACTAGGTGGCCATGGTGTCATCCAAGCCCACCTGTTCCCTTGGGTGCCACCCTACCACAAACAATGCAGAGCACCTTCTGCTTTGGAGTAGTTTCTCTTGCCCCAGGTGGCAGCTATAACCATTGAATAACCAGCCCAGTTTCCAGGAAGTGGTTGTGAGCTACTGACCTGAGTGTTGGGAGGCAAGCTTGGGCCCTTTGAAACACCAGAAACCTCTGAGCCACCACACCAGCCCCTTGTGTTTACTTTAAGAAATGGCATTCATTGGAGGTAGTCAATAGGCACAGGCTGAACCCTCCATCTCTGCCTTCCTCAGTGATGCCAGATAGTTGGTATTTTTCCTTGGACTGTCCCTGGTGCCACCCAGGATGCCACATGAGCAAGCCTGTGCCACTATGCACCAGCACTAAGTTGACACTTCATAGCCAAGCCTTGCCTATGGGTAGGATGGAGGTACTGGGTGGCTACCCCAAGGAAATGCTTGTGAGACTTGAGGCTCCCTGCCCCTGAGAAGGAAATCACCCATCATAAAAAAAGACAGGCTATTATGGCAATATTAATGACCATGGGCAACTGATAAAGATTATTATTTAGGGTTCAGAGGGGAGCACTCACTGGTAGAAGAAGGGTTAAACAGTCACGCAGTTCCTGGAAAGGCTGGACTGGTTCCATGCAGCTTCCTTCAGTGGGTCAGGTCCTCTGTCCAAGGACAGGAGGGAGAAGGCACTGTGTACATGTGCCCCAATCTTAAACTGGCCCCCCAAGGCCATAGGTGATTCCCAGTCTATGCTGGCCAAGAGGCCATGCTCTAGGTCAAGGTGATAGTACCTGCTCTCCACTACAATAGACACTAGGCTTTGAGACCTGATGTGCCATCATTTAGGTGGTATAGTATAGAGGGTATTTCCCAGACCCAGGGAGGCTGCTGCAGAAGCAGGAATAGAAGAGCCATTGCCCATGGTTCTCTGATGAGAAAAGTCTGGAGGATTTTACAGGAGGGCACCATATAAGTCTTGTTCCTGATGCATGGCCGTGCTGGCTCACAGTGGGCTGATGGGAGTCCTGGAGGGTCCAGGCTTTGGAGAAACATGGGTTGTCATTTTTCAGCAATGTGTTGATTAAGCCTGAGTGTTCCTCTCCTGTGAGATTCCAGTTTCCTTGGCTTTTTTTCACTCAGTTTTTATTGGGTAGCTCTTTCTTACTGGCTCAAAGGAGTTCTATAGAAAACAGAGGCAGGAGCCTTCCACTGTGTGCACAGCAGATTGGTCAAGCTATGGATCTCTAGAAACCTTCAGATAAGGTCTCGCTATAAAGCCCAGCCTGACCTGAAACACTGTGTACCAGAGGGCTTCAAATGAACAGACCTGCCTTTTTGTGTGTTAGGGCTAAAGGCGTGCACCACCACACTATTGTGTCAGCCAGGCAGTGGTGGTGCACACCTTTAATCCCAGCACTCTGGAGGCAGAGGCAGGCAGTTTCTCTGTGAATTCAAGATCTACCTGGTCTACAAAGTGAGTTCCGCCCTTATGAGGGAACTAGGGATCAGGATCACACTTGGTCACCAAATGCTTTTATCCACCTGGCCACTCCGAACCGTCCTGTTTATTGTTTGAGGTGCGTACTGTCTTTGTGCCTTGATGGGCATTTCTGCCTACATGAAGTTGACCGTAATCTCTTCATTTGTTGGTTGTACTTTTGTCTTGTAAGCTGTCTATCCAAGTTTTTGCCTTTTTCATTATCTTTGGCTAATTGATTTGGCTTTTCCCCTTTTCATGTTGTCATGTGACAGATCTTAAAGTTTCTAGGGTTGTATAATCAACTTTTCATTATTAGTGTTGAGAAATTCCCTCTGTGCTCTAGGGTCCTGAAGACCCATAGTATCCTCTAAGCCTTTTTGGTTTTGGCTTGTTGGTTTCCTGCCTGTTATACACCTGGGGTTGGCTTTGGGCTGGGGATGATGGAAGAGTCGGTCTGTTTGCTACTCTGACTTTGTTCCTTTTCCTTCTGGGCCCTTGACCTGTGGGTAGGTGGGGTGAGGGCGCCAGCCAGAGTTAGGCTCCATCTAGGCTGAGGAATTGAGGCCACAGAGGTAACAAAGCTCTTCAGAAAGCTGTAAGATGATGTGCCTGGGTAGCAATTGAGAGAGTGCCGGGGAGCTTCTATCTGTAATTTCTGTCTCCCACTAATAGCAGCCAATGCAGGCGGCATATTAATGCAAAAGATTTTTCTGTACAACTTGTTATGAGCAATCTTGTTCAACTTTACTAATTCTTATAGTTGATACACAGACCTGCACTCTGTTAACATTTGATGAAGAGGACTTTTGTTGTTTGATTTGTCTCTGGTATGTATATAGTCCTTAGGGCTTTGGTTGTCTTTCTGCTTCTTTCCATGGTGCAGCTGCCTAGCAGAGATGCTGCACATGCACCTGTTCCTGTTGTGGGGTCCCTGTTTGTAAGTCTCTTTTCTTAGTGTGCCAGAATTAGGTTGGGTTTTATAGACTTCATTTTTATCCCGCTGAAATGATGGTGAGTCTTTTCTTACTGTTACTTCTTTTTATTGTTTAGACAGACCTGTTTTCCTGCACAAATGAACCCAGCTCTGTCCTTTCTACACATCATAGATCTGGTTTGCTGACATTTCATATGTTTATGTTGACAGAACTGAATTCTGTAACAAAGCTCCAGAAGCACTTGACCTCTGGCTTCTGAGATCACTTGCATTCGTGCACACCCTTTACACACATTTATGCACATATACATGCACGCACACAGACCCCTGCAGTTGAGTTTGCCTTGCACAGTACTGGAGTCTAGAGGCCTGAGGTAAGTAGGGGGTGTCAGAACTAGTTCCTGTGGCCACCTTCCTCAGCTTGTAGACAGGCTCTACCTTGTGTCCTTCTGTATCTGTCTTGACCACTGAGAAAAACACCAGTAAGATAGACTTGGATCCTCCATGACCCCATCTCCTTGGTTCTCTTTTTAAAAAGACCTTACACCAAACCCAGGCATATTCTAAAGTTCTGGGGCTTAGGGCTGAACATAGGAATTTGGGGTATACTTTGCCATGGTAAGTGTCATCTCAGCAAGACTTCTACTTGGAGAGCTTACCTCACATGATTTTCCTCCCATTTTTGTTTGGTAAAATACTTGAAACTACCAGAAGAACACAGTAGTATGTGTTAGATATGAAACACAACCTTGTAACGTGAGTACTCTGGAGAGTAAGGCAGGAGGATCATGAATTCACAGCCAGCCTAGGCTACATCATGAGACTCTAAGGTGTACATGTGAGCAACCAGGGAGGTCCCAGGGGTTGTGAGCAGAGTAGGTGTTGGACAAGACAATGGTTCCTGCAGGGGCAGAGAGCTTGGTCCAAACTGACTGCTGCCTGGGTTGGGTATGGCCCTGTTGTACTTCAGGGGTTTATTTATAACAGGGAT
Source organism: Sigmodon hispidus (assembly GCA_004025045.1). NCBI lineage: Eukaryota > Metazoa > Chordata > Mammalia > Rodentia > Cricetidae > Sigmodon > Sigmodon hispidus. The sequence continues at coordinate 102,201 of PVIH01001351.1, forward strand.
CACAAGCCCCTGACCGTTCCAGTTTCCAACTGGTCTGGCTCTGATAAGATGGAGTGTCAAGATCAGGTAAGTGAAGTGTATCTACAAAAGGAATCAGAATTCTCTAGGTTCAAACAGTTAGGGAGGACGCAGTCCTCGGCTGAGGGGTATTGGAAGGCAGTTCTCATTTGATGTCTAGACACGGGGCCAAAGCACTAAACACATCCCGTGTCTAGGGACAGATGCAGAGCTTGGCAGTCCTGACTGCCCCTGTACTCTCACTATGCTCTACCACCAGCCTATGCTATGCTGAGGATTTCTATAGGTCTTTGTCTTATGTATATGAATGTTTGTACTGCATGTGTAGAATGCAGAGGTCAAAGAAGGCATTGGATCTCCTGGATCTAGAGTTACAGATGGATGTGAGCTGTCAGCTGGGGGCTAGGAACCAAACCTGGGTCTTTTAGAAAAGGAGCATTTGCTCTCTTCAGGCAACCCTTCCTCACCCACCCCCTTTTATCTTTTACAAGGCCTAATGTAGCCCTGGCTGGTCTGGTACTTGTTATGTATACCAGGCTGGCCTCAGCTTCTTAAATCCTGAGATCAAAGGCATGTGCCACCACACCAGGCTTGATTTGTTTCTTCACTGTGCCAATGTGGGTTGGGATTCCATCTTCTCACGGGACTTGGGAAACATAAATGTTTTTCAAGTAAAGAATTAGCAAGGAGATATGGCAGTGCCTCCGACTAAGGCCTCCTGAGGCCTGCTGTGTGAGCCTCTGTGGTCAGCAATGCAGCCTCACTGTTTGCTTGTACCAATGCTATGTGCTGATCATGTTGGGTCCAGGGCCCTGGCTAGGCCTGGAGTTTGGCCGCTCTTGGTTGCTAGGACTCCATCTGAGGAGAGTGAGCAGAGCAGGGGCCAGAGGTGCTGCTTTGGGGTGGGCATTAGGTGGGAAGAGCTGTTCTAGCCTGGCTGCCCTTTTTCTCTTTCTTGGGACCTTAAGATGGAGAATCAGTGTAGGTACCACCCAATGGTATCATTGCCAAAGAAGTCTAACCTGGTGAGTTGTTGGAGGTTCTAAGAAGTTTAATATCAAAGTCCAGGCTTGTGCCTTGCTGTTTTGAGCTCTTAACGTGGGCCTGCCTTTCAGTTTCCCTGGCAAAGGGAGAACTCACCTGCCCTACAGTCTTTGAAAGCATCCCTGAGTCTGTGAGGGAGGAGTACCCTCAGTCAAGCAAAAGTCAAGGCCACGGCCCTGTTTTGCATCCCAGTTAGTGAAGATGTGCTTTAAGCAGAGGCTGGGGATGGACAGTATCCCCAGTACCTGCCGTTTCCTGGACCACTGCCAGCTGTTTAGGACATTTCTGTCAATCCATATAAAATGTGTAGCGCTGGATACTCCCACTTGAAGGAAAGCAGGCCCTAGGCTGAGAAAACACTAAGATGTGTCTGGTTGCAAAGGGTCTGAACAAAGGATGGGTTGGGGCTTGCTGTGTACACAAACTGCCTATACCTGGCAGGCACCTTTTGGGGATACACAGGGTTGCCCATACAAACCTCCATGGACATGGACAATGACTCCTCCTAGGGCTCTGGACCAAGGTTTAGGCTATTTGTCTAGATAGGCAGATGTTACTCCTAGCTCAAGGCTAAAGCATGGTAGGTTCCCTGTGTGAGTGGCAGTTGCTTTGGGAAGTTACATTGCAGGGCCTGAGGTAGACAGGCACCCTCTTCTGCAGACAGAGGCCCAGGCTGGAGGGTTTGCTCTGAGATATAAGGAAGCTTTGCTTAGAACCTCCAAGCTTGGGCTGCAAAACTTCTGTTGTTGCAATGGGTTTGGCCAACACCCAAGGGTGTTTGTTTTGAGTCTAAACTGCTGCTGTTCCCACCCCAGGGGTTCTCATTGAGCCCCCCAGGCCTCAGGCCCTATGATCCCAAATAATCAACTGTAACTCAGAAAAAAACCAAATAAATGAGAAAAGCCAAACCCTTTGAGGCATTAAGATGTGACTCCATGGTGTCCTGTCAGGCGAGGGGACAGCACGGCCAGATGAGAGCATGATGGGGCGAGCAGGGCCTGCGTGTCCTGGCAGAGGTAGATCAAAGGCACAAACCTTCAGGAACTCATCTTGACATGCATCTAGGCATGAGGTTCCTGGGTTGGGTAGAGTAAGAGGGTCATTTCATGTTTCCTTCATGTCTGTCTTGCTCTCGGTCCACTGTGGGTCTGTCTTGTCACTGGCCAGCTGGAGCTACCCTCAGGCAGTGTGGCAGTTGTATAGTTGGATTGGTGTCACCCCATGTGGTCTCTGTTTCCACCATTCCACATGTGCACTTAGGCAACTGCATATCCCTTCTCCTGCCTGTCACTGCACATCTTTAAATAGATGCTACCGAGACAGCCTAGAACCGCAGCAAATTCATACTGCGTAGGCTCCCAGCTCTCAGCCCCTCACCACAGAACCACTGCCAGCCCCTCTGCCCCTCACAAACCTGTCACCACCTCACCCAAGGCACTCGGTACTATTCTGAGCACTTTTGGGTTAGATTAGTTAGGAACAAGGAAAATAAAAGGCTTCTTGCTAATTTTGTATACTTTGAAAATTCTGTTGCCATACTTAAATTCTAGTTCCTCCTGAGCTGCAGCAGACCTTTCCCATTTGGAATAAGTGTCTCCTGAGAGCCCTAAAGGCCAGCAAGGTATAAGGGCTGGAAGAACTGATGGAGTCCAAGGGTGCCTGGGGACAGATCCTGCAGACAGGATATCCTCCAAGCCTGGAGACAAACAACGGAAGCTCTGGTGGGTTCCAGGTGTGCAGGTGGCTTTTATTGAGCTGGTGTCTGAGATCTCACAGCACACATCCTCCTGGCCCAAGAGCCAGTCCCAGGACCATCTTTAGAAGCCAGCAAAAGGCTGGGCTGAAGTACCTGCTTATACCTGGGGGGTATCCCCTTCCATACATGTACACTGAAAATGTGTTTCCATGCTACAAGTGTACAAGAGAGTAAACACCCCTACCCAAATATAGGTCAGGTGGATTTCCCCAAGGTGCCCCAGAGATGGAAGCTCTTCCAGCCTAGGCTTGAAGGCTGTAGCCCCATTCTCTGGGCCAGCAGCCAGGTAGGTGGCCGAGGAGGCAGATGGAATGTGGGTACAGGCTCAGACTCTTCTGCTACAGAGTGATGGCCACTAATAGACCCTATGTGAGTTTTGGCCAGCCTAGCCCAGGGTAAACCACCTGCTTCTCTACCTAGGCCCCAGAATTTCTTCTCTATGTTCTTACAGCGAACTCTGCTCTATAACACCCCACCAGGGCTCATGTATACTTTCTGAGTAAGTGGCTCCCAGACAGGCAAGGTGTGGGGGTTTGCAGGCAGGTCTCAGGAAGGGGAGGCTTGGTCCTAGGCACCCTGCAGGCAGGTTACAGCCACTGCCTTGTCCCTTACCATCTGCCCACCTGAGGTGCCACCTGCTCTGAGCGGGAGAACCTGGGTCTGTCCCTCCACCTCAGCTTCTTTGCCAAAAAGTACACAGGGGAGGTTCACATAGTCACATCAAGAGCACCTTCCTCCCCAGGGTGGAGCAAGGGTAGATTTATAGGAGTTTGGGGCCTTAGGTGAGCTGGTCCTACCTCGATGGCATGCGGGAGGCTGACTGTGAGCTTGCCAGGGGGTCCTCTGGGCATTACTCACATGCACACCCTTGGGCAGTGTCCAGACCCAGCTGCCCATAGCCACAGAGGATTTATTACTATTTTGAGAAGTCCATGCTGGCCATGCCAGAGGTTGGGGGCTAGTCTGTGAAGTCTGGGGAGGGCATACATGAGGCATTTCTAACCCTAAAACAGGTGAGCCTCGGATGTCTTCCAGATCCAGTGTCCTGAACCTTGCTGGGCTGCTTTATTTCATGCATGCCTTCAGGATATATCCATCTTAAGAAAAGGTTCCAGTTCTGACCGTACAAACCACAAACAAGAATGAAGTCAGCTGCCTAGAGCAATCCGTGGAGGCCTGAGGCATGGCCAGAACCCAGAGCTAATTGTGCTTCTCAGATCAGGTGTTTAGAGACAAGACTTTGCTTTGAGTATGTGAAATGGTCCATGGAGACTCATCATTTACCGATCCTGTGTCCCAAAACACCATGGCTGGGGAAGCTCAAGTGTGATAGCTGGAAACATCATCTGATCTCCATAGTCCCAGCTGCAGGACATCCTCCATAGCCACAGCTGCAAGACTCCTCCATAGCCCCAGCTGCAGAATGTCCTCCATAGTCCCAGCTGCAGAATGCCCTCCATAGCAATGACCAAATGCATTACTCCTTGAGAATCCACTGGCGGCCCCTGCCCGCCCCCCATGCAGGAGGCTGCAGAGCTCAGGCCCCTCCTCTGCTTTCCTCCACTTAAAGGGCACGGTGCCTTTACTGGTTGGCCCCTTGCCTGGTTCTGGGGAAAGGCAACCTGTAGACACTGGTGTAGTCCCAGAGCCATGCAGAAGCTCTGATCAGAACATCACGTTGGGTGGCTGGAGAACACAGCTGGCCTCCATGCAGGGGAACTCCCCAGTTCCAGATCTTTCCTTCTCCCATGCACCCCAGTGCCCTTTCAAAAATTATTGAGTGAAGCCATGCAAGACAGTGGGACCCAGGGTAATGTCCAGCCCCTACTCTGTTCCTTCTCTGCTGCTAGCCTCACACTTGGCCAGACCCAAGTCACGAGTTGTGGTACAGCTATGTAAAGAGACGTAAATCATAGGTATTTGTAAAAATAGGTTAAAAAAATGCCGCCTGCCAGCTTTCAGGGTGGTCCAGTAGTCTCACAGCAGGACCCACTGAGAAGATTTCTTTCTGGGGGCAAGTCTTCAGTGCAGCCTGCTTGGGCCAGGCCAGCGTGTGACAGTGCTCCCTGTTCTGTGTCTGCCTATCTGTCCCAGCACGGGCTTCTTGGCTGCTCAGAGCTGGGTCTCATCCCGGGTCTCAGGGTTACAGGATGAGAGCTTGTTGCTGCAGCTGCTTTTCCGACTCTGGGAGCTGCTGCCCACATGGGCCAGGGGATCGGAGCGGATGAGGTACCTGTAGAAGATATCAAGGCAGGCCCTGGAGCGGCAATCCAGGTAGCCAGCCATACCAAACCGGTGCCAACTGTGGGACCCGGAGCCCCATGCCAGATGCTGGCAGGGCCAGTGCTCTACTTACACAATGTCGTTGGGCTCCAGCCTTGTGTCTGGCGGGGGGTTGATGAGTACATAGGAAAGGGTGTTCTGGTGGTGGTCATTCATCTCATCTGCAAATAACATAGCCCAAGCATCACCCAACCCCACCCAGTACAGCTCTGCTGGGCCCCGGGGATCTCAGGGATCCAGAGGAGCTAGCTAGTTCACCAGCCTTTCTGGTCATACCCTAATGGTCCTTCCTAACACCTGTTCTCAGCTCCTGCCTGCACTGGGCAGGGATCAGCCGAAAGGAACAGCAGAATGCTGGCTCCCACTCTCCTGAGCAGCTTGCTCAGCTGACAACCAACCTAAGATGACTTCTCATCAGTGGAGGGGAAAGCTGAGCAGCGTCACTGAGCACACCTGCACGTGCTTGCTTCCTACAAATCTGCATGGGCAGGTGAATATGCCCACATGCACACATACCCATAACACTACTGCTCACCTGCACATATTATACACTCACATACCTGTAAGTCCCACGTGTACAACCATACAACACCTACACATCATTTGCCTCACATCTACATACCTGCATGCCCTCCAGAAGCTGCTCAGGCCTTCCTACCTCCTGAAGCACTACGCAGGCACCACCATCCCTGAGACTGGGCAGACTCCCTATACTTTGGACTCACTGATAGGAGAACAGGACCATTCCCTCCTCTTTGTGGCTATGCTGCTGTTCCTCCAGGGAAAGAAACCAGCAATGGCCCCAGGGTGACCATGGAATGTGACCCCTGTGAATGTGGATGGTACCGGAGAAGCAGCCAGTTATGTCATTGATGTCTGTGCTTGACCAGAAAGGCACCATGGTCACATACAATGCTGGCAATGGCCTTGAGCTTGCAGGCCTCAGTTTAGAACTTTACATTTAAAGGTACCTCTGGGCCCCAAGGACATACAAAATGAAGGTGACCTAAGGCAGAATATCTTCTGCTCAACCTCTTCCATTTTTTTCTATTCGTGTCGCGTTAGACACAGCTGCACCGTCTGTGAAATTGAGGAAGCTGCCAGGTTGCCAGCTGGTCCAGAGTAGGGCACGCCTTGGCTTTCAGAGTCACATCCCCAAGATGAAGGAATATGGCACAGAATGAATCTGCGAAGTGGGGGTGCCTATACCTTAATCTGTACTTGGGGTAGTTCAAGTGGAGCTAACACCTCTGTCTCCTTCACAGGGTAGGACAGCCTAGTGGCCTGCTCTCCATATATGAAGTGCTGCTCTGCACCATGAACATCAGTGTTTGTTTTCCCCCCAAATCCTACGGCCAGGGTTCCCCAGGTTGTGGCTCATGCTGGGAGCCAAGTGCGAGGTGTGTTATTCTGGGACCAAATCCCTCATGCGGCTCTGGGGTGGGCAGTGCAGGGCATTCAGTCATGCTCACAACACTCCAGACCATAGCCACTGACATGTGTCTATCAGGGCCACCAGACAGTCATCTTGCAGGTAGACCAGAAGTCCTGGCTATGAGAGGAAGCTACTGGATCCTCCCTCTTTTGGCCTGACCCCTGAGATACCATTCTCCTCTAATCAGGGGAAGATCTGGAAATGTCTGAGACTAGCAAGCCCATGGGAGAGCAGGGTGAGGCCTGGCTCTGTGCTTCTGTGGTGCTGAGCTGAGGGGACCATACCAAACCCCAGGTATCATTCCAGGGTGGGGTTATAGTTAGTCTCGTGGTACTGACTCCAACTGCTTGGCCCAGGAGAGCAAGCCAACTGCCCTGAGGTAACTTCAGCATCCATGTGCTCGGTAAAGGTATGTAGCAGGGGTAGGGACGGGGACAAGGCCTGGCCTGATTGCACTTCTAGAATGGAAACTCTCCACAGGTTAGGCCTCTGCCACAAACAGCTCTGCTTCCTCCCAGCTTCCCCATCTCCACCAGCTGAGTACCTCCCAGACCCAAGCCATGGGCATCTCTACCCATTTTCCCATGTAGCTAGAGCTTCCTAACGTGAGCCTCAGCTTGCTCATCTCAGAACCAAAATAACTTCAGGACTGAGCTCCTTCTCCTGGCTCCCATGTACACTGATACCCTGGATACAGCATCCATTCCACCCTGGGTGCTGACCTTTATGAGCAGGTTATGACACTCTGGCCTTACATACTGATACCACTCCATGTTGCACATAGGGTACTGTGAGTCCCTGTTGCCATGTTCTAGCACATTTTCCCCAGTGAGCACACAGGTGATGCTCAACAGACACCCAAGAGCCTCCTGTAATGTTGCAGGAACTGCCCAAGCCCTCACCTGCCCACCTTTGCCTAGGAGCCACATAGGAAGCAGAAGTAGCTGGATGCAGGATATGCTTGGTTCATGGAAGTCACCAGGCCCAGATTAGAACCCCAATTGGCCAGCAGAGGGCTCAGTTTCCATGAATGCCGTCATGGGTGCATGATGAAGAAAACCAGAAGCCCAGGAGATGCCAACACTTTGCTTCTGGGGCTGCCCACAGCCATCCTTGCAAATAAGGACCCAGCTAAATTGACATATACTTGGGCCCAGACACCCCTAAAGCTCCCAGAAAACCTGTTTGGAAGGGAGGCACTGAAGGCAGTGGTTTAGCCTTTGCTGTGGGCTCTGATAGGCCTCCAGTGTGGGACAGCTTCTTGGAGGAGGTGCCCAGCAGCACTAAAGCATGCAGATGAAAAGTGACTAGTGGATCAACTCTGTCTCAAGCAGACACAGCCTTCTCTTGAAGCCCCAAGTCGCCTGGCTTGGGTAGTCCAAGCCTGCCTACATCTCATTTCCATGCCTGACAGGAGGCGCACTAAGATACATAAGGACTTTGGACATCTCGTGGGACCAGCCAGAGAGGCCAGCTGTTGCTGGAATGGCCTGCTGCTTAGTCAGGGCAAAGCTAGATGGCATGGCACATCCTAACAACAGAGCTGGGTGAAGTATTTGGGGTTAGGCCCAGGGTGGACATCATCATCTGGTCCCCCATGACCCTCAGCCAGAACAAACCAAGGAGGTCTGAGAACCCACTGTGGATACACAAAGCCCTCTCATTTCTCCTGGTCACTGTCTGGCCCAGCCAAGGTGGCAAAGGGTTGGCACATCCTCTGTGTGGTGGCTGGCATCCACTGGAGCAGAATTACCTTGCAAATATCCCAGGTTTACCCGATTCATCACATCACTGGCTGTTAAATTTGCTACGTCCTCTATGGAACACACAGGAGAGGCACAGACAGAAACAGAGAGAGAGACAGGTCAGCAAGCAGTGGCAGGGTGGGCACGCTGGCACAGCAGAATGGGTGCAGGGCAGCGGCCAGCTGCACGCAGACCCCGTCCATGCTGGGACAGTGGTTGCCAGCATCAGCCACCTCAGAAAGCAAGTCAACTGCCAAAAGGAATCTGGTCCTTCTCTGCCAAGCACTGGCATATGTGGGGGGGGCGATTTGCAGAGGCTGAGAGGCACACAGGGAAGGTGCCAGTTCTGAGCTTGGTCACGTGGGCTGGACTTTGCATCCGCTAGGACTTGCTATGGCTCATGAATGCTGGAATGCCCTGAGCCTCGGTGGTCAGTTCCCTGGACTAGCAGGTTACCCAGGCCAGGGTACTGAGATAATCACCAGATCTAGGGCATTGTAGGGACTACTCTACACTGTACACAGGGCTGGGACAGGCTCTGAGTTGGTCATGTTCTTAAAACCCTGGTCTCAGACATACCCCTTCCTGAAGTCTAGCTCTGCCTTGTGAATATGCCCAGAATTTCCAGTATGCATGGCCAGCACATGGCCCAGCCCCACTGGTCCCTGGGCAGCTCCCTGTACTTGGAGGAGTATCTAGGGTCCCATCTTAAGTGATGATAGGCATCACAATGCAGGATGGGTATTGAGTATTGAGGCAAAGGCCAGAAGAGAGATCTTCGGTCCCCTCTGACCTCATCACCAGAAGCAGCCTGGTCAAAGTCACAAGGTGTGACCCAAAAATGCCACACAGAGGAGGGTTACAGAAGTCTGTTCACACGATGTTCCCCTGGGTCTGACTCTAAAGCAACAGAAATGTGATGACTGCCTTGTGGAGGACGGAGGACTGTGCATGTCATTCTTGTTCCCAAGTGCCTATGCCCCACCCTATTCCTGACTAGGGACCTGCCAACTCCTTGCCCTTCAAGTCTCTCATGAAATGGAAGACTGGACTTGTACACCTAATGAAAGCCATAAGCTTTTGGAAAGCTGACTTAGCTCTACACTCTACTCTTTCTCTAGGTCCAGTCCCTTACTTTCTGGTAGGGAAACTGAGGCTCCAGAGTGGTAGAAGTGAGCCGGTATGTGGATCACTCTGCACCTTCTTCATGCTGGGTGGGTGCAGACACTCCTCTGCCCTTCACTGAGCAGACCCAAGTGAGCATCGTGGAGCTGGAGCCATGCCTGCTGAAGGGGTCAGGCAGATGTGAGATGCCTATCCGTTGCTCTGCTATGGCCCAACCTGCCCTGCCTTGTTGCCTGCCCTTACCATAGCCGGTGGTGGGCAGTCCCAGATGCTTCATTCGGTTCTTGACCAGTTCCGAGAGCTCCTGGCGCTCGGAGCGCCGGTAGAGGCTGAGCCGCTGCTGGGTGATCCACTCCGTGGCTGCAGGTGCCTTCCCCGACTGCTTGTTGCTCTTACGGCTCAGCTTGCGGGCCCACTGCAGGCTCTTGCGGCGGAGTAGCGGGTGCTCTGCTGGGTCAGCACTGCCCCCGTGGCGGCCATGCATGCTGCCACTGCCAGAGGCAGCCCGTGTGCCCCAGGGCCCCTTGGCCTCCCGAGTGTCCTCGAAATCTTCCATGTTCACGGAGATCTGGGACTGGGCAGGCAGGAGGGTTATGGGCTCGGGCCCCTTGTGCCTTGAGGTGCCAGGGAGGAGATGGGCTCTGGACCCACAGTGTGAACACGGGCCTTCTCCAGGCTAGGGCTGTGAGGGCCTGTGTTCCCACCTGTACCCCTGTCCCCAGGGAAGAGGATCCTCAGCCTCTCCAGGCCATCCCATCTATGGGTTTGGCTGGTCCCTCTGGCCCGGCATATCCTGACTTTGCCCTAGCATAGGGGCCTCTGTCTAAACCACAGTTTTCCAATATGCAGATAGGGCAGGGGTTCCCATCATACACACTCTGGGAGTCAGTGCAAACAGAAATGGGGTGTGGGAGGCTGTGAATGACTGAATGGACATGTGAGGAGCTGGGAGAATTTTGGGAACCCCATCAGGCAGTACCTTAGAGAGACTGAGAGGGAGAATGAAGTGTGGGGGTCAGACCAACCTGTAGGAGGACCTGCAGCTCTAGAGGCTGCAGTGGCACCTGCTGATGGTGCGTGGGGATGGGTTAGGGTGAGGGGTGCAAATGATGTGGGTGAACCCATGGGTCATTTCCTCCTGCCTCAGTTTCTTCATCGTATGGGAGGATGGTAATTGCTGGGACATCCCCTCCCGAAACAGCCCAGTGGCCAACACATTTTCATTCCCTGCCTGATTCCCAGGGGTCTGACCAAGGTAGAAAAGAACTCCATGAGACGAAGCGGAAACTCCACATGGGTCCAGGGTGCTCACCTGGGCTCTGAGGTCATGGGGCTGTAAAGGAAACCAAGGGCTCTGTGTTCTCAAAGTCCATACAGAATACCCAGGGGCAGGATGGTAGGTGGGCATATTAGCTGCACCAGACCTCCCCTGATACCCTACCCAGTCCCCCTGGAGGTCTGGGATGCTTCCCAAGGTCACCATTCTTCCCAGAGCAGCAGTTACCCTCACTGGAGGCACATGTTTTAGACACTGAACCTGACTAGAAGGAGCCTTTGGCAAAAGTCAGTCACACACAGGTTCCAAGAGCTGGACTGTAAGGACTGGGGTTGTACCTCGGAAGAGAAGACATGGCACTCGGTTCTGTAGATGCCGATGGGGATCTCAGCACTGGAGGAGCAGAGTTTCTGGAAGAGGCGGCCATAAGTACGGATCCATAGGTCATCCTCAGTTACCTTCATCTGCAATGAGAGGGAAGGCCTAGGCTGACAAGGGCTCCAGGCAGTACCCAGAGCCCAGGACTGCAGTGACCCGAGGAAGGGGCCAGGCCTGTGTGGTACGGCACTGCACTTACGGCACAGAGGTAGCCAGAGCCTGGCGTGGTGTCGAGGCCCAACAGCAGCCTGGTGATGGTGATCATGTAGTCCTTCACGAAGGACTGTGGGGCAGCAGGACCACGTGAGGCAGATGCTCCAGCCCAGCACACTCAGAAGCTGCCTGCCAGCCCAGCACATGAGGTCTAAAAAGGACCAGGACCCCAAACACCCAGAGCGGTACCAGGGTATCCCTGACGGCAGTGAAACCTGCTGCCCCAGCAGGAACAAGCCTCAGGATCTGGAGAGGGCTTTGGAACCAGATCTTAGACAGAGAGCAACTGTGGGCTCTGGCCCAGGGATCATGGGACCCTGCCCACCTCCCTCTACATCCCAGCTGACCTGGTAGAGCAGTGTATCCAGCATGCTAATACTAAATACTCGGCCAGCAGCAAATGGCAGGCGGAACATAAAGGCCAGGTTGGAGCCATTCTCTCGTTCTTGCTGCAAGAAAAGGGTCCTCCGATGGCACATAGGATCGAGGGTGGCCATAGAATTATGGGTGGCCCTCAGAGTAAAATATGTACATAGGGTGTGTCCATGTATGGTATGTGTAGGCCTATGTGTTTACATGTATGTGTAGTATGGGTATGCATGAATTTTGTGTGCATGTGTGGAATGAGCATGTGCATAGTGTGTGCATGGTATATGTACATGGATGTGTGTCTGTGAATCCACCAACAGACTTCTAGCCAGCAGGCTTAAACATCCAGCTGCATGTCTCCAGACATACTCAGAGCCAGAGCCTAGGGAGAGTTTAGGGCTCTGAGAAATAAGCGAAACCCAGGACCTGTGGGACACATCCTGTATTTGGAACCCAGGGCCTGGCACACACTGGGCAGGCATGCTACACTGAGCCACACCCATAGCATGAGATTCTCAGTAGTCTTAATAATTTGATCTTAATCAAATTTTGTGATGTCAGGGACACTGGAATGTGTCAGCAGGAGGGGTATGCTATTCATGTTACTGCTCACTGCCTTTTAGGGTCCACAAAGTTCTAGGCACTGGATCTAATGACCCACGGTATGAGTTTTTTGGGGGACACATTGCCACAAATTTAGTGGCTAAGAACTTCATTTCAAGGCTCTGAAGTTGGAAGTCTAATGTGAACTTCCAGTGGCCGAAGTCAGGGCTTGTGCTTTGGAGGCTCTGCAGGACCATTTCCCCACCGTATCCAGTCCCTGGGATGTCCAGAGTCCTTGGCCTGTGGCCTCTTCTTTCATCTTCAAAGCCAGCTGAAGAACCTCTTCCTGTCTCTGATGTCCTGCCTGCCATGTCCCCTTCTGTTATGTGGGGACAATGAGGCCTGGGGGGCCACTTCTCAAGTTTCCTAGCATGGTCCCATCGGCCAAGTCCCTGTGCCTGGAAGAGGCTATTCATAGGCTGAGGAATGAAGTTTTCCTCTAGGCCACTCTTCCAGAAAGCATTCACAAGGGGGTTCAGATGAGTATAGACACCCATGGCCAAGTCAGCCCACACTGGCATCCTAGGACACATCCCATAGCATAAGGAATTTGCTTCAGGGAAAGGCACAGAGTCCTAGAGGCCATCGGGAGTAGCAGTAGGTACAGGTGGCCTTTCCATCAGTGAGCCCCCTACCAGTCACATCTTCCCGGCGACAGAAGCATGCAGAAGAAGGCAGCACGGTGCCTCTCATTTTGTTCCGCCTTGCCCTCCAGTAACAGAAGAGGGGAAGTGTCATGGGAAGTGCTGGGCCAGAGTGAAACGGCCCTAGGGTGTGCGGGCTTTCCTGGCCCCTGAAGAGCCACATGACAATTCTGCAGCCATGGCGACTGCCTCTCTATTATGGCACACACTTTGTGAAGATGAACCACTGTGGCTTTCCTAAGAACAGCACTAAACAGGAAATAACTGCCCCACAGGGCCCACGAGACTGGAAGGAAATGGAAGGTTTCAAATGTTAGTTTCTTTACAGAATGTTCCCTTCTGTTTCAGATAGGGAGTGTACTTTGGTGTGGACAATCCTACAAAACTCGGTATGAAGTGATACACAGGCCTTAACAGTGCATGTGACTGAGGGTTCTACTATCCTAGGAAGCCACGACACCAGCAGCCTGCCTCTGCCTCATTATCATCTTTCTTATCTTGTCTGCCCAGGGCCCCGGACATCATTCAAAGTGGATCCCAACCCCTCAGCATCCATGAAATTCACTGCCATGGTGTCCTGACTTCTTTAGCTTGTCCTTGTAACCCCTATTGTCACAGAGCCACATGATGGGCCCAGGACTATTCACTGCCTGGAGATGGACAACAACTGACATGTCCAGGATGCAGAGAGAGGCCAACCAAAGCCTCACCCTCCCCTGCTGGTATCGGCTATAGAGGAGGGCCTGGTGGTATGAGCCAGTTACTGCCTGTATAAGCTGCCTTCACTCATTTCCAGGCTGCCCTGAGGTCCGTGAGAAGCAGGGTTGGCCCCAGGTGTGACTGTGTATAGGGACACAGGCTCCATAATGAACCCATGCCTAGACACCAGCCTGATCTACTCAGCCATCCTGTGAGGATCCTCTCGAGATGTGGGGCAACTGAATGCTTACTCACATAATCCTAGCACCTTTAACTGTTTAGGCATACCTTGACTCTTTCTAGTGTGGACCCAGATGCTGGACAAGGCAGAGTCCAGGAATGTGGGTAGGCTGAACAACAGAAGTCACACTGTATCTGGGGCTCTGCCTACCTAGTTCCCACACGCTTCTCTGGCTCAGCCAGACCCCAGGCTCCCATGGGCCACTTCGACCTTGTTCTAACTTCAGGTCACTTATGCTCATGTGCAGTAAGAAACCCCAGAGCTTGTCTGTTCTGCCTAATGTCTGGAATCAAGGTTGGCCCAGACAATTCCTGGGTCTTCTTCAGTCAGCCATGCTGGTCTCCAGCAGCTCTTCACAAGCATGCTGACCCTTTGGCCTCTTTGGCAGAGGATAGCCCACTGGCGGGGGCCCTCACTTACCTTTTCCAGTTTGGAAAGAGCCAGGGAGTAGCTGTCCTTGGCACGGAACTGCATGAACCGCATGTTGGAAGGGTGTGTGAGTTCTGTGGTGATGCTGAGGCTGGGGAAGAGTCTGGAGGAAGGAGGATCGGAAGAGTTGTCCTTCAGTCAGGGCTGAGGGTCTGAGGAGGTCCCAGGGATATGGGAGTCTGTGTTGGGTCCTATGGCTGTGGTCAGTGCTGTGGGGTCTATGGTGGGTCTGTGGTCATGTGGGTCTCATTATAGCTGTGGGTGTTAGGCTCTGCTAGATCTTGTGGTCAGGGCTGTGGGGTCTGTGTTGGGTCCTGTAGTCACAGAAGTGTGGTCTCTTGTGGGTCCTGTGGTCATAGCTCTGGAGTGCATGGTGGGGCCTATGGTCATGGCTGTGGGGTCTCTTGTAGATCATGGTCAGTCTGTGGACTCTGATGGGCCTTTGGTTGGGGCTATGGTTCTCACAGTGGCTCCATATCCATTTCTGCGAAGACCTCACTGTGAAGCCTGGCTCCCATAGGTCAGGTGCTCACCGAAACATGGTCTGCACGTTGACAATGGTCTTGGCATCTGCCATGTAGTCCTCCTCAGCACTCATGGTACTCTCTTTATCCACTACCACCAGATTGTCAGCATAGATGATGCCACACTGCAACAGGCTGTCCAGGCTGCACAGGGCAGGGAGCATGGCATAGGGTCCCCCACCCCAGCCCCTCACCCCCACCCCCAAGTCTGGGCGAAGATGGTGGAGGGACAGCAGCATTCTGGCCATGGTTGTTCTCATCTTACTTGTCCACAGAGCCCTCCATGTAGTAAACCATGGGGAAGCAGCAGATGGCCTCCAGGAAGTGATGGTCAGGCCTGTGGGGACAGCATGGCCTGGGGTGTCACCTGCTCCATTGGTTTATCCTCCCCACACTCTTGGAGCCCCCCAAACATGGGACTGATGAGGGTTTAAGGCCAAAAGCTCTGCCACTCATTCAACTCAGGGGAAACTGAGGCCCTGGACTTGCTGAGGTTTTATAGCCAAGACTAGACCTTGGGCTCTGGCTGCCATGCTTCTAGGGTCCTTAGATGAAAGGAGATGTGGTTTGGGGATCCTGCGGTCCTGCCATCTAGGACTGTCAGTTGTGGGGACATGATGTAAAGAGGCTACAGGAGAGACCGGAGGAGGAAGGTACCAAGGCCAGCAGGATAAGGGAAGCGTAGCCGTAGATGACAGCAGGGGACTGGCCAGCAGTCTGTGTGTCATATCACCCCCACACTCTCCTCCCACACCCCACCCCCACCCATTTGCTGCACATAAAGCGAGGCATCATGGGACTGCAGTGTCTCACTTGTTGTCCAGCAGCAGCACGATGGGGTTGAGTTCCCGACGGGACCGGTAGTAGGCACGCAGAGGTACAATGAAGTTGTAGAGCCCATTGCCTGCTGTCTCAGCAGAGACGATGATCAGCTTGTTCTTGAACCCATAGGCCTTGGCGTCTTCATAGCTGTTGTGTTTGCAGCCCTGGAGATGTGGGGGAACCCAGGCTGGGCACTGGGAACATGGGGAACCCAGGCTGGGCACCAGGGACATGGGAGGACTCAGGCTGGACACCAGGAACATGGGGAACCCAGGCTGGGCACCAGGGACATGGGGGGAACCCAGGCTGGGCACCGGAGACATGGGAGGATTCAGGCTGGGCACCAGGAACATGGGGAACCCAGGTTGGACTCCAGGGGTGTGGGAAACCCAGGCTGGAATCCAGGGGTGCAGGAAACCCAGGCTGGACTCCGGGGATGTGGGTGGACCCAGGTTGGGCACTAGGGACATGGAGGGAACCCAGGCTGGACATCGGAGACATGGGAGGATTCAGGCTGGGCACCAGGAACATGGGGAACCCAGGCTGGACTCCAGGGATGTGGGGGGACCCAGGCTGGGCACCACACTGGCTGTGGGAGCAGCTTGTGGGCCCAAAGCAGCAGGAATGTGCAGTGTGTAGCATATGGGAGCCCTGGGGAGATACAGGGCCACCAGCCACCAGGGCTCATCCTGCTGACCACCACTAAAGTCAGTGTTTCACAGTGCTTGGTGGAAGTCAGCCAGTGCAACATTTAGCTACAGAAACACAGAGGGTCAAGTCATGTGTACACATGTGTGTGCAGGATGCGTGTTCACACAGTGCATTGCCTAGCTATGCCCACCACAGAGCCTAGGATCAAAGCCACAGGGGAATCTGACCCTTTCCCCAAAGCCCCTTTCATAAATTGAGTCGGACCTCAGTTGGAGATGCCTGCTCCTCCTGTCTATCGCTGGGCATGCACTGTGAGGAAGTGTGAGTGGCCAGCATCAAAGGGTTCCGATCCCCAAACAGCATGAAACAGTGTGGGCCCTGAGTAAGACCAGAGGCCATATGCTCCCCCCATGCGAGTGCACTGGATGATCTCCTCTTGGTAACATGCTAAGGAGAAGTATTAGAAGGGTCTAGTACTAAGAAAGCTGATTCAGAGTGGGCAGGTTAGAAGCTATCCTGCCATTGTGTCTGCAGTGACTGAGCCATAGAAACAATCACGTTCACAAGGGGACAGCAGATGACAGGGATCAGCTGAGAGCCGCCCTGCCTCAGGGCGCTCAGCCCAGATGCCTGGACTAGCTCTGTCATGGACTGAGGTCCATCACACTAACCACAGGACCCAAGCTCTTCAGAGGTCAGCAAGGGATCCCGAGGAAGGCAGAAAGGGGCAGTGACAGGCATGTGTTGGCTTAAAGACTGACAAGGCCTTTGGAGCCTTGGGTTCCACTTGACAGGAGATCCTGGCTCTGCCTGACTGCTGACAGGTTATATGAGGAGAGAAGTAGTCCTCCTCGACATCTGGAAACACGAAACATGTTCGGAGGTGAGGGGCTCGGGGATCCTAATCTGCTTTCAGCCTGTTCAGAAGAGGCTGCTGTGAGATCAGGGAGGCAGAGAGCAGTCAGGTGGGGTGAGGGGCGAGGGCTCTGCTCTGCTCTGCTCACATTCATAGCAGCACCCAAATCCACAGCCACCAAAGCGAGATGGTGGGTGGCCACAGCAGCGTCTAGGTGCTGCTGTGGAGACTCAGCCTTACCTTGTCCAGCCGCAGGCAGCAGAAGGGGGCTTTCACAGGCAGCAGGTGGCATAAGGTCGGAGAGCTGCCAATGTAGGGTGAATTGGGGGGATAGCCCTTCACGTACCTAGAAGAAGACAGGGCCCACAGCATGGCACCATGGCATGGTGGCCGGGTCACTTCAAAGCTACCCTTTATCTAGAATATTCATGGAGTCACCTGGTACTGGCAGAGATGGCTTGCTGTCTCCCAGTTCCTGACCCCTACATCTGCCCGGGACAGACACATGACACGAGACCTCAGGGACCTGTCTCTGCTTCCCAGGCTAGGGCTGAGGCAGATACACCAAGGTCCTAGAGTGGCTCAGGCTGAGGTGTGGTACAGAGGGGTCATTTGCTGCTTCTCTGCTCTGCAGGACCCAAGGAGGGCTGGGAATGTCACTGCCCATGAGAAAATCTCCCAATGATCAGGCCTCAGCTACTCAATTGGGGACAGGAGAGTAGCTTGTCCCCCATGGGGCTCCTTATGTCCCCGGGGAAAAATTCCACACACAATATACTCAGTGCAGAAATTTACACACACGCGGAAGAAAACACAAGAACAGACAGATATGTGTGCAAGTATGCTTGGACACATGGAAATGTACACAAACACACATGCACATACAAGTAATAGCCATCCACTTCCATACATGAACATACATACACCACGTACACACACAAACTCAAACACACATTCATAGTGTGTCCCATCCATCCCTCCCTATCTCCCCGCCCCAGCCCCGCCTCCTGCCCAGAGCCTGGAAGCTGAGAATTCCAGGGCTGTAATTACTTGTCTCCTGAGTGATGCCCATGGCTCCCCAGGTCAAAACAGATATTCAGGCCTGTTCTCCCAGACTAGCCTCTCAGAAGGCTGTCTACCTTAAAGTGCCCAATACACACCACACCATGCTTGGACCCTGGCAAACAGGACTCTAGTTCTGTTTCGTGTGTCTTCAGAGCCACAGGGACCCATGTCCTTCTGCTTACAGGATCTGGAGTCCCAGCATTGACACCTCACCCTTATAGCAGCTTCTAACAGGAGGACTAAGGTCAAGGTAGCTAAACTGGTGCGGACTTACTAATGCCCCTCTTGGTCTCAACCAGGAAGATTTGGCCTCAGACCCCAGCCAGGATGGCCACATGAGGTAGGCTTGTAGTTTCTGATTCTGGACAAGGTCTTGCCAAACCACCTGCTGGTGACTCCTACAGATTCTGCCTAAGATTACCCACCTGAAATGAGGTGGGCCATACCCCACAGTACAGCAGATCCAGCTGTGACGTTAGCTCAGGAATGTCTGTGGGTCACTGCCTGGCTCTGTACCAACTCATAGAGTAACCCAGAGCAGACAGCTCAGTGGTTGAGCAGGTATTGGGGCCATGCTACCCCATCACCTACCCCGCTTCTATATGCTACTATGTGGAGTTTGTGAGTCCCATTATTTCTGGCCAAGGCCAAGGGGAAGATGCCAGCCTAGTACACCCCTGCCAGCAAGCTCTCAAGTGCTTCCCAGGACTAGGTTTGGGGTGAGGTAGAGGACCTCTGCTCTGATTCCCTGTGTGCTGGGACCCCATCCAGAGGACCCCATTTGTGAAGCAGAGATTGCCACTGTACCCAGCACTGGGGACCTTTCCCTCCCACAGAGAGCCAAGCTCCACTGAGCACTCACTCAACCACAGAGAGTCCTTCATCATCTGAGGGC
The DNA here is from genome assembly GCA_004025045.1 of Sigmodon hispidus. Lineage (NCBI taxonomy): Eukaryota > Metazoa > Chordata > Mammalia > Rodentia > Cricetidae > Sigmodon > Sigmodon hispidus. The sequence goes on from PVIH01001351.1 coordinate 121,272, forward strand.
GTCACCTCATCCTCTGACTGGTCACTCAGCAGGTCACAGGGCAGCAGGGCTGAGCTGTCTGCCACCTCCAGAACTGGTGCGATGCTGGGGCGCCGACTACCAGAGCCGTTCTCCGTGGGCAGAGCCAGCTTGCCACCACTGCCTCCGCCACTGCCACCCTGGGAGGGCCGGCAGTCTGTGTTCTGCAGGTCCATGGCCACTGTCCCTGGACAGAAGGGTTAAACCTGACAAGTAGCCCTTCCTACCCCACTCTCTAGGCCAGCTGTATGGCCTAAGGAATTTCAGCTCATCTCTGAGTCACAGTTTCTCCTTCAGGACAAATGGTGAAGTCAAGTAGACCCCCCCCCATCCATGGCCTCCATCCAAACTGTTTGCTGCTGTGATTGATTATGACCAGGAGATGGGGGCCCTTGGAGCTCATGGGAAACTAGTCAGTGTGCTTTAAGAAAAGGGTTAGGGAGTAACCCAGGAGCAGTAAGGCCATTTTGCCTCTGCTGGTCTCGGGTGCTCCCACTTCAGCCTGGGGCTGCTATAGGTTTGGGTTGGTGACTGGCTTAAGGATGTATGCAGCTCATGTGGGCCAGAACTGAGGGGTGGGTGGAAGGGCTTCGTGAGCCACTCTGTCCCAGGCATGGGGGTGAGAAAATAGCAAGCAATGGATGGAGGTTGGGCTGGACAGCAGCAACCCCAGCCCCAAGCTCTTTCCCAGGCTTGACCACTGGGCCAAGGTGTTACTGCAAGAATGGCAACTTTGGAGTTTGGCAGCTGCTGGCACATGCCACACATCACTGAGGACATGTACCACAGAGTCAAAGCACAGGATCGCTAGAGACCACTTAGGCCGGGCACACAGTGAGTGCTTATTAATATCAGCTTGTTTTGTGGGTCACACCTTGGGCTAGCACCACATGAGAAGGTCATTGCCCAGGATAACCAGTGAGTCTGTGGCCTGAGAGGCTAAATGACCGGTTCCTGGTCCCCACTGTCCCCTGGAGGGCGGATAGATGATGACACAGGTGCCACCTTCTGAGTCCTGGCCCAGCTCTGCTCAGGAGGTCACTTGAACCAGTTCTAGGAAAACAGTCCCTGGGAAGAGACCTGACACTAAAGCTGTTATTAACTTTAGACAATCTACACCTAGCGGATGCCAGGGCTTTCATCTATTCAAGGAATGCTCTGGGCTGATAGAACTGTATGTGCCTCTGGTTAGTAGTTTATCTACCACAGTACCCCACAGGCTCTCGGTTACCCAGGTAACTGATGCTCACCAAAACTCTGACAGATGGGGCTACCCTAATTGGACAGATCCACAACTCAAGGCCTGAAGAGGCTCACACTATCCAAGAAAGAGCTGAGTCTCAGGAGTCTCCTGCCCAGTGGCAGGTGGGGTGTGGAACACACTCTCCGAAGCCACCCATCTACCACCTGCATGCTGCACCAGCTCACCCATAGAGGCAATGATGCTATGCACTGGCAGTCGGGATGGTCCCTCGTACAGAGCCTGCCCTGTAAGGCCACGCCTCTTCTGCTTTTCCTCCTGCTTGAAGATGAAGGCTGAGTTCTCTTCCTTGGTGATGTTGATGTAGAAGCAAGTGTCTGAAGCGGCCAGGATGTGCCGTGGCCCTGGGTTCAGCAGGATGTTCTTGTTCTCCTCACGCTTCAGCCCAATGAGGCACACACCGTACCTGAGCAGACATGGGCCACTCTTGGCACCCTGGGGCTCAGGCTGCTCTGCTGAGCTACTCTTTATCTTTCCAGGGAGCCCACCTGGACCTCTTGGACAAGCCCATCCCTTGGGTGTTGGAGACTCAAGGACCCCAGGCCAGCCTTAAGGAGACGCTTCAGAGGGCAGTGTCTGTGTGGCAGGTTGTTCTGGGATGTCCTGACTTGCCCATCTTCAGCAGGTAGGCAGAGCCAGGCTACGCTGTCCTTGGCTGAGACCCTGTGACCTTCTGCCCGAGGGTTCCACCCATGCTGCCCTGGCCCTGGCCGGGGAGGATGAGCAAGCAGCCCAGTGGTGGTAGGAACAGCAGGCTCCAACCCCACATCCAACCCAAGTCCCACATACTTCTTGTGTGCATGGAAGGCTGCGTAGGTGAAGCTCTTGCCCTCATACTCTCGGAAGAATTTGCTGTCACCCATGCGGATGTGATACACTTCGTTGCCCGAGCAGCGTCCATACATGCGCTGCCATTGCTCTGGAGACTCCTGTCCTTCCCTACCAGAGGAGCAGGGTAAGGGGGTTGTCACCCTCAGCCAGGGCTGGGCTGCCCCTCCTACCCAATTGGTTAAATACACCCTGCATCTCCCTGGATCCCTTCCTGTGCCAGACCTCTGCCCACTACATGCCCTCCTCCTCCAGGGAGCCCGCCCTGCCTTGTGGGGTTGATCGGGACGGCCAGGGCGTGGTAGTCGATCTGGCACAGGGCACTCACTGGCCACGGGATGTGTGCACCAGCAGGGTGATGAGGGTGGAGGTGGCCGGGCAGATGCAGTTCAGGGCCAGCATGGCATACTTGCATTCTTCCTCGCACACCACGTGGTCTGTGGGGACTGCAGGTCAGGGCCCGCCGTCCCTGCTGTCTGTGCTTCCCTCCCCTGGCACCCATGTCTTTCTGAACACTCCTGCTTGGTACCCCTGGAAGCCCAGCCTGAGCAGCCAACTCCTTCCTGCTCAGCAAGAGTCCAGCACCTCTGTGAGCTGTGCCTTTCTGGGGCACCCCAGCTCTACCTAGGTGAGCCCTTAGTTGTCCCCCAGAAGCCCATAGTGGGCCCTGTCCATAGAGGGTCTGATCAGACAATGGCTCTCGTCTACCTCTGGCTCCTGCTTCCCTTGACCCCTGCACCAGGTGGAGGCCAGAACACCTGCCAAGGCTACTCCCCTCCCCCATAGCTCCCCATTCTCTGTCACAGAGATCTGGAGGGCATGTTATCCCAAGGGTAAACCGTCCTTGAGCCTATGAGAGGAATACTTCAGCCCACACCCTCCACCTCCTTGCAGCCTGCATGCCCATGATGTCACAGGGCCCCAAACACACCAGCAAATTTGACGTGAAACTTGTTTTCAGGCTTCAGAATCTGGACGTAGAGGGGACAGTTGGGGGCGAAGTCCTTCACAGCCCAGGCTCGAAGGATGGTCTGGTGATCCTGGGGGGAGGTGTGACCGGTGTTGGAGAGGCCTGCTGCTAAAGGTAGGCAGGAAGTGCAGCAGGCTGAGGGGTGTGTCCCCGAACCCCCAGACTCACCGCCGCTGTGCGGTCCACCTCATTCCTGCTGCTGAGGATAAAGCAGGCTTCCCCGTTGTCCATCCTGCAGAGCACCAGCTGCTGAGCGAGGCTACAGACCCAGAGGGCCTCCCCAGGAGGAGGTCAGGAGGTCAGGAGGGCTGGGTATGTGAAGGGCTGGGGAGGATGGCCCAGCAAGGGGCCTTGCTAAGGTAGTCCGGCCCAGCATGTCCCAGCATCAAATCTTACAGTGTATCCCAGGCCTCCCATCCTCCCCATATTCTCCTGGAACATTTTCGGCAGCTCAGGATGCCTGGACATGCACAGCAGAATCTAAACTCAGATGCTGAACAAGGCTCATGAGTCAAGCCTGTCCTGGAGATCCCAGTTAGCCAGTGGAGACTGTTGAGTTTCCAAGCTGTGGATGATGGTCCCAGAGAGGGGCTTCTGAGCCACACTCTGGCCTCTGCCTTCAGCTGGGCTCAGGGTCAGAAAGAATGGGTCCTCGAGACCTTGTCTCACTGGGACTAATGACCTAGGTTCTAGGGCAGCTGACTTACATGGGGCACTGTCCACCATCTGGGGCGGGTCTCCTAGGCTCCCACCCACCCTGTGTTAGACCACAGTGCCTGTCCCTTCTTGGGTCTGATCACTCAGCAACCTAGTCTTAGGCGATCATTTCTAGCTCTATCCAGGTCTCCAGGAGACTGGCTACAGAAACAGGTCGGCCCTGCTGAGAGCCAGTCAGAGAAACCTTCATCTCACAAGCAGGGCAGTAAAGCCTCATGCCCGCTCCACAAAAGCTGTGGGTGCCTCCCTGCCTAGTTGCTACTTCCTCTGTCCTGTCTACCAGCCCACAGCTGGATACAGGCAGGTACAGTCTCATGGGAATTGGACAGCACCCCTGAAGAAGCTGCATCCATGGTAGCCCCAGCTTAGGGTTCTGGGGATGAGGGGCCTGGGCTGTGATGCTTGCCCTTGGCCCTGCATCACCTGTACCACACAATAAAGAGTACAGGAGCCTTCTGGAATGAAAATATGGCATGAGAGGCTTTGGAGGAAGAGTCCCAGATGGTGCAATAGCACATTCCAGTTACACGTTAGCAGCACATGCTTGTCACCTCAAGTCACTCTGTCAGCTTGTCTTTAGATCAAGTTCCACCCTCAGCCCTCATGTCTTCACCATTGACTCTCAGCAGCCGGGTTTTTCCACCCTGTTCTATTTTAAGCTCCCTGAAACCTGACAGAGAAAATCCCCAGACCCAGAGCAAGAGAGAGAAAGGTTCCCAAAGGCAAGACCCACAGCAGTGGAGAACTCCGCTTGGCAGGGTCTGTTTGATAGACTGTCTAGCAGAGACTAGCACAGAGGAATGGAGCCAGAGTCTTACTCACCTGGGTCTAGACCCTGACCATTTCACCTGCCCTGGCCCTGCCTCCTCCATCTGGGACTCCTGCCTGCCTGAAGCCCTGTCATGGCCCTACCTCTACCTGGGGACTCCCGGTGGCCTCAGGCCTAGATCTGGCTGTGCTGTCCTGGCTGGCACTCACTTGGCTCGCATGAGGTCCTGGTCCTTGAGGGCAGAGCCCTGGAGGTAGATGACCCGCTGGGACCACAGGGGAATCTGCAGTACCCTGCGCACCTGGACATCCATTTCGGAGGGACACAGGATGACCACGTAGTAGTCCTGCTGGTCAGGCTGTATGTCAGTGCCTCGGAGCAGGATCCTGTCCCCCCAGTCAGCATTGTTTCCTGGGTGATGTCATCCCCAGCGCCTGATGGGACCGTCCCCCCTCCCAGTACACACACCAGATTACCATAATCAGGGTCTAGAGTACTCAGAAACTTTGTCCAATAATGTGGCAGTCTTGTACAGCAGGGATGGGTTGGGGGAGGGATGGGAGGTTGTGGTTGTGGGAAGGTGATTGCCCTGGGCTCTCCAGGGTGCCCACAGCCCTACCTGGAGCCGGGGGTGGGCATAGAACTCATTCAGGAAATCCATGAGTAGGTCGATCTTGAGGGAGCTCACACACAGGACCACATGCTTCTCTGTCTGTGCCCGGTGACGGCTGTAGTTACCCCCTGACTTCTGCCTTTCCATCCAGAGGTAGACAAGCTCTTCAAACTGTGGAGATAGAAATGAGCATCCAGTGGGGGACGAAGGGTGGGGCAGGCTTGGAGCAGAAGCGGAATGGGGGCTGTCCAGAGGGGAAACACCTCGTGATGAGGATAGAGAGTGAGATCAGGTCTGTTAGGCTGACAGTGCATAGGGGTGATGGGGATGGTGACCTTAGCAGAGACCAGAGCAGGACCAGGAAATGGCATGTATGCAGCATCGTCAGAAACTGTGGTGTGTGACTCAGGCTATAGGAAGTCCACCTCCTGGCCTCAGAAGCTACATGACCCGTACTAGGTTCCAGAGCCTGCACTCTGGATATCTGGACAGACAGGAGAGTCTTGGCTCCACCTGTCAGCTTTCCTGACGGTATTAGGAAATCCTCAGCATTGCACATGGGGATTTCTCTCTAGCAACAGTGAGCAGATCAGGTATCAGGTTCCTGATGCGGAAGCCATATGTCAGTACTTGCCAGTGGGGTCCTCTTGGGCTGTTGGGAAGAGGGACTTCCAGGCTCACATCTGCCTGGGTCATGTGATCTGCACAGCATGACTCTGAGGTAAGCTGTCCGCTGCCTGTTCGGTCTTGACCTTTAGCCATGGACTGTGAATGGACCATGGCAGTAGGCCCTGGCTGCTGTACCCACACTCCCTGTATTCATCCCATTTTCATGGGTCCCCACCAGGAGATCTGTGGCCGGGGAGGGGGTATGGAAGTGGGGACTTGGGTGTGTGGGGGTGTGAGGTGTGGTGTTCAAGATCCTGGGGTTGGGGAACCTGCAGGTGGTCCATGGTAGGGCATTGCTGCTGGACAACCCAAGCTTGCTTCCATCCTCTCTCAGGCCTCAGTTTCCTCACTTGGAAAGTATAAGAATAGTGTTTGTCTTGCAGGCTGTGGTGAGAGGGTGAGAGAGTTAATGAAGGATCGACCTTGACTCCTAAAGTGTATCTGTGCTCAGAGTCTCCAGGGGGAACCGATTTGGAAAATCAGGGAGGGGCAGTTGTGGCTGTAATTTGTTGTCCTGAGGTCATCTTGGATTACGGGAACTCCTAAATCCAATACCCATGGCGTCCTTGTAGGTGGAACAAGAGCCACAAGGTCATGCGGAGATGGGCATAAGGTGGGAGAATATGCTCAAGAGGCCACCACAGCCATGGGACCTGCCAGACAATGGGTCTCCAGCACCTCACCAGTCCCACTGCAGCCCCATTCTGACCTGACCTCAGGACACCTCAGGGGAGTGAGCGTCAGGCTCTCCGCTTCTGAGATGACAAACAGGGCTCCATTTCTATTCCATTTCCTAGTGCTCTGGGACTGGCAGGATCCAGAGAGAGCCCAGATAGAAAAAGGAGGCTGGATTAGAGCTGCCTGTCCATGGACCCATTCTTGGCACCATCTTCAACTTTCCTGGGTCACAGTGTCATGGATAAATCACTGAGGAGCTGGTGGGGCTACAGGATAAGAGGCCAGGATGGAATTCTGACCGCTTTGCAGAGAGGGCGTGGGGCAGACAGTGAGAACAGGATCTTCAGTGGGTGAAGGACTCTGAAAAGAGATGCCTCCTGGAGCCCAGGAATGTGACTTCATTTGGAAAAAACAAAAGGGGCTTTTATAGAGATCAGGGCATAGCCTTTATGTCAAGACCCTGGCACAGTCTTGATCAGGACGACCAGGCGCTGGAACAGCTACGTCTTGGGGGTCATACCGTCAAAGCCCACACTGGAGAAGGTGGCATGCATGCCAAGTCCATCAAGATGAAAGGAGACGGAGTGGGGGTTGGGTCAGGGGAGAAGAGGATCGATGGAGGAAAGGCTCTATATGGGGCAGACAGTTTGGAATGATTCATTATAAGCCGAGACTATGAGGGCCATTAGCTGAGACAGGGCTGACTCCATGCCTTTAGAGCCCCCTGAGAACCAAGTCACAGATTTTGGACCTATGACCTTCATAACTGTGGGGGTGCTGCTCTTAGGTCCATAATGTGTGGCCACATTTCAGCAGTCTCCAGAGATGGCTGCACACTCTAAGCCCAAGGGACTCCAAGGCACAGAGGAACCAAAGCACAGCCATCTTGGGTTAGGGTTAGGGTTAGGGTTAGGGTTCCCTTCCACATGAAGGTAAGTACAGTCCTGGCTCAGATACAAGGACCTAACAAAATCCAGCAGGCTCTAGTATAACACTATAAAACATCAGAGGTTGTGTTTCAGGAATTTAAGGATGGTTAATATTAAACATTTTTATACATTTTTTTAAATGTGTAAAAGAAACTGTATATATAAAACTTATAACCCTAACAGTTTAAGGAAAAAACATTCAGTTGGACTGATAAAAAAGTATTTAATTAAAAAAAAATTCTATGGGCTGGAGAGATGGCTCAGCAATTGAGAGCACTGGCTGCTCTTCCAGAGGATCCAGGTTCAGTTCCCAGCACCCACATGGCAGCTCACAACTGTCTGTAACTTCAGTTCCAGGGGATGTGACACCACTGCACATGAAATAAATAAATCAATCATAAAAATCTGGTCTCAGAAAACAGGATGAAGAGGAAGGTCTTTAGGCAGAGGAAGAGCATCTGGACAAACTCACTGGGTTGTCAGAGGGCGATCAGAAAGAACTGAGAGGCTCAAGGATCAGGAAGAAAGTGTGGACTTTGCTCTTCAGAGACAGTCCCTGGAAGCTGACCAGTGATCAGCATAGCTTGCCCAATATACACTGCCCACATTGGTACTAGCAGAGCTCAGAAGTAGAAATGCACTGTTCACACAGGACAAAACTACAGTAGGACCCAAGGAAACACAACAAGAACTTTGCACCCTGGATAAAACAAAAACAAAACAACAAAATGTGAGGTTTGTGAGCAAGGTGTGGTGGCTCATGCCTTTGATGCCAACATTCCTGAGGCAGAGGCAGGAGGATCTTTGTGAATTTGAAACCAGCCTGGTTTACATAGCAAGCTCCAGGACTACATAAGAGATGCTGTTTAAAACCCCCTCTTTAAAAAAAGAAAAGAAAAGAAAGAAAGAAAGCTTTGCAAAGTCCCAGAAATGTCAGAGACTTGCTGGGAAATGCTAAAAGCCTTTCAAAGCCACAACTTGGTCCTTGCCGTGTGTGTCAATATGATTCTCATAAAAATCCTCACATGGGGAGTTGGTCTGGAATCTGCTTAAGGCTGAGATTACGGGTGGGTACTACCAGAGGCCTGGCCTGGGAATTAGAAATCTTATACAGACTAGCAAGGACTCAAGAGGCTTTTGAACTGGAGAAGGGGGATTGGAGACAGCTTCCAGAGTATTCTATGCAGAATCTCAGGAATGGAGGTGCTGTTAGAGGGATAGAGGGGTGTGCATGGAGCTGAGGCAGGCCCATCCCCATCCTGCCAGACATATTCGGTTCTGGGTGGGCCTGGCCCTCTGTGTGAGAAGCTAATCTTAAACTCTCACAAGAAGACAGACTTAAAATTGAGGAGGTAATAGCCCTTTTGGGTGAGAGAGGAAAACGTTAAGAAAAAATGTGGTGTATTAGACCTCGTTAAAACCCATCTGCCTGGAGAAGGGCAGGATCCTTGTACAAGGCAAGGAATGAGTTCACGGACTAGCAGCTACAAGCAGAATGCTTCAGACCAGCAGCTAGAAGCATAGCACACGTTCCAGACCAGCAGCTAGGAACACGGTGCTTTAGGACTGGATTCTGGACAGAGAGAAGCTAAGAGGTGGAGAGAGATGTCTAAAAGGCAGTTAGGAGTGAAAAGGACAGGATTTCCATGCAGCATGCTCAGGGCAGGAGCAGTGAGAGGCAGGCAGCTCTTTCTGGGAGAAACAAGGGGGTGCCTGCTGGGCTTGGGGCTCAGTGCTGCAAGGCCAGAGATGGGAGAGGCCCAAGTCAGAGCTTAGGGTCAGCAATGGCACTTCCAGTCACCCCTTGTAGCCTGAACAGTTGCTTAGCTGTGCTTGGGAAAGGAGGTGAAATTCACCCCCACAATCTGTCTCTGCATAGATTCTTGAGCGGGGGTGGGGGTCACTTGGGCACCTAAGACCCTCTGGAAGGAAAAGCCTGTGCTCCATGGTTGCTCTTGGACAGAACACCAATTCACTATTCACTAGAGTCAGGGGAGATCCTCTGCAATGACCCACAATAGAACAGGGGACACTTCTCTGTGTTCTTCCTCACTGCTCTCCTGGAAATGACCTTCCAGCATACGTCCACAATCCCCACGGATCCATCCTGACCTGTGTCACTCCTCATGGAGTGCCTCCTGGCTGGTGCTGTGTATGGGGATCGCCTGCAGAGGGAGCACCACAGTCCTGGGTTCAGCATGGGGACTCACCTGCAGTGGGAGCACCACAAGGGTCACACAGATCAGGATGACGACCAGGAGCTGGGAGGGCCAGATCTTGGGTGTCACATCACCAAAGCCCACAGTTGAGAAGGTGACAATGCAGAAGTAGAAGGAGGTCAGCAGGTTCAAGTTCCCACCTGCCCGCTCCAGGTGCTGGATCCCACAGGTCCTAAAAAACGCCAAGAACAAGGCTGCCCACAGGTCCTAAAAAACGCCAAGAACAAGGCTGCAGTAGTGAGGGCAGGGGTGTGGCCATGGATGGGAGGGGCTGAATGGTAACAGACAAGGCTTCACTGTGGAGTGGGTGGGGCTTCCTGAGTCGGCTACTGTGGATAGGGAGACCCGTGGACAGGGAGACCGGCCTTCCCACCTTCCCCCCTCCCAGAGGGGCAAGGCACCAGTCCTGGGGACTCTGTCACTTAGGACCTAAGTGAAGCATCTCTGATCACTGGGATACTGATTGAGGTTGCAGAGTTAAGCCTGGGTGCCCATCACCAACAGGCAGACCTTGGTGCCCTGGCACTGAGTTGAAGTCTGCACCTGGGAGAGCTGCTCATTCTAACCAGTATTAAAGAGGTGGGGCTGCAATGTGAGGGGGTGTGCTTCTGCAGCAAAGGAGTGTGGCTGGAGAAATGATGGTGTGGGACTTCCCAAGCCTTGCCGACCTGTCCTCCAGGCCCCGCAGCCATTCCTAGCCCACTCATCCTTGCCTAAGGGACAGCAGGGGGTTAGTGGGCCCTTGAGGACGTGGAGCAGGGCCACTACACAGACAGATACAGGAGGTGGCAGTCTGCATATGCTGCCAGAAGCTCCCCACTCTAGGTGACCCTCTAAAAGGCTGCTTCTAGACTCCATCCTCAGATGATCATAAACCAAAGGGCCCCACTCAGCCCAGGGGCCAGTTCCTTTCAGAGTTGCAAACACAGCTGGTTGGGCAGGCACCTGCAGGTCAGATGTTATGCCACGGCATCCCTGATCTCTGGACACAAGAGCTGGAGCTCAGTTCTACTGTCATCTCTGTGCCCCTCTGTCACTGCCCCTTGACATAGCTAGGCTTGAGATCTGCCTGAGGAGTGGGCTAGCCATGGCTACCCGATGGGACGACAGACCATGAGATAGATGTCCAGGGCACTCACCCCGTGAAGACGAGACACAGCAGGGTGCAGAAGAGGATGAGCACCTGGTTGAACATGGCAGACTGTGTGCGCAAGATGGCACGGTGGAAGTCATTCTGCATGGAACGCAACCAACAGAGGGCCGGGCTCATAGAGACTCCCACGCATAACAAGCAAAGATCTGATCACACTTCCGCCCCAGGGGAGCGTTACAGGCAATGCTGCCCTGTGCTGATCACCTGGACCTCAGGATGAGCCACACTCTGGGGTGAGGTCAAAATATGCCAGAGGGCAGATAGTTGTGAACACCTTTGGCTTCAGAACTGTTACATCACTGTGTAACTGGACCAGGGCTGAGTCAAGGGGACTGGCCAGCAGGGGGCAGGCTACCAGGGAGAGAGCTGTCATCTTGGCTTTTCATTTACAGGAGATGGGGACATTCGAGCAGAGGCTGGCCATAGGGGTAACCTGCATTCTTCTGGTCTTGGTTATGTGGTCCAGGACTGACCGTGCTTGCTCCCACCCACCTCCTCAGCCCTGGGAAAGCTGTCTTCACAGAAAGGAAGCTCAAGGCTGGCCTGGAGCCACTGCCTGATCCCACCAGCAGAAGGGGAACTTCCCCAGAGCTGTCAGGGGCCGGATCTCACTTACGATCATGTTCTCCAGCGCGTGCTTGGCCAGCCAACAGTTGAGAAACACGGGGATGAAGAGGTTCCGAAGAGGTGGCCAGAAGACCTGTGGTGTGTGGGGGGAGAAGTCAGGGGGGGCTTGGGTAACTGAGCTTGGGGCTGGGGCTCACCCACCGTGATGATGAAAGGCAGTGTGTTGATCATCTCCAGGATGAAAGAAACATGGACGATCTGCTCCCAGATGTTGCCCTGGGGGCCAGAGGTACATGAGAGCCAGCAAAGGGCAGGAACAGGGTCACAGGCAATCACGGTCAGGGGAGGGGGCTGGGAGCTTGGAAGACAGGGAGGGGTGAGGTTTCGGAGTGGGCCCTCTTGGAGTCAGGGATCATGGGGCGGGGCTGTGGAGTAAGGGTCAGGGTTGGCACAGGGAGGAACTCACTTTGTAGCTGAGGTAAATGAGGAGCATGGTCTCTAAGAAGCTTATTGTAGCCACAATGACCTGAGTGAAGAGAGCAGACACTTGGAGCAGATCTGGGAACAGGGCCAGGCCTGTGAGGAACTCAGCAGGCAAAGTCCTGATAAAGCTGGGCACTCGTGTGTGTGTGTGTGTGTGTGTGTGTGTGTGTGTGTGTGTGTGTGTGTGCACTTTGTTGCTGAAATGAGATGGTCTTGATGGGAAGGACTTGCACGCAATAGAGGAGGTAGAAGGCAGCCTAGCCTCCGTTCTTGCCCCGCTGTTAGGGCATCTGTAGACAGTGTGGGCAGATGAAGCAGGCGGGATGGGGAAACCTAAAGAGCACCTCTAAAGCTACCCTAGCAAGCAGAGGTGGCTGTGTGGGACAGGATTAGGTGGCAGTACTCCTTGGGACCTGGGTAGGGATGGAAGCTCCACTACAGGCATCTGTGAGTTCCATGGGATCCTCCAATCTAGGGACCCAGGCTTCTGGGGCATGGTTGGGGTAGATCCTCTCAGAAGCTGGTCTGGGTTCCTACTTCTACTTCCCAGGAAGACGGTAAGGATAAAGCAGGTCAGCAGGAAGGAGATAAAGTGGGAATGTGTGCCTTCGGTAGTCTGAGTTGCCAGGCCTGGGATTTTTGCTCTCTCCTTACTGAGTCCGTACAAGCAGCCTTTTGCTCTCTCCTTACTGAGTCCGTACAAGCAGCCTCCACTGTGCAGGGAGGTAGGCTGGGACTCACCTGGATCACCCACAGAGTCATCTTCCTCTCCACCCACAGGATGGGAGCCCTAGGAAATGAAGAAGGGTGAGGCCCAGACAGGCTCACAACTGCTAGGGTACCCCCTCTTCAGGCTCCTCTGACAAGGAGGGTGAGGGGAGGAGCTGACGTATGCTTCGTTCTAAATTACTCCTCTCTGATGGGGAATGTCCTCGGCACTGACTTCAGCCAGTGCGCAGAGGTGCAAGGGTGCAGCTGAACATGTCCCAGGGAATTTAATAGGCTTCTAGTGAGGCATCAACGACACCACTAGAGCCAGACATTGAACTCCCACTGCTCACACCTGTCTACCCCGCCCCCGGCCTGACAAATGGGAGCCAGGAGCAAACTCACCAGTGGAACTCGGAGGATGAGCCATTGAAAGTGTAGTTATACTTCGTGCAGCCCCAGCTGTGAAAAGACAAAAGCGCTGGCCCAGCCACAGACCTCCAGACTCAGGGATCCTTTCTAGAACTGCTATGAGCTCAGGGTAAAGGGAAAGGGCACCCACTTGCCCACTCAGAGCCCACCATATATCCCAACTGGAGCTGATGCTCTAATGCATGAGAAGCCTCCCAGCCTGCAGTGATCATGGAGGGATGCTCTCTAAACAAGAAGCATAAGAATACATCGCGGTCTGGAGATCTGGGCCCTGCAGCGAGATACTGCTTAGGAGAAAGTGAAGACTTTGTCATCAGCACAGTGTCACCACACAACCACAAATGGCTCAGTGTAGACACTTATGCCTCTGGAGATCAGAGATGCCTGAAGAAACCTGGATAGTTCTTGAGTGTCAGAAAAAACATTGCTACCTCAAGGAGATGAATTAATGACCTTCATCCCCAAACCACTTGAAGATAAGTATATCCAAGCACCTTGGAAGCAGCTGATGAGAAGCAGCTGGGTACATGTTAGCCATAACCAGCACCAGAATCAGCTACCATAGTGACCTTACTGCTCACAGAACCCAGAAGGGGGCAGCTCCTACCCTCTCCTCTTCTCACCTGAGCTTTTTTTGGGGCTGCTGCACTCAGTACCACAGAAGTGTCTGAATCATCCACCCACCCTCTCTCTCATATCCTCTTATCCAACATCTATCTAATCATCTTTATCCACCTTTACTTCATCTATGGTCAGTGCATCTACCTATCCATTATCCATCATCATCTGATTTGTGACTCATGTATCCGTCTACCTGTGCCCATCCTTCTATCTAACATCTATCCACTCATCTTTCATCAACATCCATCCATATATCTATCTATGTATACTCTCCTCTTTGGTCCATGCATCCATCATCACCTGATCTGTAATTCATGTATCCATCTACTTATCCAGCATCTACTCAGCATCTTATCTCTTATCTATCCAACTATTCATGCATCTATCCATCCAGCCACCTACCCATCCAGTGTACACATCCATTCATCTGTCACTCAAATATCCATCATCTATCTATCCTCCAGCCCCAGTGATAATGATGAATACAACAGACTTGGGCCCTTAGGGAAGTTGAAGCAGACATCCTGAAGGCTTTGGGACTTGGGAAAGGTGAAACAGCCCAAGAAAACAATATTTTGATTCAGTTATAGCCTTTATTTCTCCTCAGACAACCACAGAGGGTCCTTCCCTCCTCTGACCTGCATAGGAGTGAAAAGTTCGTTCTCAATAGCATGTAAGGGTTTCTAGTCTGGGAATCCTAGTTTTCCTGAACGAGGACAACAAACGAAAATAAAGAATTCAGTAAAACTTTGCACAGACTCCAAGGTCTGGCCTCCTGCTTAGAGATTTACAGGACCCCAGCAGTTCAGGTAGAGCCTGTTTCAAGTAGCGGGAGAGGTAACTCAATGTTGGCAGGGTTCACAGTTGGCCCAATAGTGGTATTCAAACCCTAGACTCTGACTAAGGAGTCGGTGGCATCTGAGCCCACTTTTCAAATCCACTGGTATGCAAATCAGAGGCCAACAAAGTTCAAAAGAAATGGTAATTAACAAAGTGAAGGTTCAGGCACAGCATCCCCAGAGGCATGTGGGAAACCAGGAAATGACGGATGCAGGAACTCAGACCTGGGGGAGGCGTGTCACCTCAAAATAGAATTGAGAGAATAAAAGGGGCAGAGTAGGAGGCAGAAACGACAAATATGTAGGTGGCCCAGGCCCAGCTTCCGAACCCCATGGGACACAATTCAAGATAGTCTTGGCACTGAAGGCCTCTGGACCAGCCCAGAGATGAACCACGAGCATGCCAAGGCATCCCTAGGCACTGAGAAACCAGCAGTTCTCAGGGAAGAGAATGGCTCCCTGCAAGGATATGAGCTGGGAAATAGCTCTGATGTCTCAAAGCAGCCAGGCAGTGGCAGGAAGACGTCAGAGGAAGAATTCCAGCCTCATCTGCTGGGCTCCTATAAGAACACTTGATAGCAGGTACCTCTTCCTCTAGGTGTTTGGAACACATACACTGTGGCTGCACACACAGCTCCACACTGGGGGCCCCCCTCTTCATGCTGACCTAATCTCCATCCTGGGCATGACTGAGTGATGTCTGGGCATGACTCTATATTGGGGTCACACTAGGAGCAAACCCCCAAGGCTCTGATGACAGGGATTCTTGGGGGCCTCATGAGGTGTTGGTCACAGGCTTTCCACACAGACTCCTATAATGCCAGTGGGGTTTAATGGAAAGTCTTAGCCTCAGGACCCTAGCCCCAGCCTCACAGGTCACCCACCATCCGATGCCCTGGTCTGGGTTGTCGAGCAGGACACGGACGATATACAGCATGCAGGTGAGGAGCTTGAGGGAGAAGTTGAACAGCCGGATCCTCAGGCCTGTGGGGAGGGTGACATCAGGAGTTTAAGGAGCAGGCCCATCCACTCTGCGAGGTCTCTCAACAGTGGCCCTGCATGGACCTCCATCTCATGCTTGTATTCTAGATGCAGAGGACAGATGCATCTGCACCACACACCCCCTTAGACTCCTTTGACCACTGGATAGATGAGGCACTGAAGCTCGGTATAGAGGTTTGGGGTACAGGGGCTTGGGGGACAGGGGCTTGGAATACAGGGGATTTCTTGGGGGCACTTCCTCATGGGAACAGATTTAGGAAACTTGGTGCCACAGCCTAACTCCAAGCCCCGCCTTTCATCCCTTGTAGGTCCAGAGTGGCCAAGCTTAAAGAGAAGGAATAGGGGGAGTATGGAGGTGGGGATCCCTAGGGTGCGGGTTGCAGTGACACAGAGGAGGTAACTCAGCTGGCTCCTGTGGACAGCCTAGACAACACAGTGTCCAATAAGGGGGGCATGTCTACATAGGCTAGGAAATAGGAGGCCAAGATGACCTTTACCCTCTGCCCCTATAGCTGGCACATCCCCTCAGGCTCCGCTCCCCACCAATCCCCGCCCCCATACCTCTCCACCCAGAGTTCCCCAGGCCCCCACTCACTGGATCTTTGGTTTTTGATGAAGAAAAGCTTGAGCCGCTCTTTGCAGGTGTTCTCATTGACATAGAATTCCACCTGGACCCTGAGGGAGGAGGGGGGAGGGCTGAAGCTTGGGGACTGGGGGTTCAGGCCCAATGC
The DNA here is from genome assembly GCA_004025045.1 of Sigmodon hispidus. Taxonomy (NCBI): domain Eukaryota; kingdom Metazoa; phylum Chordata; class Mammalia; order Rodentia; family Cricetidae; genus Sigmodon; species Sigmodon hispidus. The sequence continues at coordinate 137,479 of PVIH01001351.1, forward strand.
AGGGCCTGGAGCCTCCAGCCAGAGTCAGAGCCTCAAGTCCAGGTGGGCTCCTTCAAAGGAACTTGAGAAGGGCAAATGTCCCTTCTCTGGACCACCCCGGTCTGTGTCTGAAGCAGCCATTGATCCTCCCAAAGCCTCCCCTTGCTACCTCGGCAGCCACTGGTGTACCATCCACTCAGCATCCAGGGCCCTCCAGGCATCACGATGAGCATTGGATGCTCAAAGCTTCCCAGTAAAATGTTCAGGAGCTGACAGTCATTACATCTGGCAGCCTCTGGGCTTGTATTCTAAGGTCTATAGTCATTTTAACTTCGGGGATGCACTGAAGGGTAAGCAAGAAGCAGTCATCCGTGAACTGCCCATCCTGTGGACCTGACCATCAGTCTTCTGACCTACATCCTCCTCCTAACATGGCTCTGCACACAGAGGGCAGTCTCTGAGGTCTGGCCACACTTACATTCCCTGAAGTCCTAAAAACACCCAGAGTACACAAGTGAGCACCTCACTGCTCACTCATGGCCCATTGCCACACCCAGGAAGAGCCATGCGTCCACTGAGAATAACTCTGTGGCTAAGGGAAGACAAATCACTGTTTGTTCTCAATCCCCATGCTTCACACATAATCCTCCTGTCGGGGCAGGAGATGAAGGATCATGGCAGTCTGAGTTTGGAGCCTGAACTCCTGTACAGGTGTGGTCAGCTTACAGCATTTCCCTCTGTGAAGAAAATATGCCCTTGAATGGTCCATGGGTCACTGGGATGGAGGGACTCTCTGGATACGTGGCTCCTACCAGCACAACCCCAGCATCCCTCCCAACAGGCTGAAACTCCCCCGAGAGGGAATGAGGTGGGACATAGCACCAGGGACAAGGAGGGACAGTGTGCCCTGCAGCATGTCTTGCTGCCTGGAAGAATCTTGCAGGGCATGGAGAAGGCTGCTGCCTCTCTGTAGGCAAAGGAGACAAATATCAGCTTAGATCTCTGTCTCTGCCCCGCCCCACATCCCTGCTGCTGTCTACTGGGAAGGCGGCACTAAGCCCGGGTTGGCTGGACTCTGAACATCACTTTCTTCTGATCAGGTACTGGCTCTGTCAAGACAGTTGAGACTTTAATGCTAGCGCCTGGCTGCGGCACTAGCGGGCCAGTGAGATGGGCTTTAGTGGGTGACAGCACTTGCCACGAGAACTAACTAGTGAAAGCTATCTATCAACCTTCACATGCTCCAGCAAGCACACTGCAAATATACAAATAAAAGTAATAAAACTATTTTGAAAAATCTAATAACCATCTATGAAGCCTGGTGCATTCAGACTGCTGCGTGCACAGCAGCTTTGCAATATGTCCTGTCCAAGGGCTGAGGGAGTCATGACTAGGTCCGCCCTGGACTGCACAGTAAGTCAAGCTATTGTAGGCAAGTAGGGGCCAACCCAGTGCTGATGGCTGGTGTACCCTAGCGTATCTCACCATTCTTCTGAGCTTTACGCTCCTCAACATCCCCTCAGGACACTCCGCTGTCCCAGCATACATCACCTGCTATGCCCCATACATTACATCAGCAAACTCCATGCCCCACACTATTCAGCACACCCACCATGCTACAACACACCTCTGCACCCCACTTTATCCAGAACATCCTCACTGTGTCCCTGGTGTACCACACTGTGCCCAGTGAAAACTGGACCCTACTGTATGGCAGCCCAGAGTTTTTATAGGGTTCTGGGAGCCTCAGGCAGGAAAGGACTGTACATGAGAGACTGAAGAGTCAGTTGTGCGCCTTTCTCTTTGAAGGAGCCTCAGGCTAGGTGGACAGGCTGCACAGGGGTGGGGGGCACGGAAGTTATCAGGTGGCTTGAGGGACCACCTGTGTCCTAAAAGCAAGTATGATGCTCACAAATCACTTTCCTGTACACCCATCTCCTCTATAATAGACATCTCAAGGAAGGATCTTCTCACATGCTCTGCACCCACCAAGGACCCTCAGCAGGTGACCAAGACCTTTGTCAAGACAACAAGGCAGTCTCTCCATCTCCCTGAGAGCACGGAGCACCCACTGTGGTTCCCCTCCCCTGTCTTTGGCTTTATTCCTGTGACAGCCCTAAATGTAGGGGCCTCAGGGATGGTGTCAGGAGGCTTCTGCACCCTGACAGATCAAGACACTAAATTCCACCAGCCATGGCTGTGTCCCCAGCGGTTGGGCTGGATATTCATTGCCTTCTGCTATTTTGTGTCAGTATAGACATGATGAAGAATCCGTAAGGTGCCACGTGTTAACTCTTAACCCCTAAGAGGCAAGAAGATAATAGGGGACTAAATATAGCTGTGTGGGGTGTGTGTGTGTGTGCGTGTGCACATGCACTAATAGGGGAGTTGGGATTAGGTAAGATCACTAGGGAAGAGCGCACAGACAGTCCTAGTGGCTTTACAGGCAAGGGGAAACATCAGAGTCAGACACATGTATGCTCCAGCTACTGCCATAGCGGATGCCTGGGACCACCTCAGACCTCTGCCTGCAAAATGATCATTACCAGATGCGGGCCCTTGACATTGGCTCTGACCTTGTTACTCAACCAGTCTATGGACTAACACTCTTCTTGTGCAGTGTTATCCATTGCAGAGCCACTGATGACTGCTCTCCTCCCTCATCAGAGATGGATGTCCCAGGATACACTGGAGAAGCACTTGTGTGCTGTTCTCATAGCCAGGCTTGGAGTCCTCCCAGGGACCCCACCCAGAGAAGGACAGAACCCTGACCCTTCCTGCACCCTGCTGACACATCTCACTAGACATTCTCGTGGGACACTCCTGTTGGACATCCTCTGCTGCTTCCCAACTGTGTCTGACCACTGTCCCCAGGTCCCATGAGCACTCAGTCCTCTACCCCATGCCCATGACCACTTCCAGCTCCATTCTCCAGGGTCCTGGGATCACAAGGCTGCCTCCTGACCTTCTTGTCATCTTTCTAGAAGCATCTTGAGATTAGAAAACTCAGCCACCTGAAAAGCCACCATGGCCACTGTGCTGCTCAGTAAACAAGCAGGAAGCTGTGACACTCAGCCCTGCCTCTTGCCCCCTCCCAGCTCCCAAAAGCTGACCGAACTAATGACATCCCAATAGCAGAACACAGCACTTCCCAGAAGGGCTGCCCATTAGGCTGGCAACACCCATTTGCGTGCCCCAGATGTTGTGTAGGCAGTGCCTACTTATGGCTGGTCTCCTGGAGGAGCCTCAAGGCCTGCTTGGCTCTCTTGAAATCAAAACTCTACAATGGCCAAGGAAATCAATGAGTCTTTCTTTACTTTTAAATTTTTGATAAGCTGTGGCCACTCACTTCCTCTAGCATTACACAAAACAGGGATTAAAACTATCCATTTTATTCCAGTCTGTGTTTAAGACAGTGTGTGTTATCTGTCCCAAGGAAAAACGAAAACACGGGGCACAGTTCTATAGATGGGAGCGTCGGGAATTTGTGAATGAGCTGCACCTCTTACAGCTCCTGCTCACAGGCACCCTCGGGCCTTGATGAAGCTCCTGGGAGTCACAGAAAGTGTGTGGGCCCAGCAGTCAGGCTCTAAGGACTGAGAGCCAGTGTCCACTGGGAAGCCGGATGGATGCTGGTGCTGTCTGTCTCTCATCCACCTTTAGCTTAGCTTCTGCACTGAGAAGAGGAGCAAGCACAGGAGTGCCTCCCATGATATCACAGTCCCCAGCACACCTAAGTGCTTCGTCAATGGTGAAGTCAAGATGTGTCCCACTCTGTTGGGAATGAACTCAGAGAGAGGATGCAGTGAGAGATAATGGTATGGGGCCCAGGATTGCACCCAGGGCCCTGGCGTGGAGGTCAAAATTAACGCAACCAGAAAGCCACCTCAGGCCTAGAATGTTTGGTGCATCACACTGCAAATTCACAGCCTGGCTACACACCAGCCACACCCACAGACACTGGACAGGGCACAGGCCCAACCACCAGTCTGAACCAGAACAAAACATAATCGACCTTACTGAGGATCTGGAGGGTACGGTCATGGTACTGGCTTCTACCACAGTAAGAAGGGTTGAGAGCAGTCTGCCAGGGGCAACTCAAACCTGCTCCTTCTTGTATCTGCAGAGGGTCAGCCAAGTGGGAAGAGATCTGATACCCCTCAACCCAAGCCTTTGTAATAAAGAAGGAGAATGGCCCCCAAAGTTCAGCGGAACTCCATCTGTGGTACCCTCCTATGGCTCTGGATTCTTCTCGAAGGACCAGGTGGGGCTCACAGTTCTCCTGGCTTCTCACTCATGTCCTAGATGAGCTCCCCAGGAGCCCCCTACAGTGCTCCAGGTCTCAGACCCATAGAGCCTGGCAGCAGGCAGCAGGATTAGGCTGGCCAGGTATGGGTCCTCAAGCACTACCTGGGAAACTGAGAGAAGGGATCCAATGTGGCCTGGGAAAGTAGGCACTGGCTTCTCAAACCAACTTCCCTGACAGGGAGCTTTCTCGGGACCCAGGGGCTTTCTGGGGAGCCTAGGACATCTACTCTGATTGGTGTTGGCTTTGGGGCAACATGGACAAGCCTCAGCTCTTGGGAAGCTATAGACAGGTTCTTGCTCCCCAACCACTGCTAGGTCTGAGGCCCAGCTCCCCTGGCACCTGAGGAGGAGGAGGAGGAGGAGGAGGAGGAGGAGGAGGAGGAGGAGGAAGAGAGTGCTGCATGCAGTGGGTACTTCTGTCCCATAGGGCCCTAAGCTAGAAGATGAAGGTATAGGCCATGGCTCACACTACTAGCCTACAGTATAATAGGTTGAACCACAGTAGTAGGGAAGCACCCTAGACCAGCAGCAGGAAACACTGAGCAAATGGTGGTTATCAATTCTGACTATTAACCAATGGAAATGACAGACGAGGCCCCACTTGGAGACCACACTGACAATGGTGGACCTGGGTCCTGGGAGCAGGCCATAACAGACTTCCTTGAGGGTCTCTGGCTGTGCCACTCTCAAAGCCTTTGTCACTTGACCTAACTCACAGCTGAAGACAGAGTGGCACTGGGCAGATCCCTTGGCCCTTGGGGACCTTAACCCACCTGAGAAGCAGAGAGGAGCCGAGGCTGTAGGTTCTGGGGTTATATGAACACTGTACCCATACAGGCACAATGGCAGGTCCATGTCCTGTCATCTGGACACTGCTGTAGACCTGGGCACCAATGGTCTAGCGCATTGTAATGGTTTGAATGAGAATGGACCCCATAGGCTTGTATACTTGAATGCTTTGTCCTATTTGGTAGAACAGTTTGGGAAGAATTAGGAGGTGTGGCCTTGTTGGAGGAGGTCTGTCACTGGGGGTGGGCTTTGAGGTTTCATAGACCACAGCAGTCATAGTTAGCTCTCTCTGCTTCATGCTTGTGGGTCAGATGTGAACTCTCAGTTCCTGCCCACTGCTACGGACTCTCTACACTCTGAAACTGTGAGCCCCAATCAACTCTTTCTTTTATAAGTTGCCTTGGCCGTGGTGTCTTATCACAGCCATAGAAAAGTAATTAAGATAGGCATCCACCTCAGGGGAGCCCATTTCCTGTCTGCAGATTATTCCCAAGTGGACCATTAATTATCTGTCTCCAGCCCCATCCCCCAGGACCAGAAGCACCTGCTGGTCCCGGGAAGTACTGACCAACACTGTCATGTTTCTGTCTGGTTGTTGGCCCTTGGTACTTGGCAAGAGTGGCCTTTCCCATAGGGCTTGGCTCTCAGGGCTATTAGGATGCATCTATCTGTGAGACAATCCCTCCCCTGTGAAGCACTTACTGAGAGAAGGAAGAGTCCAGGCTGAAATCTTCCACATGAGGCCTGGAGACAGAGTGGACACATCAACACAGAAGGCAGATGGGGCTCCAGGACCATATTAGGACTCCAGGCAGTATCCCAGGCAATGGAGTATGCTAGAAGCACTCATACCTGTGATCTATGGAGCCCCAGGCATGACAGGTAGTCAGGACAGGCAGCCTAGCATGCAAGGCAGGTAGAAGCCATCCCTACCCCTCGGAACTGGAGAAAGCAGCAGAGTCCATAGGTGCTGACACATGCAGGCTCTGCACTCTGGCCAGAGGGAGTGACAGCCACAGTGAGGACACGGCCCTCTGTCCCATTCAGTGTTAAGCCTATCTCAGGCCTCTTTGTGACCCTATGTCCAGCAGTGGCCCTTCCAGCAGCACTGTAACTGAGGAAACTGAAGACAACTGAGTAGTCCCCAAACAAGGTCACAACTGGGCACAGGAAACCTTGGGCGGCCTATCTCTTGCGTTCCTGTAGCTGGGCAGGCCAGGACTGGGAGCTGGTATTTCTCGAGTGACTGAGATACATTCCTCTACCAAGACAGCTCTAGACAACTTGACTTTGATTTCCCTAGCCTATTCTGCCACGGAGAGTCAGGGTGCTAGGGGTCAGTACCTCTGGAGAAGCAGCTTGTGTTGGGTGCTGATTGCATGCTGTTCTGAGCCAGCCCCTCCAACCAAGGACTTCAGTGGGCCCTCTTTCAATTTTCAAAGCAACTATTCTCCAGGTGAGAAAACCAAGATACAGCAATGATCACTGCAGACCTCAGGAAGCATCCTGTACAACTTGTGTTGGGACCTCTGTGAGCCCAGGATCCTCCTTCACATTCCAGTGTGGCCTGTTCTGGTCCTTGGGTTGACAAGGTGGAAGATGGTCAGACCCTTGGCAAAGTCAAGGTCCCCCCTGGTCTGACAAAGGATGGATAGCTCTGCATAGTGTGTGGGGCCCAGATTTAATTTGGTATGAAGTTTGGGGGCTTCTGGGAGCTTCCAGATGCCCTGCTTGTGTGTGTATCTGAAATTTTCTTCCATGCACCAGCTCTGCTCTGAGATCTAAGATAAGGATCCGGAGAGCCTGGCAGAGTTGTAGCTTGCTACAGTGGGAATAGGATCATGTGGTACCTAGCAGGGAGGACCAGACCCGATGCTTACAACCCAGATCTGCTCAACCTAAATCTGTATGATAGGCACCATCTGGGCTCGTGAGCCATTGTGCATGCATGGAGTGCTTGAGGCTGGGACAATGTGACTCCACGGTATTCTGAAGCAGTACATCCCCACTGCCTGGATAATTTCCACCTCTGCAGTGTTACTTGGTTCAGATCTTCTTAAAGAGCCATGACCTTTGTGTTAAGGGGCAGGGCATTACTGGCTGATGCAAACCCTGCCAAGGACTGGTGCCAGGGGCTATGAGGTTGGTCACTTGAGCTACCTGCCAGGGGAGCTGCGGAGGTCAGGGAGTGGTAGGAATGGAGGCAGGCTCACCTGTAACATCCAAACCCAAGATGGGCCTGACAGTATCTATGCCAACAACTAGTAACCCAGGTACCACTATGCCTCTCTTATCACCAAGACAGCCCTAGGGAGCTTAGACACAGGATAAATGAGTGTTACAATATGGACTCCTCTCTGTGACCATAGCCTGTTGCTTTCTTCAGAGCTTGGGGCTCCTCACAGGTGCCTCTGGGTAGATGCAGGCATACCCAACTTGAACCATAAAAGGTCAAGTTCAGCCAGGCACCTTCTTAGGAGTCCTCTAGGCTGATTGGAGGCCAGGGTATTTAGGGGAGGGAGTCCACTTCTCTCTGTAGCCTATGAACCCTGAATCTCAGGGGATGCTTTTGGACATTCAGATAATTAATTTCATGGCAAGAAAACAAGAAGCACACTTATTCTTTACTGGGTTGTATTCCCCAGATTCACAGGCTATAGCCATGACCCTTGGTAGCTCAGGGTATGACTTAACTATATTACAAAAAAATACAGAAATTAAGTTGAAATGGGGTCCTATGTGTGGACCCCACACATACTGGATAGTATCCAGGTAGGATAGTTCAAGACTTAAACCACAGAGAGGAAAAAATATGTGACTGACTACATGGGGAGAATGGCCCGAATGTGGGAGAAGCCTTGGAACAGCTGGCCAATCCATGAGAAAATCAAGTTACATGGTTTACATCCCACCAGTCTGTGACAGCCTCCACAAACTCAACACACTTAAAAAAAACCTGTGTTCATTAGAGAGGCCAAGAAGGAGTGCATCCCATCCATATCTGAGCCTGGTATCCATATATATCCACTGTCCTACAGAAGTAGTGGAGTATCAACTGAGGCGAGCCCCAGAGGGATCTTGGGGGTCAGTGTAAAGCTAGGGTGTATCCAACTGTCAGAGTAAGGAATGAGGCACTTGGGAGTCTAGAAAGAGTTTGGGGTGCTTTATAGATGCCATTCAGTGGAACCACTTGGTGAGGCAAGGGAGGACCCGTGACCCTGAAGGGTTGTGGGACCATGAGGTTCTGGACATGGAGGACAAGGATATACCAGCAAGGAAGATCCAAGGGATCACCTCCCAAGCCCAAGAACAGTAGGGTGAATGAAGCTGGGGTTGGGAAGAGATTCTGCTCCCTGTATGTAGCTGGACCGACCAGGCTGGGGACTTCTCAGAATATCAAAGCTTGGGAAGCTGCCTTGTGAAGGCCTTGGCTTTTAATGGGGGTGAGGGAGAGTGTCACTGACATATGGTGGTCAGGAATGGAGCTTGGTAATGGAGTGACCTGGAGCCTGGCTGACGGTTGAGAGACTTGATGTCACAGAGTGTGAAGCCATGACCCCACTAAGGTAGTGGACAGTTGATGGTGTCAGGATGGAGTCTTAGAGTGCAGGTTTGAGGCAGACATGCTTCTGGGAAGAAAGTTAAAGACGCAGGGCCTGGAAAGTCCTTGGGGTATGTCACAAAGCCATATGGTATGGGCCTTAGTCCTTAGAACACTTGGCTTTGGGCAGCTGTGGTGGGTGTGCCAGTATGGGGCAGGCTCTGCTCAGAAGTGAAATGGACAGTTGATCCACTTAGAAGCAGGCTGGGTGCCACTGGGAAGAAGGATTCTTGGCACCTTTGTCCAGCCTCTACTCCTGGGCTATGCTCTCATGGGAGCTTCCTTCTGGTGCTTGCCCTCAGTGGACTGAAAGCTTCTCTATGGTAGAGGCTCAAAGAGGCGGCCTCAGTGGGGGCACTTGAGGGGACCCTGGGGAGATGCAGCAATGCATGTGGCTATTCTCTAGAGCCTCAGGGATAGAAAGCAGGCCTTGACCAAGGCAAGCTTCTGCACCTTCCATTAGGCCCTAGCCCAACTCCATTTCAGCACCTCTGGCTCTCCCCACCTCTGCACCTTTACATTATGACTCCAGGATGTCAAAGCATCGGTGATTGGTGACCCTAAAACTCCCCTCCAGTGTCTGTGGTAACCTCAAATCCCCTTTTCTTCCTGAGAGATGGAGACCCCACAGACCCAGGTTGCCAAAACTGTTCCCTGGACTCACCTCCTATGTCTTTTTGTATCCTTCTATCCACAACACAGCACCGCAGGGCACTCGCTCTCTTGGTCCCACTACCTACTATGAAATACACTAGTGGCCTGCCACTTGGAGCCTTCAGAGACCCCCAATATATGTCACTGGGGACGGTTTCTAGGACTGTCTCTGCCTCATGTCCTCTCCATTTGTCCTCCCATCCCTACCCGCTGGCCTTCCAGTTCCTTCTTCTTGGGCATGCACCCTCCTTACACCCTCACAGCCTCAGTCAGTCCCTGCGGAAGCAGATGGGGCTGGGGGGGGTGTCCACAGAAAGGACAGGTGGGAGGCAATGAAATGAGGGGTGCAGAAGGGGCCCCAGCACCTGACCCATTGAGAGCTTCACTAATGACCCAGTCCCTCTGGGTTCCAGAGTTCAGGTCCCCTTCTCCCAAGTTCGGATGTCCTAACCATTGTAAACCTCAGTGATACAGAAAAAGAAAGGTCAGGTGGAGTGAGTGAGACGGACAGACACCAGGCCCTCTGTATCTGAGAAAGTGCAGTGTTCGGGAGACTCTGGCTAGTCACACCACCACTGTGGACATGCCTGGGGGCCATGGAGATACTTTCTCCTCTCTCTCTTGCTACCTTCCCAGTGATGGAGAGGCACCAGGCTCTAACTTCTTGGACAGCGGCCCAGACATAGGACAGGGACAAGGACAAGTCACAGCCCATGATCTTGCCTAGAAACTTAAGGAAGCCCATTTCCTAATGTGCCCATCTAACCCCATCCTCCTCAGCTGGGATCTGCCTTGACTCTCAAATGCTCATCACAGCAGGTGTTCAGATGCCAGTGAGAGGCCCAGGTGCTGCCCAGGCCCAGCTGGGTAGACAGCTCCCTTTTCTCTGCTTGGCAGAAGCAGGATGGCCAGGGCCCTGCAAGTCAGGGAGAGAGCCCATTCTTGTTTAAAGAGCCAGCAGCCCAGCTTGTGGTCTACAGGGCCAAGGGCATCCACGTGCAGAAGTGTAATGGGGAAGGGCTTCCTGGAAGAGGTGGCCATAGAAGTGGTGCACTCTGGGCTAAAATGGAGACTGGACCCTGTAGCTCACCTCTCACGGGACCAGATAGGCTGGAAAGGGAGCTTCCAGGATCAACGGCCCACAGTGTCCACTAGAAGAAGGAGAGGCCAAGAAGGGTCCCCAGGGCCTTGAGCAGCACTTACTATCCTCTTCCCCTGAGCTGCCCATTAGTTGGGGAGTTCTCTCAAGAGCCACTTCTGGAAAATGGGAACAGGGTGGCAACAACCTTCCCATATGAGAAGCAGGAAATGTGTAAATGAGGGGGTTGCTCTGATCACCTTTGTCCAGCCATCTGTTGGGTCCAGCCACTGCCAACCCATCAGGCTTAACCCAGCACCGGCACCCCACCCAGGGTGTTCAGAATCCCTCTGTCCAGAAGGCCCTGCCAACTCTTGTTCATCCTTAAAAGCCAGTGTGCAGAAAGTTGCCTGGCCTGGTCCCATCTAGTTTTCCCCAACCACTACCAAAACAGGCTTTGAGCCCACGATGTGCCCACACCAGGCCAGGTCTGATTCATTTCATCCTCCCCCCACCTCCCCCCACCCTCCCGCAGCAGCCAGCAGGGTTCTTGGCACAGGCAGGTGATGGCTAAGGATTCTCTGCTGCAGAGACCTCAGTGTCCTCATCCATGAAATGGGGTTCCACATCCTGCCTGGAGCTTGCAGGAGGATGAGAAGAGTGGGCTCCCTTCTGCAAACGCCTCCTGCATCCTGACTGCCCAACCATGCTGGTGCCCAGCATGCTCATGCCTTTACTGCTCCCCAGCCAATTTGCTATGTAACCTGCCTGGGGCTCAGCTGTTCACCTCTGAAGTGCCTACCTCCCCATAATGTCCCTCGCTGAACCCACCCGAGTGGCGCTTGCTGGAGCAGTGTGGGCCAGGACTCAGGGCATACTTGCCGGGCCCTAGGTTCAGCCTCTAAGCAAGGGGCCAGGGTCTAAGTCTCCCCAGGCCAGGCTGAAGACAAGAGGTGATGGGGTACCAGGATGCCCTCTTCCCAGGCTATAGGCAACGCCAGGTGTGGGGGAGTAGAGCCCGAGCTAGACAAAATGCAAGCGATGCGAAGCCCCTCCCGCGGGGTCTTGGTCCCCGCAAGCTTTCCTACCTCTGGCCCACATCGCTGCCTACGGAGCCCCCGCCGCGGGCCGGCAGCAGGGGACTGAGTCCATGCGGCTCCTCGGGGGCTGCAGCGCCGGCTGGGGTGTCCCCCGGACCCGCCTTGCCCTCGGAAGGCGAGCGCGGCAGCTTGGCCCGCGCCATCCTGCGGGAGCGCTTGGCGCGGGTGTCTGTGGCGGGGGCGGCGCCGGGCGCAACCACTGCGCTCCTCACCCTCAATGTGCAGCACAGTGGAATGATCCGGAGTGGGGAGGGCGTCGTCTTGGCTCCCCGTGCAGCAAGGAGCAAGGTTGGCCCCAGGCTCTTGTCCCAACCTGGGCGCCTCAGGGAGGAGGCAGGGCTATCCTACCCCTACCAGAAGTACTAACTGTCACTGTGCTGAAGGGAGGGGATGTAGGAAGGGTAGTGTAGGTGATAGCTCACGTGGCCTTGGCAGCTTTCTTCCAGAGGAAGTTTGGTAGCGAGATGAGATAGCCATCTCTGCTGGGCATGTACCCATACTCCTGTGTGTCCTGGGAACCATGATCGATTGCTCAGGATGGCAGGAAGCCCAGAGCCCCACCCACCTTCTAACCCCTACCTCAGGGCCTGACCAAGTGCAGTGAGCCCAGTCCTCTGGTCAGATGGGAAATGGGATGTCCCCATCCTTCCTCCTACAGACCCCTCAGGGATCTCACTCTCCAATCCTACCCCAAAGCTGTCAGGATTCATCCCGCAAAGGACACTTACTGATGGCTGAATGCCAGTACACTGAATCCCCATCTTGTGTATGGAAACTTCAGATCCAGGGTATTTGTCTGAACCAGGTACCTGGGGACCTGCTCAGTGTCACCTCCCAGCCTGAGCAGAAGCTGGGGAGGTGGTTCAGAGTGACTCAAGTCCTTGCCACACAAGCGTGAGGACTGCTGTTCAATTCTCAGCACATATATTGTTTAAAAAGTCAGACATAGGGGCTGGAGAGATGGCTCAGCGGTTAAGAGCACCGTCTGCTCTTCCAGAGGACCTGGGTTCGATTCCCAGCACCCACATGGCAGCTCACAACTGTCTGTAGTTCCAGCTCACAGTTCTAGGCAAACACCAAGGCAAATAAAATAAACTTTAAAAAAAAAAAAACAACCAAGCAAACAAAATCAAGGTAGAAAGTGACTAAGGAAGACACTGAGGTCGACTTCCAGCCTCCACAGACAAGTGTGTATATACACACATGCCTGTGCACAGCACGAATGGGCCTACACTCACAGGAACAGACACATACATCTGTACACCCTTCCTTTCCCTAGTAAACCAAACAAAACAAAAACCACACCAACCCGAGCAGTGCACAGTGGGGAAACTGAGGCGCTGAGGGCTGAAGTGGCTTCCCCTACTGAAGCAGAGCAGGGATTTGGCAAGAGGAGTAGCTGATCCAGAGATACCTCTGCAGCCACATGATAGGGTTTCCTAGCCTAGTCCATTCATTTCCTAGCCAAAGCTGCAAGTGACTCAGCCAGGTGGGTCACAGCAGACAGGTGTCTATGCCGGGAAGTCTGGCTATCTGACATCTGGCTGGGTACAGGAGTCACTCTGGTGCACACTAGCTCCAAGGTCTCATGGTCTACCACAAACTTACATTACAAATCTCACAAAATGGGGGTTCACTATTCTCCGTCTTGAATCCCTTCACCATTGGATGGACCATCCATCCTTGTCCTTGCTGAGTCCCCATATGCCCTGGCAAAACAAGATAACACTCAGGGTATCGAGTCCTTTGGGGGCATGGCTGCACCATCTGCCTCTGGTAGAGAGAAGCCATTAGGGTTAGTGGACTGGGCTGCTGGGGAAAACCAAGGCACAGTTTATGAACTGCTTCATGAGGGTGTCCATACCCTCCACCATGAGAAATAACTGCTAAGGGTTATAAATATGGGCTTGCTTTAAGCCATGCTAAAGAGATAGGTGGGATAATTAGTTCTTTAATGAGATACTGTGATATTTCTTCCCAGAATCCTACCCCCAACTAGCATTAAATCTTGGTACAGCAGCCTTGTGGGGTCATAACTCAGTCTTCTATTCTAAATTATCCAGAAATGTATAGTTTTTCCTTTATTTCCTTCTTGTAAGCATGCTTTTCTTATCATGCTTATCATATTCTGGGCTTCCTTACTGTTCCCTCGCTGTCCTCCCCACACGGTTGCTTGTCAGAACCCCACGTGTCTGCACCCCATGTGTCTGGACCCCATGTGTCTGGACCCCACGTGTCTGGACCCCATGTGTCTGCACCCCATGTGTCAGAACCCCATGTGTCTGGACCCCATGTGTCTGGACCCCATGTGTCTGCACCCCATGTGTCTGGACCCCATGTGTCAGAACCCCATGTGTCTGGACCCCATGTGTCTGGACCCCATGTGTCTGGACCCCATGTGTCTGCACCCCATGTGTCTGCACCCCATGTGTCTGGACCCCATGTGTCAGAACCCCATGTGTCTGCACCCCATGTGTCTGGACCCCATGTGTCAGAACCCCATGTGTCTGCACCCCATGTGTCTGGACCCCATGTGTCTGCACCCCATGTGTCTGGACCCCATGTGTCTGGACCCCATGTGTCTGGACCCCATGTGTCTGGACCCCATGCCAGCTGAAATGGTTTGATTTTTTTTTCTTCTCTCCTTCGTTTTCTTCTTCTGACAACAGCTGAGGATTTTTACAGCTTGGCTGCCCTGTGGTTTTGTCTTTAAACTCAAATGAAATTGTCTTTGTATTAAAAAAAATGATTGCCTTGCTGGCTCTTCCAATTATCTACCCCAGATCTAAGTCCTCATAAAACCAGCCCTCAGTGTCTGAGTAAATATTCATGTGAGCATTCCCTGACTACACTTTATCACAGCTCATGTTGGCCCTAGAGGAATGAGGCATTTGTACCTGCCAAGTGCCCCTTCAGGTGGAAGCCCCTTTACCCTTCCCAGGGACCCAAGAAGGGACCATGAAACTCCCTAAGGGCATGTTGTGTGATAACTCACAGTGATACATTATAATCAAACTAAGAGACAACAGGGCCCAGCATAACAGAATGGGTAAGTTTGGAAGGACTTATGGGCATTTACAGTCACCCAGGAGCAATGGCAGAAGATCACATGAGTGTCAGGGATACAGGACTCCATGTTCAGAGAGAACACATTGCATCACTGAGCAACGGCAGTAAGCCACATGAGGATTGCTCAGATGCCATATCTGCAGAGCACAGAATGACAAAGACCTAGCTGCTTGCACCAGCATATGTGGTACCTCTGTAGTGGACACTGTTTATTTTCTCAAAGAACAGTAGGTTTTCAAGTGTCCATTCAAACTCCCTGATTAAACTCTATTAGAATATACTCTAATCTGGGAGTGGGTTCTCTGACAACTGGACATTCTCCCCTGTGCCTCACATGGAGTGAGGCAAAGAAGGGAAGATGGGTGCCTCATGCTGGCTTAGACAGTCTGGATCCCTGAGCCTCACTGGAATGAATGCCATAGAAACAAAGAAATAAGTGATCTCCTTTTTAGGAACACCAGGCTTGCTACAGATGACATTTTAAATGGCCTCACAGGGAGGAATGTGACGCCCCAAGCCAACTAGAATTCCTACCTGTAGGTAAAATCTGCAGGGGCAGGCAATGCAACAACCACATGGAACAGTAGCCTCCCAGAACCAGGGTAGGTAACCCAATGTAGAAAAGGACAGAATTCAATTCCTGAGACCTCAGCTAGGACAGAGCATACCAGCATCACAGATATTCACAAAACAGTACCAGAAGCATAGTATTGAGAACAAGAGATAACAATCCCAGAGAGATCACGCACTGAAGGAAAGGAAAGGGAGCCAAGGACTATTATACCCAGCTAAGATGCCACCCAAGTCTACAGGAGAAATCTCAAGTCAGAGCAGTGCACAAGAACATGGCATGCATGCAGATGCCCTGCTTGAGAGAAAAATAACCTTGAAGATTCGGCACCTTCACGCTGGCTACCATTTTAGGCTCCTGGAACAACCATAAATTCTTAGAATTCTTCTCACAGTTCCCTAGTGGTAGATGAGTGGCAGCAAGTGGCTGCCTGGACTTGCATTGTTATCTAGCCGGGGAAATATCAGAACCTCTTAGTAAGGTCATTCCCCTCAGACTGTTCCCATAGAAGGGACTTGGGACTCTAAGGCATATACAGCTGGTGCTCTGGATACCCTAAACAAAAATACTTCATAATATCTAATATACAGCTGGTGCTCTGGATACCCTAAACAAATATACTTCATAATATCTAAAAGAAAGGGCAGGTCAAGAGCTGGATACACATCACATAGTCCTTCCTAATCTGGGGTTCTGGAAAGGCAGTGTGGTCATATAGAGGGTGAGGGGAAGGAACAGAAATGATGTGGCTACATAACAGCCAAGAGGTGAGAGAGTCCCAGTGTCTATGCTAAGTAAGAAACAAGCTGTGGGTCAGTCCATGAGAGAGAACACCACTCAGCCTCAGCAGGGAGGAAGTCTGCCACATGCTACCACAGAGATGGATGTTGTGCCAAGCAATAAGCTACTCACGAAAGGACAAGTCCTGTGGTAATCCATTTATATGAGGGCCCCAGAGTCCTTGGCTCTATAAAGACAGGCAGTAGAAGGTGGATGTTAGTGACTGGGGTAAGGAGTCAGTGTTAATGGGATGGACAATGCTGGCAGCTGTACAGCACTGTGACTATGTGTACTGTACCAAGTAATCCTGAGAAAGGATTCCAAAGACAGAGAGCCTGGCTGTCATCACAGCCTAACCCTTGTCCTCCTGTCTGTCTCCATTAGGAGACTTTAGACAGCACCAGACCACCTAGAGAATCCTAAATGCCATCTCATCACAAGACTCTTAATTCCACTTGCAAAGTGTCTTCTGTACTATATGGTCACAGGACTCCAGGGTCAGCACAGTGATATTAACACAAGGCATCACACATGACAAGTAAATGATTGGTACATGATTCTCAGAGAGGGATTCAGGAGCTATCTCTGCCATTGTGTGGAATCGCCATTAAACCTCTTTACTTTGAGGACTAGAGTCTTAGTTTGGGTTTCCATTGCTATAATGAAACACCAAGACCAAAAAGGAAGTTGGGGAAGAAAGGGCTTATTTGGCTTATCATATCACTGTTCATTACTGAAGAAAGTCAGGACAGGACCTCAAACAGGACAGAACCTGGAGGCAGGCACTGATGCAGAGGCCATGGAGGGGTGCTGCTCACTGGCCTGCTCCACATGGCTTGCTCAGTCTGCTTTCTTTTTTAAAAAAAATATTCATTTTTATTATTTTTATGTGAATTGGTATTTTGCATGCATGTATAACTGTGCAAGGGTGTCAGATCCTGGAATTACAGACAGTTGTTAGCTGCCATGTGGATGCTGGGAATTGAACTCAGGTCCTCCAGAAGAACAGTCAGTGCTCTTAACTGCTGAGCCATCTCTCCAGCCCTCAGTCTGCTTTCTTATAGAACCCAGGACCACTGGCCCAGGGATGACACTACCCACAATGGACTGGACTCTTCTCCATTGATCGGTAGTTGAGAAAATGCCTTACAGCTGGATCTCATGGAGGCATTTCCTCAGCTGAGGCTCTTTCTTCTCTGATGGCCAGCTGACACACAAAACCAGCCAGTACAGCTAGTAATTAAAGAGGGGAGGGTGTCTTTGGAAGGAATTATATTTCTGGGTGCACAACTAGCCCACCCTGGTGATGATCAAATTCCACTTTGAAATTGAGGCTAAAATGAATAAATCAAGAAATAAGGTGAAGGGTGGCGGCAGCTCCTAGCATTTAGGAGGTAAAGACAGGTTGATCTCTGTGAGTTTGAGGCCAGCCTGACCTACAGAGCAAGTTTCAGGACAGCCAGAACAGTTACACAGGAATTTTTTTTTAAAAAAAAAAAAAGAAAGAAGGAAGGAAGGAGAGAAGGAGAGAGAGAGGGAGGATATATAGTCCAGGATGTTGAGGGGGGGTGACAGGATGGGTGGGGACAGATGTTTACAAGGGGCCCAAAGTCCCTAGGTGCATGGAGGAGGGGGAGGAGGAGGAGGAAGAGGAGGAGGAGGAGGAGGAGGAGGAGGAGCTGCTTCTTATAGCCATCTTGTGGTGATTAAAGAAAAATGTAACTAACGGCCATTTGGCCAATTCTAATGGGGATCCAGAAACCTCCAGGCAATATAAATCACAATGGTGCCAACATCAGGCAAGTTTGGTCCAGTAGACCTCAGACCCAGAGTTCTGTTTACAAAGATACATAGTTAGAGAAGAAGCTGTCCCTCCATGAAGAGGTCACCAGATACTTGCAGCCAGAAAACATTACACTTGGCCAGAGGCTGTCATTTAGCTACTGTGTTCTCAGCTGGGAGCAGCACATACTATACCACCCTGGTTCTGTGGGTCAGTACCAGATACGATCAGTAAACACTTATGAACCAAATGTCAGGTTCTCACAGGGGGACCCTGATTCCATGACAGTCAGGGATCCCAGGAAAACAGAACACAGCCCATGCAGTACACAGGTACAGGAGAGGGTTTTCTGGGGAAATGGTGGCTGATGAAGTCTATGTCCCCCAACAGGTCAAGTGCAGGAGGAGACCTTGGGTGCTACAGAGAGACCCAACCCATGTCTAAAGGCCTCTATGTTAAATCCCTTCGGTTTCTATTTTTGACTCTACTCCCATGGGTGACTAAAACACCCATAATCTGCACATCAGGCAGATGCTGTCTCAGTGAACCCCAACCTGGTCCTTTGCCTCTCTCTTTTATTATGGATACTTCTGAGTGCATTTCAGAATCACTTTTCTCTCTTTCAAATCCTCCAGAGAACCACACCTTCAAGGTAACATATAGACTTAGTCTCTGGTCCCAGGAACAGGCCATAGACATGCTTTGAAGGTTTTTGTTCAGTGACCCTGGGACAGGATTTCAGGTAGACGCATTAGCTGTATGGGTGGCCCCTTGACTCTCCAGTGAACCCCATCTCCTGTCAAAAGGATGCAGGTGGCTGTGAGGCAAGCCATGTGTCACAGTGGTACTGCAGGAAAGGGGCAGGTATCTCAGTTGTTATCTGGAGCCTGGGAGGGCAGAAACAACCTTGGTATCTGTGGGTGGGAACTGCCTAGCCCAACCACATCTTCCTCTGAAGACATTACAGCTACTGCAGGCTCAAGAGGGACCCTCCAAATGGAGACATAGGTCAAGCTCCCCTTCCCATGCTGGGCCTATGCAAATTAATCAAGTTTGTGAGGCCTTTGTGTCAGGGCTTTGAGGACAAGAGAGCTCTATCTTCCTGGGGGTAGTACCCAGGGGGCACTTGCTGAAGAGCTTCTTGAGGGTGGAAGGGGCATATGGGTAGAGAGACAGAGCAAGACAAGAGCCCTCACGGGCCAGACCCTGAAGGTGTGGCTCTGCCCACATCAAAGCAACAGATAATGAATAAGGGAACTTCTGGGCTCTGAACCTCACCATGCAGTTCCCCAGACTGGCTCTGCTCCTAGGGATCTCTCTGCCTCTGGGTGTCCAAGAACTTCATGGGGCTCAAGACCCGGGCACAGTACCCTGGAACCTGTATAGCTGAGATCTGTCTGGACTTGCTAGTGGTGGCTTCCCTTCCCAGCACAGCGTGATAAAAAATCCAACGCAAGTTCTTAGCCTGCCTTGAAGCACCTTCACCCACCCTACCAACTAATCATGGTCTCTGGATGATTCCAGAGAGGACCATCATCTCCACCCCAACCTGGATCATCATCTCCACCCCAACCCCCACACTAGCCCTTTGGATTCTGTTTTATGCTAATTCAGGAGGGATCTAATTTTGAGTCATGCAAGCGAGTCACTAGAATGTGGGCATAGAATAGAACATGGGCTTAGAGGGCCAAGCAACGTGTCTATCAGTGTTGGCTCAGAGGATGAATGAGGCATTCGGCTCCTGGAGATGCCAGATTCATCTCAGGGTATCTGGCATCTCAGGCCCAGGCATGGAGAAAATAACTAGTCTCCTTATGGTATATGACTTATGTGATGAGAAAAACTGTCTTATATGAATGTGGACATGGGCCCAGGGTGCTCCTCAGCACCCATAGTCCCCCAAGGTGATGGCCATCCTCTCTCAGCTCACAAATGTACTCGTACTGACACCTCTCATTGCCACTGTGTTCTAGTCCCTTTATCCTAGCCCATCTGTTGGTCCTCCTTGTTTGTAGCTTCCCAGGGCCCATGCTCTAGGGCAGTGGCCCAAGTCCCAGAGACCATGACCAGGCAGGGATACCAGAGGAGGAAAGTGTAGCTTGTAGCTGCTAGCCCTGGGGCTACAACTCTCTATTTTCTGCCCTTTGCTCCAGGGCTCACCTCCCAGGTTCTGTTCTTTGTTATGTACCCCTGGGGATAGCAGGGGGACAAATCAGGTAACCCCCTGCATAGCTAAGTGTGGAACCATAAGGGAATCTGGCCCCAGGAAAATCTCAGCCTGTATCTCACTCGGAACACCGAGAGTACCTGGAACATTCCAGAACCTTACAGATCCCATCCTCACTCTGCTCAAACAGAACTTGATTCAGTAATATAGGAGGCGCAAGAGGGTTTCATAGGGCACAGAAAGATGGAGTGCACACTGGCATCAGGGACAGCTCGGGAGTCCAGGGAGCAGGCTCTTCTGACTTGGATGACCCACTCACCACACTTGAGCACTCCAGCGCAAAGGAGGGTGCAGAGAAAGTCAGGGCAGCAGCACCAGGCCCTGCCTTGCCCATCTGTCAGGGAAGCATGCAAACGGCATTTTAAATGTAAGTCCCCATGGGACGCAGCACCACCTGATGTTTTCCTGGGCTCAGAAGCTTTGGGCGTGATCAAAGCCTAGAAACCCAGTGTCAGCTAGTAGAGCAGAAGCACTCAGCTGCTCCAGGGTCACACTGTCTCTCCAGTCTGATCCCACCCAGGATATCATCATCCTTGGACTGTCCTTTGCTGTGACAGCTCCCATCTCCTGTCCCATACGTTCCCTCGAAACTGCTATCTGCAGGTATGACACTCCAGCTGACTGCATAGCTCAAACCTCAAGCATGGTGGGGATGCTCCAGGCCTTTCTGGGGTTCCCATTCCAGGAGGATACAATCTCAGATCCTGTGCTCCAGCCCTCCCTGTCCTGATGAGGACTGTTACATCAGTCTCTATCACCAGTAGATCCTTCTTGAACCCTTTCTGTCCTGGAATCTCAGCCAGGCATGACCTCCATATTCCACCCACTATTACTTTGGTTCAAGCCAGGCCACACCCTCCATCCTGCCTTTTTAGATACCCTTCCCATTTTAGATACCCAATGCCTGGTCCCCTTATGTGGGTCACCCTGGGATCCACAAGGGCTCCTATTCAAGACCCAAGGAACCCCAAAAGAGAACCAGCGTGCCCCTAATCCCTCTTTCTATCCTGGAGCTGCCCTTGAGGATGCATGTGCAAACTCTGGTCCTTGGGTCCTCTGAGCACCTGGTGCTTGTTCAAGGTACAGATAGTAGGCTACTTGTCCTGGAAGGAATATCCAGAGAGTGGGGTGCAGCAGGGCTGCCCAGCAGAAGCAGACTTGGAGGTTCGGGTTCAGAATAGTGATTCACAGTAGAATGAGCAGAAGTAGGGTCAGGGTGGGGAAAAGAACAGGGTGTGGGGGTTTGGGATGTGGAGCCAGGCTCTGGCCCTGAGGGCATGCACATTCAAGAGTGGATGGGGAGGGCGCTTAGTCTTGCTGATCCTGGTGGAATTCTCCACACCCTGCCCAGCTCCCCTCCATCAGCAGCACTACCCAGCCCAGCTCTACAGTCATTAACAGTTGCAGTGAGCCATTCTGAGTGCAGGGCTATCCCTGGAGGCACCATTCCTGAAGCTCTCTGCCTGAAGACCTGGGTGAGGACCTGCATCTCATGAGAAGGATCCAGCCCAGTCCCCAAAGAGCAATTTGACTCACTTCAGGAACTGAAGTGAGGAAGGAGCACCACAGCCTTTATGCTCTCATAAGTGCCCCTCTGCCCTGGCAACAAAAGCAATCCCAGTATCTCCATTTTGGGGGTTATGTCAGAAAATACTCAGTGCTGTTGCCTCAGAGAAGTGAGCTGAAATATATTCCATTATCTGAGAGCTAGGAACAGCCTAGATGGGGCCTGCTCTGGCCTGCCATCTGCAGCAGCACTTGGAATCCTGAAGACTTTCCCCCAGGTCTGAAATGAGCAGGATAATCCAGTAACAAACCTGCTTTCACCTGCCTGGAGCCCAGCCAGTGGTCACCTGCTAGGTCCCATCTCACTCTGATTGGCTATTCTGAGCAGCTGGATATTGCCTTGTACATCTTGCAGACAAAGCCCCAGTGGTGATGCTGAAGCCTGGATTTTCTCTTATAGACCAAGGACAAGACCCTGAAATTCAAACACTACTACAACACCACAGCCTAAGGCTTCTTGTGCCATCTTCTCAGGGGTTTTCACCCATTCAGAGGGAGGGTCTGAGTCTGCACCCCCTAGATCAGAATCTATCTGGGGTGGTTCTGGGTGGAGAGGGCACCCAACCTCCTTCAGACGCCCTGGACTCCTGGAGCTAGAACAATAAGATGTCATAAGGAGGAAGGGGCCCAGAACCTTGGATGTGGCATGATCCACTGAGCTCTTCTGACTGATGCTCCCCACAGGACCCCAGGACTCAGACCCGGTCCAGAAGAAGAGAGTTTATCCAGGGTTACATGGGTTCCCAGTGTGGGTGAGATCTCAGCTCTGCCCCTCATGGGCTGTGTGCGGTAGTCAGTATCCTCAAGTGTGGCCAGGCTGGCAGTATAGCCTCATTTGCCCATGTGGGTGGCTGAGCACCTCCCTGTCAAGGTCTCTGAAGCTGTGGTGACTCACAAGTGGCTTTATTTCTCTGGAGAACAGTAAACCCACATGGCTCTTCCTGCCTGCTTACAGCCTTCCAGGAATTGGGGGCAGA
The DNA here is from genome assembly GCA_004025045.1 of Sigmodon hispidus. Taxonomy (NCBI): domain Eukaryota; kingdom Metazoa; phylum Chordata; class Mammalia; order Rodentia; family Cricetidae; genus Sigmodon; species Sigmodon hispidus. The sequence continues at coordinate 159,961 of PVIH01001351.1, forward strand.
TTCCCCCACTGTTGCCCTGCAGAGTTGGCTATGAGTCAAGACTGGGGCATGGGGAGAGTGGGGTGAGACTAACTTCTAATCTGAACCTGTTCTGTACTGGGGCAGCTCACACTTACCTCAGATACTTCCCTGACTGAGACTTCTGCCCTGGGCCTTGGGGGAGTTCGAGGCTGCACTATCCTGGCACAAGAGCCCATAGTCTGTAGCATAAGCCCTCATTCCAGGATCCTACTCCATAGAAGTCCTAAGAGTAAGTGGGGCAGATGGAGCCTGCTCTTCCTTTGTGCCCTAGACTAAGCAGCCCTAGACAGATGGCACAGCTGCCTGTGAAGTCCCCAGTCCCGTCCTTCACTTTGAGAACCAGTGATAGTGCAGAAAAAAGAGAGCCAGGCATGGAGGATGAGGAGACCAGGGACAAGGCTCCTCGTGTGGGAGAGGTGGCAGGGCCATTGGGCCAGCTTCCAAGCAGCAGGAGGGACCTTCCAACGCCTCTTCTCCAGACCCTTCAGCTGAAGTGTGTGCTCAGACCTGGGTCTATGTATAACACAGGGCTCAGGTGCTCTGGGCCAAATCTCAGCCTACAGTTTCTTGTGTCACCTGCCTGTTATGAGAACTGGAGGCTAAAGGGACAGAATTTGGAAGTCATGAGAGGCCAGACTCATCCACTCTCTGCAGCTGATAAGAAAACAGATCCATGAGACAGAGGTGGCCTGAAAGATAAGGGGGTGATGTGGAAGGGGAGGGAGATCTTTCAGGATGATGGCTGTGTTCTGATTTCTGAAAGTCGAGGGATGTAACCCTCTGGTTATGGTCAACTTTACTGTTTTAAAATTTATGTTTTATGTATTTCATAATTAAGTCCCATGGCACTGAGCAAAGTGCCAAGGACCTGATGGCAGTTTTTTTTTTTAACCTCCCTAGGGCAGAAGACAATTGCCAGACAGACTATGGCTGCCACCCTATGGCTGACAACAAAATCTTACTATCTGTGCCTGGAAAGGGAGGCATGCAGCCTTTCAGTTACATCAACCACAGCCGCTGGCATCTGTTGAGTCAGGCCCCAGGCACTCCAGGAGACAGATGCTGCTTTTTACCCAGCACTGGGAGAATCTTCTACAGCTGCTATTTTCCGGAATTCATCAAATCCCAGTGGAGCAGGCACCCAGGAAGGAGGGGGCGCTGTCTTAAGATGTCAGGCACAGGAAATCGGAAACATAGAAGCCGTGGACCTGCCTTGCAAGGGTCCCAGGAGGAGAAGAGTCCCCACCTATGGATGGCAGGGTCATGACAACCATCATCTCCTGTCTGAGCAGACATTGCTAACTAGACCACTAACCAGGGCATCCTTCTTAGACAGGCTTGTCTGTTATGGCAGCACTTGGCTCAAAAAACAAGAAAGCACAAAATTTAAGAGCTCCTCTAAGCCAGGAGCAGTGGCACACAACTGCACTTAAGAAATTGAAGCAGGAAGATAAAGAGTCAAATAAAGCCCGGATTACACAGCAAAAGACAAATGAAGAAACACGCCTGTACAGGACTCAGATTCCTTGGTTCTAATCAGTGAGCACACACACACACACACACACACACACACACACACACACTTTGCTCTGTATGACTGATGGTTCTGAACACCAGGGGACATAGTTTCAGTAGGCAAAGCAACTGCCCATCAAGATCATTCTTCACATGCACTCTAGCTCTGCACACATAGTCCCTACACGCTGACCTACTCACAAAAAATGATTTATTTTTCAGCGTGATTTCAGCAGTTGGTTGTTTTAAGTGCTCAGTGTGTGTCCTGACAATTTGGAGGCTAGTGTACTTTCTGTTCTAACGCAAGTGCTTGCATTGTTTGGGGGAAATTGCATCCCAGTCCAGGGTTGGGGGTGATACAGCCTTGGGAAGGTGACACTCAAACGTAGAAGTTCCTGATATAAGCCTTTTCCTCTCCAGCCAGCCCCGAGTCCTTCACCATCTTCTCTTGCTGGTGTGAAAGCACCTCCCCTGAGGCTGACAGCGAGAACACTAGTGTTTACCCAAGACAGTTATTTGGGGAAAAGGCAGAAAGAGATATTTCTTTCCGGCTTCTTGCCAAGCCCTTCCACTTATGAGTTAGGCTCATTCTGTTTTTCTCTGCTTAAAGCACAGAGGGGAAATTAAGGTGAGGGAACGTCATAACACCTTCACTGTGAAAATGTGACCGCTCTAAAAATGAGCCTGAAGGACGTTGACCCCTAGTGACTGCCTGCTTCGCTGCGGGGTTCTGGGGCTCCGCGGCCTTAGTTTAACCGGTTCTGGCTGGTCCCCAAATCAGCGGTGCGCTGGTGTTGGGGCTAAAAGAGGGTGCGCACGGGGAGACAGAGCTAGCTCCCTACTCTATCCCCAACCCCCACCCCGCGGGACTCAGCCTCGGAGCCTGCTTGCATCGGCGTCCGCATTCCGCTCCAGGCCCCTGCAGGAAGATGCGCCCCCATCCCAGACCACCCAAAACTTCTCCCCAGAAAACTGGGAAAGTTGAAGGGCGCTGCGCGGCGGCGGTGAGGGTGGGGGTAGGTGGGTGAGTGGGTGGTAGCGGGGCTCAGCACCTTGGACAGCTCCATCGCTTACCTATCATCGTTCGCGAATGGCTGGTCGCCCAGAAGCAGGTCACGAAATCGGTACCGCGGAGGCAAGGGCAGCACCTCCGTGTCCCGGTCGCTCATTGTTGAGACTGGCGGCTTCCAGGAGCAGTTCCTGCGGCCCACTTTCCCCGCGCAGGGCCGCCTGACTGCACACGGCAGCACCCCCTCACCGCCCGCTCCCTTGCTGGACGCGCACAGACCCCCACTAGCGGCTTCGGGGCCTCCGCGACCCCCTGGGGGGCGGGACAAGTACCTGCAGGGGGCGGGGCTGAGGGCGGGGCTAGACAGGGGCGGGTCGCCTTCCGGGTCCTCTGGGCCCTGCAGGAGGCTATTTTCCTGCCACCCCAGGAATGCGTGGGTATTTGGAGACAAGAGTGGTCATGGCTACCTCTAGAACAGCCTCTACGAAGGTCCTTGATCTTCCTTGGGTTGGCGTGGGAGCCCTCCTCTTCTCTGGACCTTGGCCAGGCAAGCCTCTCCGCCTCCACAGTCAGCTCCAAGGCCATTTGCTCAGCTTTCTTCAGGTTCTGGAGCTCCGTCTCCACCCTCAAGGATTCCTTTCAGCCTCTTACTACAAGGTGGCAAGAGGTAGTTTAAGAGGAGACTCTTTAGGACCAACAAATCAGAACAGATGAGATCCACGACTCTGGGCTTCCACAGGCTCCCATCCTAATCATGGGAGTCACTGATACGAGTGACATGTAGAGCATGGGGGTGGGCAGCCTTTGTGCACCAGGAAGGTCCCCAGTGGCCTGAAGTCTTTCCACCCTTTTCCTGTCTTTTTCTCCCTCCATATCCATATTCACCTGCACTCACTCACCATACACAGCACCTGGAAAGTGGCCAGCAGAGTCTCCCAGGCTCAGTTCTCTGCCTCCCGGGACAGCATGCCGGGCACATCTATCTGGAAGCCCAAGAACCCATAACTACCTGTAGAAACCTCAGCCTACAGCGTTGGATCCTGTAAGCAGTTTACGTATACCTAGAGAGCACAGACTCACACCCACTGCATGCATGCCTTGATGAGCTGTGGGCCTTGGCACACAAGTGGAGGACTGTGGTCCACTGGGCTCCTGACCTAACCAGTGTCTTGTGCTTCTTGTGCCTCGGTATGGCAGAGCTTCTAGGGAGGCTTCAGCTCCAAGTCATTCTCAGTCTAGCCTTACAGCAGCCCATGGTAGGATGCAGGAGTGGAATGATTAATCTCCAACTCTCAGACTGAGCAGCACCCCGGCTTGGCTCAGCCAAGAGCAAAGAGCCCAAGAATGCAGCCAGTTCACACTTAAATACTCAGCACTAGCCTCCTGGGATCAGTTAGGCTTCTCTAAATAAGAACGGAGGGGAAGGGGTTTGTCCTGTGTTTGTTTAAAGTAGGTCACAGGTTGGGTGATTGGCATAAGGGCAGAAGAGGAAGGAGACATTCACTTCAGGCAGGGGTTGGAATTTTTCATTGTCAAGTTGGGAAGAGTGTATGTACTTCCTGGGCCCTCTCCACCCCCAGACTATCATCAAGCAGATATGTATGGGTACCCCTCCTTCTGGAAGTGTGGGGGGGGGTTGCTCAGTGACTGTCTCAGGCCATGGCTGCCAGTGACAACACTCATGTGTTTTTCAGGTCACAGATTCAGTCTCCAGGATCTGGCAGCACTTGAAAAATAACATTTTCCTAATTGCATCAGTGGAGTTGCTTGTTTTTTCTTAGTCACAAGCTGGCTAGGCCTGGGGAGGTGCTGGCAGGTGGGGAGCCATGTGGCCGAGGGTCAGGGCTGTATTTCTTTTGGCAAGCCTTCCAGGGACCACCAAGTTCCTCGGAGCAGCTTTCTCTGCTGTCCTGACCTTCTGGACACTTTTGAGTTTTTTCTCCTGGCCTCAAGATCCTGCAGGAGCTGGGGAAGAACCTCTGTTTACTTCAGGCAGCCCCAGGGGGAAAAATGAACCTGGAGTCCAGAGACCTGGCCCCACCCCATCTAGCTGTGGTTTGGGGTGAGTGACAAGGGCATGCTGTCCTTGCATGCTGCCTTGGAATGCTGCTGCATGAGTGAGCAGGCAATGTGAGTGGGTATTCCACAGACCTCCTGGCACGGTTTTCCTTCCTGTTCCCTCAGCAGTGCCTACCTCTTCTACACTCTATGAACTTGAACATGACTGTTACACAGGCTAAAGGCCCCAGAGCTTCTTGGAAGAATGCCCATGGTAGGGGAGATGGGGTTGAAATTCTGTTCACTGCATGGTCTGGGCACTGGAAACAGTGTGGGTCTCATACATATTGGGAAGAATTTGGGAACATGCAGGGCAGGCAACTAGGGCATTTTGTAAAGGTGGGAGCGAGAACATGGCTCTGGCCCAGCTACCATGATTCAAGGAGGTTCATTTCCTAATGTGCTTTCCATTCCTTCCCTGGTGAGCCCAGGAGAGCCCAGGAGGCAGCTGGGATTCAGAATTCATCTTTATTATTTATCTTCTGTAAGATAGCTGTGTCAGTGATCTGCCTGTCTATAATAATTCAATGTTTTATGGCTCAGAGAAGTTGCTCACATCTCAGGCCCCAAGCCCATTCTTAAGGTATGAAGTTCAACTTGTGAGACTCAGAGCCCACCCAAACCCCACCCTACGTGAAAGCAGAGCCAGCAAGGGATACTATTGCTCTCCCAAGAAAGCCTGTTAGCTCTGCCTGACACCTACCTGCTCCTTTCAGGAATCAGTGATGGTCAAGGGTTCTAAGTTCTTGGGTAGGTAGCCTTAAGCAAATTCCTTCACCTGATTCTTAGTTTTTTCATCTGAAAATGATGTATCCATATTGTTTGTCCTCACAGGGCCACTGTAGAATAGTAGAACAGTGACAAGGTGGTAAACATGAATTGCTCTGTGCAGTGCTATTGAAGGGCAAAAATTCCTGGTTTGGGACAGAGCTCAGTGGGGCCTCAGGGACAATCTATCCAGGTCATTTGGAAGACCATATGAAGAGCTTAGTGAAGTCACCAGCCGAGGTGGTCACCCAGAGAGAACAAGGACAAAGGGGACACAGCCCAGCATTCACAACAAAACAGGCACTCACTGTGCTACATGAAATCATGTCCTGACTCTGAAGCCTTCTCAGCAGCTGTGCTCAGTGCTAGGTGCCTCCAGGAGCCACATGTTAGCGGAGAATGAGAGCATCCCCAAGCAGAACTGTTACCATTTTTTTTTTAACAAGGTGAGGGCATATGGTTTCAAGAGTGTAAGAAGTTCAGGGATGCTCCATGGCTGAGACAGGGATTGCTGATGCTACAACCATCCTGATATCATAACTAAGTGCCTGGCAAAGCAACTTAAGTGAGGGAGGCTCGCTATGTCTCACAGTCAAAGGGTACAACCCATCATGGTGGAGACGACATGGTTGCAGAAGGAAGACTCGATATGTCTCACAGTCGAAGGGTACAGCCCATCATGGTGGAGACGACATGGATGCAGGACAGTAGGGCAGCTGCTCACATGGCATCCACATGTTGGTGCTGAGTTCACTTTTTTATTCAGTCTGAGCTCCTAGCCCATGGAATCTTGCTGCCCACACTTAGGGTGGCATTCCCATCTCAGTTAGCTTAATCAAGAAACTCTTTCAAAGACACACCCAGAGAGTTGTCTCCTAGGTGACTCCAGATTCTGTTGAGTTAACAACCAATATTAACCATCACAGGTCTACTCCTTACCAGTTTGACCTCTAGACATATCACTTTAAAGCTACAAAACTTTCTCCTCTTGTCTCTGTAAGCTTATAACTGTTTAATGATGTAAAATAGATTTATTTCATCTCTAGAAGTCCCCATAGTATTTAATAGTTCGAAACTATTTAAAAGCTTAAGTTTTATTTGAGACTCAAGGCAAACTTTTCTTTAAACATTTATTTATTTATATATTTTTTGCCTTGGTGTTTGCCTGGAACTGGAACTACAGACAGTTGTGAGCTGCCATGTGGGTGCTGGGAATTGAACCCCAGTCTTCTGGAAGAGCAGTCAGTGCTCTTAACTGCTGAGCCATCTCTCCAGCCCCTCAAAGAAAACTTTTAACAGTGAGCTCCTTTAAAATAAAAAGAAAGTTATATGCTTGCACTATACAATGGCATACAGTAGACATTCCCATTCCAAAAAGGAGGGATGCGGGCATAACAAGGAGCAATCAGACTAAAATGAGTCTGAAAGCCAGCTGGGGAAACACCAAATCTTGTTGGGCATCTGAGGCTCATAATGGTGTCAGTTGCAGTCCATAGGTAGTCCCGACTTCCAGCTCTGCTGTCTCTAACACACATTGTCTCTGTCTTCCCACAGCTAATTTCCTATGGTACTGGCATCTCTAGCATCCTGAGGTATCCACTGCAGCTCAAGTTTCACCTTCATGCTTTCATGCAATTCTCTCAATGTGGTGGTTTGAGTGGTAGACTCCCCCATAGACTCAAGTGTTGAAATACTTGGCCTATAGGGAGTGGTACTATTAGGAAGTGTGGCCTTGTTGGAGTAGGTGTGGCCTCATTGGGGAAAGTGTGTCAGTTTTGAGGTCTTATATGTTATACATAGTGTGGAGGACAGTTCACTTCCTGTTGCCCACAGATCAACATGTAGAACACTAAGCAGCACCATGTCTGCCTGCACACTACCCTCCTTCCCATCGTGAAGATAATGGACTAAACCTCTGAAACTGTAGGCAAGCCCTAATTAAATGTTTTTCATTGTAAGAGCTGTCATTGTTATGATGTCTCTTCACAGCACTGGAAACCCTAAGATAGAAGTTGGTACCAGAAGTGAGATTTGCTGTGATAAGTCTGACCATATTTTTTGGACTTTGGTTAGAAAAGCAGTGAAATGCTTTAAGCACTGGGCCATACTAGTAGAAGCATGGAAGCCAGCGGAGCTGAGGGTGACTTGACCTGTGAGGACCTGGATCAAGTGGTTTCACATGAGAAGGATATTAGTATGTTGCCTAGAAATTATTCTTATGATTTTTTGGCAAAGAATGTGGCTGATTTTTGCCTTTGTCTGGAGAGTCTGCCTGAGGCTAAAGTGAAAAGATTTAGATTAATTCTGTTGGCAGAAGAAATCTCAAAACAGCCTAGTATTGACTTTCATGTGGTTGTTAGTAATCACTCTTATAAAGATCTATAATGAAAAGGAGCAAGTTGAGAAAGGAAAGTTACAAAATGTACAATTTGAGAAGAAAAAAAGTACCAGGAAATAGAATGTAGTTGAGTCCAGCATTCAAAAAGATAAACAGATTAAAGAAAATTATGATGTTAAATGGAATAAAGGGAGTGGTGACCTCAGGGCAAGACCCTATCCAGTTAAATTTCCAACTTGTGAAAATAAATTTGTAGAGAGCTGCATGCAGCCACGCCTTAAAGATGGCGCTGGCTTCCGCCCTCTGCCTTCCACATGGTGAGTGCTCTCAGTGACAAACTACTCCATAATTGGCTAAGGCTAAGAATCTGGCTTGCTTACGTACCTGGGCCTATCGGTAGGACCCACGTCGCGTACTGGGGTTGGCTGCCCAGAGGCTATTTGGGCTGTGGGTGGGTTTCCCCGTGGTCGTAGTCATAAGTCAGAATCAGCCATCATCAGAAGTCAGAAATCAAGGTTCTTGAATAAAACTGCTGAAAGAAAAGCCTGGTGTCGCATCTTCCTTGCTGGATGAGGTGGCTCGTGACATAAATTAAAGAAAATTCCAGAGGCAGAGGGAGAGACAGGAAGATCTTTGAGTTTCAGGCTAGCCTGATCCACAGATCCAGTTTCAGGACAAACAACCTTGGGCAGTGAAGGAAACCATGGAAAACAGAAATCTGGTGAGGATACAGTTGAAAGAGGGGTACCATGTTCCAACCCCAGAAAGCAACAGAATTGGCAGCTTTGGCCCTGTGGTTCTGGATTTAAAGTCAAGAATAGAGGAAAAGGGAGTCTCCCTCCATGAGTAAGGAAAGCTGCTAAAACCAGGTGTTTAGCAGGGGTGTCCCTGCTTGGAAGCCCAGAGAGGTCATTGTGTTTAGCTATGATGGTGAATCCTGGGATGCTGGAGATGACAGAGCTGTGAGATACACATCAAGGAGAGCTGCTAACAGGGAGCAGAACCAGTCCAAGAGAAAGAAGTGTGTTACAGTCAACAAAGTTGAAAGGAGTTGGAGATCTGAAGCATTTTGACATCAGACATGGAGATACAGAGTCTGGAGTTTTCCCAGCTGGTTTTCAGTCTTACTTTGATCCAGTATTTCCTCACTATCCTTGCTTTCCCCATTATAAAATGGTAGTGTATATCCTGTGCCATTATACCCTGGAAGCATATTATCTGCTCTTTTATTTTGACTTTATAGGGGATTCTAGTTAAGAAACTATGGGGACTTTTGGAGTTGGACGATATGCAGTTTTGCACTATGTTACAACTACAAGCCTGTGGGGACGGAAGTGGAATGTGGTGGTTTAAATAGATATAGACCCCATAGACTCATGTGCTTGAGTGCTTGGCCCATAGGGAATGGCACTATTTCTAATTAATTAATTAATTAATTAGTGTTTTACAACCCAGTCACAGTTTCCCCTCTTTTCCTCTCTCCTAGTCCATCATCGACCGTTTCCAGTAAGACTAGGCACCTCCTCCCCCATCAAGACTAGACAAGGCAACTCAGTAGGAGAAAGGGGCCCCAAAAGCAGGCAACAGAGTCAGAGACAAACCTGTTCCCACTGCCAGGAGTCCCATAAGAAGAACAAGCTGCACAACTGCAACATATGTGCAGAGGACCTATGTCAATCCTGTGCAGCTTCCTGCCTATCAGTTCAGTCTCTGTGAGCTCCTATAAGCCCAGGTTAGCTGATTCTGTGGGGTGATTTTTTGTGGTGTCCTTGTGTGGCCCACCGCCCCCCCAGGATTCTCCAATGTCCACCTAATGCTTGGTAGTGGGTCTCTGCATCTGTTTCCATTAATTGCCGGGTGAAGCCTCTCTGATAATAACTGGGCTAGGCATCAATCTATGAGTATAGCAGAATATCATTAAGAATCATTTTATTGACTTTTTTTTGGCCAGTTATGTTTGGGTCTATCCTAGGTCTCTGAGATGTCCAGCCTCTGCGTCCTGTCCCTCTAGGCAGTGTCAGGGATGGGGGTCCCTCTCATGGTATGGGTCTCAAGCTGGACTAGTCATTGGTTGGCCTGGGAGTGGCGCTATTAGGAGGTGTGGCTTTGTTGAAGTAGGTGTGGCCTTGTTAGAGGAAGTGTGTCACTGTGGGGATAGGCTTTGAGGTCTCAAATGCTCAAGTCATGCTCAGTGTGGGGACAGTTCACTTCCTGCTGCCTGCAGATCAACATGTATAACTCTCGGCTCCCTCTCCAGCACCATGTCTGCCTGTATGCTGTTCCACACTATGGTGACAATGAACTAAACCTCAGAAACTGTAAGCCAGCCTCAACTAAATGTTTTCTATCATAAGAGCTGCTGTTGTCATGGTGTCTCTTCACAGCAATAGAAACTACAATGAGGGGGCTGGAGAGATGGCTCAGCAGTTAAAAGCAGTGACTGTTCTTCTGGAGGACCTGAGTTCGATTCCCAGCATTCGCATGGCAGCTAACAACTGTCTGTAATTACAAGATCTGACACCCTTACACAGTTATACATGCAGGCAAAACATCAATTCACATAAAATATAAATAAACAAATAAATGAAAAAGGCTTTCTGTGATACTTTACAAGTGAGTTCTATCTTACCACATAGTGTCTGACCTCAGCAGCTTTCTGGAACCTTGGTGCAAGCCTTGATGACCATCATCTCCCTTCTTTTCTTCCTACATAACCAGTACCACATGGATGATAACGTCAAGTTTTTCTACCCAAGTTCTAGGCCAGGCCCTGCTTAACTCCCAAGATGAGATAGCTGAGAACCTTTCGGGGTATGTCCATAGACCACAGTTGCAAGTTCTGTAACCAGCATGAGATGTAGCCTGCCCCTTCTGAGCCACAGTGCTGGTTCTTTTGTATGTTTGGGTGGTTGATTTTGAGCAGTGACATTCATAGTTAAGGTTCTCTCACTGTGTTTTCACAAGATGGGGCCTCACTGGGAAGACCTTGTCACCCCCCCCCCCATTGTCCCAGGGTGAGGCAGAAGTGGTCTCTCTGAGGATGCTACCCTCTCTAGCATTATCACCCGAGAGCACTTGTCTTGGCTGCAGCGTTAACCCCCCTCCCTCTAAGGGGACATTTGGCAGCTTTTTATGTCACTTGTTAAGATCTCTAATTGTCTAAGGCCTTGGACAGGAGCAGTGAGCAGGAACAATGACGTGGCCGGAAGGCTCTCCTGGGTTTAGATTTCCTCTGCCAAATTAGTTTATTACTTTGAATTACACCCTGTTCAATTCTCAGGACATGGCAGAATGAAATCACATTCTTTGTCAGAATATAATATGAACGGTCCCTCATCCAGTTCAGGGCAGAGTCCCTGTTTCCCTCTGAAACTTTGCTCCACTTTCTGCATTTCTCTGGGCATTTTTATCTTCTACCAGAACAGTGGCGTCTGTCAATAGAATTCTAGAGCTTTTCTGTCCTAAAGCCCAAACGCTTCCACAGTCCTCCTGCAGAGCACATGGCCAGACTCAGCACAGCAGCAGTCCACCTAGGTACAACGTTCTCTATTACTTTTCTTCTTACTGTGTCAAAATCTCTGACAAAGCTAACTTAAGAAAGTTGATTTGGGAATATAGTTGAGGGTAAAGAAGGCATAGCATCAGGGACAGGGGCCCCAGTGTATCTGTAATCAGGAAACTGAGCGATAAGCATTGATGGTTTGAATGAAATGGTCCCCACAGACTCATATGGAGAGGCATGATTGGAGGTGTGGCCTTGCTGGAGTCTAGCAGGCCCCCGGCCTCTCTCCCTGCTGCCTGCAGATCCACATGTAGATTCTCAGCTCCTCTCTAACATGTCTGCCTGGTGAACTTGACTCTGTGTTCTCCTTATCCTACCAAAGGGTCAGGCAAAGGACTGAATGAGATGGGGGGGGGAGAAGAAGGAGGAGGAGGAAGAGGAAGAAGAAGGAGAAGAAGAGAGGAGAGGGGAGGAGAGGGGAGGAGAAGAGGAGAGGGGAGAAACCTCAAAGGCACCAGGCACTCAGTAACCTCTGAATGAGGCACACCAGGAAGCTGCCCACCTTCCCCAGGTACCATGATGCGAGAGTATGGACTGGAAAGGAAGATATTTGGAAGCTGTATCCACAATAGCTATAACCACTTACACAGAAACCCAAGAGGAATCGAAGGGAAATCAATTAGAATAAATCCAGACCACCATCTAAAAGGAGCCAAGCCTCAGGGTACCCACAAACCAGAAGCAAGATCAGCAAGGAGCGAGAGACTAGTGTTGGGAACAGAGCCTTCCAGCAGCAGCCACAGACGACTGAACAAGAGCTCCACCTGCCCCTCCCCGCACATACAGTTTCCTGCAGGTGGCTTGGGAGCTGTTTCTAAGGGGAGGCAGCATCCAGTTCTCAAGGCCCCAAGCCCATCCTCCATCAAATGGGCATGTTCCTCAACTCCAAGAGCACATTATTTTCCCAGCTTCTGGTAGACTATTTCAAAAATTTATCCTGAAGAAAATATGCTTAGGGATGGTCACAAGAGTCACGAGAAAAGATGGAGCAGGGGACTCACCTTGCTCACGATCAACACAGACTTACAGCTGTGATGGCAGCCCTCAGAGGCTGGTGTTCACAAAGACAGGGAGAGCTGAGCCCCCCCCCTGCTGGGGAGAAATGAGCAGGGGGCGAGACCAATCAGCCTGCAGCGGGGTGACACTGCTAGACCCACCCTGAGGGCTAAGGTGATGAGCACCGCACTGCTGTGGGTGGATGCAGACACAGGTGCTGAGGTAATTTACTGACTCCCACTGTTTATTCAGCCCTGAGACTTGTTTTGTTTGGCTGTTGCTCCCTTACCCTTGGCAGGGTCAGTGGTTGAGTTCAGATTCTTAGCTCCACAGCCTGTGCTTTCTATAGTGGCCTGCCACTGGATAGAACGGAATCAAATCAGACCTCCTTCATAGATAGCTTCAAGCCAAGGAAGAGATTGGAATCCAATGAGAGAGACACTAGTATACAGAGGAAGCAGCTGCCCCTCCCCAACAAAGGCACAGAGGAACTGACTCCTAACCTCTTCTGCTCTGGGGTGACATTGTCCACATAAGGGCAGACAAATGACCGAAACAAAATCACCTGGCTGACTGCACAGCCACAGAGAATGAGAAGCAACCCGGCAGAAAGTGACAGGCAGGCTGAGTGGGTGGCTGTCCAAAGATGAGCAAATAATTCAGTAAGGAAATGAAATGAAGTGACATTCTGCCTCCTTAGTGATGATAAAATCACAGGCCAGCAAGACATAGCTGGCAGATAGCATGATGGGAAGCACGAGTGTGTGGACATGCTGGTGTTTTCATCATCACCATCACCACCAGGAGCTGTGCATCATGATGTGTCGGGGGTCCCTTTTACCCTAGAGTATCATGGAGGCATCCTCGCCCCATTCCAGAGGAGGCCTGGGCATGGTTTTTAAATCACAGCTTTATTTATAAGGCCTAATGGTGCAGAAACTTGCCTAGAATAACTCAGGAGTAGTGGAGCAAGCAGGTCGGCCTCCGGCCACTGTGAACTCACAGACCCCTGGAACCCTAGTGAGTCTGCAAGGACACCTTGCTGGAAGCACACAGGTCTCTTAATGGGAGTCCATTAAAAACAAACAACAAAAAGCTAGGCCCAGGAGAGATGGCTCAGAAGGAAAGGGCACATGCCACCAAGCCTGACAACCTCCTGGACCTCCACACACAGATATGCAAGTGTAACTCATGCTGAGTGTGGCAGTGCTCACCTTTAATCCCAGCACTCAGGAAGCAGAAGCAGGCGGATCTGAGTTCGAGGCCATCCTGATCTACAGAGCCAGTTCCAGACCAACCAGACTTACATAGTGAGACCCTGTCTCAACAACAAAAACAAAAGCTAGACACACCTGCTTTCTGAAGACCCTCAAGAGTGAAGGGAATTTCCTTGGATTCTCAGTTTGAATGCAACGCAGAAACTATCTCCATGACTGACATGGTGGGGCCGTAGGTAGTGCCTGATATCACTGATAAACACTTCTCCTCACTTTGCCAGCCAGAGCAGCCATTCCTGGTACCACTCTGGCCTCACGTGGGCCTCAGAGGGAGGCAAGGACTGTACCATAAGGCTAGCACATGAAGCCAGGGGGAAATGTTCTCCCTGCAAGATTCTTCTTAAGAATCTAAAGTGCTTGGTGCTCAAGCTATCCCAAGAGCTTGGATGGGACCATCATCTGTGGGCAGTGTTTCCTCTGATGGGATTCATTCCTTCACTGTTCACAATAGCATCACATTCAAGAACCTTGCAGATCAGTGAATGACAGAGAAGCTGAGATGGGTACATTGCTATATATACAGGGACAGATATGTGCATGTGCATATAGATGTGAATGAAATGTGCATGTGTGTTCTTGCGTGTTCAATATGCACAGGTATAGGCACACGAGTCCATGCATACACATGTGGGTATATGTGTGTGAATATGTGCATTTCTACATGTGTATATTGCAATGGATAGATTTATACATGTGTGGGCATATACAAATGCAAAGCCAGATGTACATATTTTTGTGTGCTTGGATGTGCATCTGCATGTGTGTGCACATGGGCATATACAAGCTTGTGTGTTTATGCATGCATGCCTATATGCTCTTGGGCATTCCCACCAAGCATCTGAGAGAGTCGTGAAAGCAAGCCTGCAGTGTCACTGTGCTGAATGCCGGGCTTGGTGCCCGATGAGTGGGAGGAGCAGAAGCTCTCTGCTGACCACGGCAGAAAGTCTAGCTGCTTCCTGTGCACAGTTAAAATGCCAGAGCTGTTGGAGCTGCTAGGCTACTGGGTAGGCAATGTCCCTAGTGGAGGGGGACTGGTGTCCATGTTAGCCATGGCTGTTCCCTGACATCTCTTGAGGCAACAACTTACCCCAAAGTGAAAGCTCAGAGTTCTCAGATGAGCTGCACTGGGACTGGAGAGTCATCTGAAGTGGCCTGTGGAGGAAGCTTTCTGCATCAACCGATCCGAAGGCAGAGAGAAGGCCTGTTAGCTGCAGGAAGACACAAGCCTTATGTGGGCCTAGGAAACATCATTACTCCTGGTCTTGAATTGATGGTATTGGAAAGGCTAGAAGTCATGAGGAGGGTCAGGACCCTGGAGAGGCATGCACATGACACCCGTCTGGAGATCAGAGGACATCGTTGTGGAGATTTTCTCTCTTTCTGCCATGTGGGTTTTGGGAACTGAACTCAGATAGTTGGGTGTCCTGGTAAGTTTCATGTTAACTTGACATGTTAGTCATTTGGGACAAGGAATCTCAAATGAGAAAATGCTCTCACCAGATAGGCCTGTGGGCAAGCCTATGGGGGCATTTTTCTTAATTGATAATTGTAGGAAGGCCCAAGGTCACTGTAGGAGGTGCCACCAATGGATGATACAAGAAAGCAGGCTGAGCAAGCCACTAGGAGCAAGCCGAGAAGCAGCATTCCTCCATAGCGTCTGCTTCCGTCCATGCCATTGTGTTCTTGGCCTGCTTGAGCTCATACCCTGACTTCCCTCGGTGATGTACTGCTACCTGGAGTATAAATTAAAATAAACATGCTCCTCCTCAAGTCGTTTTTGGTCATTGTGTTTTGTCACAGCATTAGAAACCCTGACCAAGACATTGAACTTGGTGGCAGACGTCATCTCACTAGACTCAAAGGGAGGTTCAAAGGTAAGGGAGCCACAGAACAAGGTCCAACACTGGAGTCTGCTTAACCATACACAGGCTCTTCCTTTTTCTCACTGGCTCTGGTTGTGCCTGGAAAGCTGGCTGCCCTGGGGAATTTGGCCTTATTTGTCTTCAGAGATCAGAAAGACCCAAAGGAGCAGTTGCAAAAGGCAGCAAACTCATAAATCTATCAAATAAAAATCTAAACTAAGGGGGTATTGTAGACTTGGCTATCCTAAAGCTCACTATGTCAACTCACTATCTCCCCACCCCCAAATGATGTTTCCCTTCAGTGAATTTCTTACTTTATATGATGCTATATTTTGGACATAGAACTACACCACACCATCATGGCCCTATATCATAAAGGCTTCGTCCACAGCCTGCGCACTATTAGAAAACAGAACCTTTAAGAATTAGAAGTAGGTCTTTGGGTTTCAGTTAGTTGTGCTATAACAGCAGAAACAGATGGCTGGTCTTGAACTTACAGAGATACACCTGCTTCTGCTTCCTCTGTGCTGGGATTAAAGGCATGGGGTACCCTGCTTGACTCCTAAACTAGTTTTTGAAGATCTTGTCCCTTCTACACCTGGTAAAGCTTATGAAGTTAGAAGATGTGGGGAGGGCTGTGTAGGCCAAGCCTTCCTGTCCAGGAGTCAGTTTCTTCTATATCTGAGTTTGGTGTCTAGGTCGCTGTGTCTTGGGCTCTGGCAGGGTGAAGCTGGTCCAACCTCCCGGAATCTACATGGCAAAAACCTTGATGTTTGAATCCTTCAGACTAGTAATTCCATTCTTAAAAAGCCATGTCATGGAAGCAAGTAGACAGATGTGCCCTAGATGTTTTCTCGCAGAGATGCTTAAAATAACACTGTCCAGATGCTAGGAGGAATGGGAGGTGTTGGCGTAGGCCTGTGACCATGGCTGACCTGTACTTTACTGCCAAGTCTTAAGGCAGATGCTGTCACTTCAACCCCACATGCCAATGTCATTTCCTAGGCTCACACAGTTACCAAGACTGGTGAAAGATGAGCTGGCTGCAGCTCCCAGAGTCCTCCAGGCCCCTCTGCTCCCCCTGCTCCTGGAGATACCCAAGGGGTCACATCCTAAAACCAGAACTCTCTAATGTTACCTTTGTTTCCACAAAGCCATCCTCCTGATCCGTCTCCCCATCTTCCCTGTTCTAGGAGCAGCTATAGTGGGTGCCTCTTGAGAAAGACCCACCCAGAGGCCCAGGGAGTTTCTTCCTTGACCATTTCTCTCCATTTCTTTAAATATATATATATAGTTTTAAAAATTAAAATAGAATCACATCATTTCCTTCTTTTATTCCATCACACTCTTTTCATGTACCCCCTCATTCCCTTTCAAATTCATGACCTCTTTGTTAGTGTTACATATATGTATAAATGATAAATATATAAATATGACATGCTGAGACTTGTATGTATATGACTTTAGGGCTAATCACTTGGTATCAAATGACCAATTAGCGTGCTCATTCCTGGGGAAGACTAATCTTCCCTCTCTCTTAGCAGTCTTTAGTTGTCTGGAGTTGTCTTGGGGTGAGGGCGTGAGATCCCCCTCACGAAAGTATGCGTATGACGATGTCATGTATTTAGGTCCTGAGTAATGTTCAGCCATATTGTGTCTTCTTCCTTTTGAGACAGCTATATTGCAAGACTAGTCTCCAACTCATGGGCTCAAACAATCCTCCTGCCTCAGCCTCCTCCTCTCCTTCCTTCAACCCTCTTCTTTTCTTTTTCTTTCTTTCTTTTTTTTTTTTTTACAGGTTTTTTGTTTTGTTTTGTTTTAAACTTTATTTATTTATTTATTTGCCTTGGTGTTTTGCCTGGAACTGGAACTACAGACAGTTGTTAGCTGCCATGTGGGTGCTGGGAATCGAACCCGGGTCCTCTGGAAGAGCAGACGGTGCTCTTAACCGCTGAGCCATCTCTCCAGCCCCCTTTTATTTTCTTTTTATGTGCGTCTTTTACCTGCATGTCTGTGCACCACGTGAGTGCCTGGTACTTGCGGAGGCAAGAAGAGGGCACCAGGTCCATTGGGACTGGAATTACAGATGGTTATGAACCACTATGTGGGTTCTGGGAATTAAACACAGGTTTGTTGTTGTTTCCTGGAAGAGCAGCTCTTAATCATTAAACCATCTCTCTAGCCCCTCTGTCTTCTCAAACTAACACTGAATACTGTCTTCATTCCCAGAGCCCACCTCTCATGCTCAGCACTGGAGCTGCCTGGCTTCCCTCCCCATCACTACCCACACTCATCGTGAGAGCTTGCTGGTGGGCTACTCCTGGCCACTTCTGGCTCTTACACACCGCTACACCGGGTAAAATCAGACACTTGACGTACATAGGTGTGCAAGGTCACGTAGACTTTCAGTGTTGTTTGGGGCCAGGGAGGCAACTTACCCTTGGTCAGCACCCCTTATCCACATGGACTGTCACACCTAAGAGAAATCCAGATCCAGAACAGTTTACCAGCACAGAGGAAACACCTTCAGTGGTTGGTACCCCTGCAACAAGATCTGAAAATCTCTTTACATCTCTGGAAATCAGGTCAAGAAGCCCAAGGGGAATACACCAAGATACCCTCTGAGGAGATGAATCATGACAACAGAACAGAGTTCTGTCATCCCAGAGAGTCTGTCATCCCAGACTCTCCAAGCAGCATCACTGGTAGATGAAGTAGCACTGTCACTTATGCTGAGTAAGGATGTAGGCTACATCTCGGTTGGCACTGGAATCCTCGGGACCATTCTGTCCCCTGCTCCCATTCTGCCTCCTGAGTTGCTGCTGATGCCCAATGCCTGTGGCCTCCTGAGCTCCCCTAGCTTCAGTTGCAGAGTTGGCTGGATGTTCCTTTTGCCAGCCAGAGCTGCTTATGAGCCCTCAAGAATCTTTCCCATGGGTCCTGGGATGCTTCCTGCTGCCCTGGAGACATCACTTCCTAACAACAGACACAGAGGGCTAGCCAGGCACGTACACTGGCTGGAGGCCAGGATCAAGTTCGTGCTTTTAGTCTTCAGGGCCCAGAGGGTCCCAGGATGGCTAAGATCCAGGTTGTTTAGAACACAGCGTTCCCGGAAAGGTCCCAGCTCTGGTAGGAAACACACTAGAATGGCAGAGAGGAACTCCTGGTTTTAAGACAGTTGGGTGGTGGTGGCGCACACCATTAATCCCAGAACTTGAAAGGCAGAGACAGGCATGTCTCTGTGAGTTCAAGGCCAGCCAGGTCTACAGAGTGAGTTCCAGGGCTACATAGAGAAAAAAACCCTGTCTCACAAAACCAAGGTGGGAGAAAGACAGCATTGTCATGCCTTATCTCTGCCCTAGTGTCTAGTAACCCAGAGGTCCCTGGGGCCTGGGGCCACACAGCAGGGCCTTGAGATGAGGCAGAGAAACAGTAGAAAGCCTCAGAGAGTATGGGGCTCAAGTGTGGAGTTGCCATCAAGAGGCCGAGAGCTCTTCTCCTGGACCCTTACTTTTCAGCTATGAAATCTGGTGTCTGAGCGACATCGTGATGGGGCTGGGAGATATGATCCGGCAGGTCCTGGGGGCGGAATGTCTCGAGACTCCAACTCCCTTGACAAGGGCACTTGTGACTTTCATTTCCCAGCGCCTGCAGAGCAGAGATACTCCCAAGGCCGGGCTGCTCCTCTCTATCTATTGCCACTGTGTCCACATGCCACCCGAGGCCTCTGCGGAGGCCACTGTGTACTGCCAGCCTCGTATCACCCAGGCTCACCTCTTCTTGTCCTCTGTCTGCCCTCCACATGCCCCCTGCTTCACACCAGCCCTCCAGTCCTGAAGGCTCCACCTGCAGGTTTGAGAGCAAATCTCTGCAGGGATAGAGGCCAGGCTCCAATGGGGTCGGGACGGAGGATTTATGACCAGTGCCAGGTAGAAGATGCCACTAGCCCTGGATCTGAAGCCCAGACCTCAAGAACACAGTGAAGGGAGACAGGTTGAATGGCCAGGGTTACATCAAATCATGGAGGTCAGCGGCAGAGGGCCCCAGAACAGCAAGGTCACAGGAACCAGAGAGCCCTCCTGCAGTTACTCTGCCTGACCTGCTCTACCTGATAACTTCAGAGAAGCCAGAAGAGAGCCGAGTGTCGTCTACTTCCCAAGGACACCCCATCTGCCTGCAGAGCACTTACTCCCAGCCACACACTGTCCCCTCCAGAACTTCTAGGAGTGTCCCTGGTCCACGAAGCCCCAGCTAAAGACCTGTATCTTCTCTCAAAATGGTCCTCAAAGGCCAGCTGTACCACCTCTCATTTTATATCGGGGAAACTGAGTCTCCATCAGCAGTGACATCTCCTGCCTGTCTTTCGGTGTGCTTGGCCTCAGCAAAGCAGAGAGACCATGGGTGTGCATCCAACACACCCATGTAGCGCCAACGGGCCTGTCCAAATAAAAGCTCTTCCCCAAGAGCCCTTGCAGAGGATCCTGAGGATGAGAGGTCTGGCACAAGGGATAGGAAATGGTGTTCTGGAGGATGAACCATCTGGGGACCCAGAGAATTCCCACGAGATGGTGCTAACTCCCGTAGGGCGGAGTACAGCAGCCCGTCCCTGGGGGCTCATCAGAAGTGGTCAAACTCGAGAAGGTCGGATGGGTGAGGTCCTCACTGCGTGCCTCGTGCCTGGCGCCCGGCTGCACGCCGGAGCGCAACTGGCATGAAGCAGAACGAGTCGGAAACCGCAATCGCCTCTTTCTTTGCTTTGCCTGAAACACTTACACTGAGTCTTTTTTTCTTCCAGGATTTTGTGTGTGTGTGATTTTGTGTGTGTGTGCGCGCGTGTGTATGCGCGCGCCAGTGCGCTCGGCGTAGGGCAACAACAAAAACCTCGGTAGTCGTGGTTCAGGCGCCTGTCCGCGAGCGCCCCCTGCCGATTGTACCCTTATGGCGTCAGTGTCTGGTCCAAGCTGAGACCTGAAAGGGTGTCAAGGTCTTGATTCTAGGTCCCATGTACACCTTTGCTGGGGCCCACTCACTTCATCACCGAATTTGAAAAGCCTCCTTATCCCGAAAGCCAGAAAGGAGACCTTTAACAGCTAGAAAACCTAATCGTGCTCCAGGACTGTGCGCCCTAACTTGGGTGACTCAAGCTCAAATGGGACATTGGGAAAGAAAGGGGCCTCAGCATTTAAAGCGGGCAAACATCGATGGTACCATGCTGCTACTGTGCCCTGCCAGCTTTCCCTTTCTTACTCCTCTTCCAAAAGTGCTCAGTTGGGCCTGCACCTAGAGCCCCAGTGCCCGAGGAAGGATGCTGCCAGGCTGAGGTGCTGCTCAGACTCCAGCTCAGTCACACGGGAACCTTCCAACAAGTGGGTGCAGTACCACCCTCAGGGGATGCTGGACAACACGCTGGTAGGTGGGGGTATTTACAAAACACCCTGAAACCTTGACTATGATCCTTCTGAGTCCCAGGAGCCTTTGTTAGCCAATGTTTTTAATAGCCATCACCAAACAAATACTACTGTGGCAACGTGGAGTAGGGGACAGGAGAGGCGAAACGCAGTACAGGGGCAGTGATCTGTGCATCACCCATCCCCAGGAGAAGGCCTGCCGGAATGCCCGCATTTCTAGTACCCGTTTCTTACCACTACACATCCCTTCCGGCCTCTCTCTCCTTTTCCATTCCTCCTTCCTGTCCTCCAGTCACCCAAGAAGTATTTGCCAAGGGACTCTTGCAGGCCAAGATGGAGATCTTGACGACCAGCTCCAGATTGGGGGGGGGGGTGTCTCTAAACCTTGGTACTGGCCCAGACAAGGATGCAGGTGGCTAGCACGTTGGTCTGTGGAGACAGTACCCGGCGCTCATGTGGCTTAAATGACATCAGCTCTGTTGTTTGCCAGCAAGTAGAGCCCGCCACATCAGGTAAGGGCTGGCAGGCCTGGTGAGTCGGGGAGGGCAGGTGCCACCGGTTCTGGTGATCCTGTAGCATGGGTGATAACTGTGCACTTGGGAAGAACATCTGCTAAGGAACAATCTTGGAGGGCATGCCTGGACACCCTATATACCTCCGGAAACTGGCCAGGGTCCCATAGGTGTCACCTACACAGTGGCTCAGCTTCCCTCTCGCAACTAGGCTGTGAACTTCTTGAAGGCGGGGCTGGACTCCAAATAGCCCGGAAGGCCACTCCAATGTACTGTCACCTCGACTTTGGGAAGAAGCCAACACCTGGCAAAAGCACACAGGAGGCGGGGCCCCTGGCAGGCCACGCCCCTAGACATCCTCTAGCGACCTGATAGGTGGAAGCATTTTGCTACTTTCTAGCAATTGGGCCCCTGAACCTGGCCTGTAGTCAGGTCATGTGATCCGCAGGCCAGCACGTGGGGGTAGAGGGTCAAACACGAGGAGGGGCGGGGCAAGCCCTGCACGAGGTGGGCAGGATGAGGGGGTGCTGAGCCGCTTGCGCAGAGCGGGCCTGCAGGTGCTGGTTGGATGCAGCGGTCCTGGGGGTGGGCAGAGCGTGGGTGAGAGGGCGGGAGGGCTGGCGTCTGTGGCTTCCTGTTTGTTGCTTCTCTCTTTCCAACTCCGTGCCAATGGCGTCCAGCGGCCACGGGCGGGCCACTGAGGATCGTGGAGTCTCCGGCTTCGGGGGATGCAGGTGAAGCATGGATTGACCGGGCTCTGGGTCGGGTCCCAAGGCCGTTCTTTGTCCAGGGGCTACTTAGTCTTCACCCTGCCTGGCACAGCCGAGCAGAGCGCTCCATCTTGGCATGGAGGGGAGGGGGAAGGGTCGTGAGCTGGCCAGGCCTGCCCACCAAATGCTTTGGTCCTCCATCTGGGGCGCTGGTGGCTTTGGGGGTCACAGGGGGTCTTGGCTCTGTTCTCCGTAGCAGGACCCCTCAGCCTGAGGCTCGAGACAGCTTACAGACCTCAGGCCCCCACACAGTTTCTGTGGCTGCCGCAAATGGTGGCCCCTGCCTTCGGAGGAACGTGATCAGCGAGAGAGAACGCAGGTGAGAGCAGCCTCAGATGGACAGTGCTTCAAATCCTTAAGGAGTTGGGGTGTTTAAGTCTGTGGTTTAAGCAGGAACTCAGCCTTGGGGAAAGAGGGCAGGGCTACTGTGGTCGGAAGCCCTGGTGGTCTACAGTCCACAGACTAGTGTACCTGGTTCCTCTAGCTGGACTCTTAAATTAGATTCCCTGTTCAGCTTAGCAGAACAGAGCTGCCTCGGGGCTGTGCCTCAGCCTAGAGTTATTTATTCTGTGTCGTAGTTCCAGAGGCTCCTTCCTCTGCTGGTGAAGGCTAGACCTTTTTTTGCTTGTCTGGAAACAGGAGGCGGATCTCCTTGAGCTGTGAGCGCCTGCGGGCTCTGCTGCCTCGGTTTGATAACCGGAGGGAGGATATGGCATCTGTGCTCGAGATGACTGTATACTTTCTTCAGCTTGCCCACAGTATGGCTCCTGGCTGGGAACAGCTCTCTGTGAGCTGTGAGCAGGTGAGCCTTGTCAGGCCTCTTCAGTGTATCTAGTATGTGATATCCTTGTTTAGGGGCAACATTGTCCTTGAACCCCATGCTTCAGTGACACGTGTTCTGCATCCTCATGATACATTCAAACCATCCAGTTGGAATTCTCCTGAGAGGGGCAAATGTCCACTGTCTCTTTCCAATAATGCCAGTGTTGGGGTCTCAGGGTCTCCCTCCATATGCCCAAGTCTGGCTGAGAACTCATGCTCAGACGTTTCCTACTCTTTGATCCCAAGCCTGATTCTTGGTCCCTGTACATCTGCCATGCCTGTGCTTGAAGAAAATGCTGTTCTGATTACTTGAGGCCCAGTGGGCAAACCCCTGAGTGGATACACTGACTCAAGAACAGAAGTGTTTGAGGGGTGAAGCCTCAGGCTCTGTGCATCCTTTCCCTCTACTGGACCCAGGCCAAACTCAAGGGAATCCCTGGGAATCCTGGGGTATCTGATGGGAAGCTGGGCTGGCTGAGGGCAACAGCTTTATCACTGTTTTCCCCACCCTGAGCGTCTGGCTGGTTTGTGTGTGTTTGTCCTGCAGGTTCCTCAGCCTTCCCAGGAGATGTGGCACATGTGGCAGAGTGATGTTCTGCAGGTGGCCCTGGCAGATCAGATTGAAGACAGCAAGCCAGACCCCGAGATAGCAAGAGCATCTGGTGCGGCTAGGTTAGTGTCCCTGTGGCCCATTCTTGGGCCTTGGGCTCTGTCTGATCAATAGTATTTAGCTTCATAATGGTACTTAACCCCTCACACACCTTTGACATCACTGTTTGTGCTCAAAAGGTCGTTATGATGGTCCCTTAAGAGCCTGCTGTGACAATATTCCACAGGGTGACCTTGTCAGAAGACTTGGGACACTGGGAAGAGTGGAGGTTACTTGATTCTTCTTCTCTATGGGGCTCTGAATTCCGTTTTAACGTCTTATACTCTTTCAGGGTGCAGGACCCCCCATGCTGTGGGATGCTGGATATGGAGCAGAGCCAAACCATGGAGGAGGTGTCAGAACTGCTGGAGAGACCCTCCTCCCCACTTGGTAAACCCCAGAGCACATTGTCATTCCCTGGGTGGGCCAGGTGACCTCTGACCCTGAAATGGTTGACACTTGCTGAAGGGACAGCCATTCCTGTGCTGAGGTGGCTGTCTCACCTCTGCCTGTGCTGAAATTGGGGTGGCTCAGAGTCCTGCAGCCTTTCCAGCTATCCCTCAGTGCACAGGGTTTTGTTCCCCAATGCTAGGCCCTGGTCAGTAGGGGCCAGTGAGTCACCAGGTGGGGTGCCTCTGGTGAGTTTACACTTTGCTTTCCTGGCTGTTTTCTCTTCCATAATATACATTCACCAGGTCTAGAAGGCTCAGCTGACTGGGCAGGATTTCTAGGGGGTCATGGGGACAGGTCTGAGGGAGGAGCTCCTGATTTGAGCCCATGTGAGTGACCTACGGCCCGCGACTACCTTCTCCAGGAACCTAACCTGACCTGACCTGGGGTTGGACCCTCCCGCTTTGTTCCCTGCTGTTATGTACTTTTGGTTTTCATATGTGCATACTGTAGGACAGTATCCTGGCCTAAACCGTGAAGACTAACCTTTCTTCTTTGCATTCAGAGCCTTCCAGCTTGAGTCCTGGGCTCTCACCCTGGCTTCCTCCCTCATGGCAGTTAGCCACCCCCCAGACAGGCGACATCATTTCTAGTGGGTTGCACCCAATGGGATCCCTGGCCAGGGACACTGAATCTCCGGGCATGCTGCCTGAGGAGGCCAACTTGGTCCTGACATCTGTGCCTGATGCCAGGTGGGTCTCTCTGTCTGTCTGTCTGTCTGTCTGTCTCTTTCTCTCTCTCTCTCTCTCTCTCTCTCTCTCTCTCTCTCTCTCTCTCTCTCTCTCTCTCTCTCTCTCTCTCTGTGTGTGTGTGTGTGTGTATATGTCTGTGTCTGTCAGTCAGTCTGTCAGTGCAGCTGTCACTTGCCTGACTTGAGCCCAGTACTAGTCTGATCCTTTCTCCACTTCTGGAAGCTTCTGGTCCTGACTTGACCCCACATTGAGGGAAGGCCCAGGCAACAGGCCCAGGCCAGACTCACCATGTGGCTTTCTGATAATGTGTTTCTAAAACATTTTTGTCTCCTAATTGTCTTTTGTTTGGGCTGATAATGAAATAAATTTGTGTTTGGGGAATACACACCAGCTGGGGTGTGGGAGGCGGAGGGAGGGAGGGATGAGGCCATGGCTGGAGAAGCCAGCAGAGATCTCTGTTCAGCTGAGCCCTATGGCTAGGGCCTGCATCCTGTGACTGTAATTTCCACACTTGGTCCTGGCTGGCTGAACATCGGAGTGGAGTCTGAGGTGCCTTTGCAGGATTGGGATTGGCTTCTGTTGGGTTTCTGTTGTCTAGGTACACTTAGGTCACTAAGGGATCTTCTCATCTCCAGATACACGTCAGGGGCAGGGTCCGACATGGCGGATGGAACGTCCTATCTGCTGACTAATCCTGATTGGTGGTTGGGTGAGTGGGGCTGTGAGCCCAGGTTGCCTTTCCCCACTGTTCCCGGCTGTGTCCATCTTGACAGGACCAGGGAGACTGTGCCCAGGCCTAGCTTGTTCTCTGACCCAAGGTCCTCAGGTCATCTCCCTCTCTTTGTCTGGTGATGATCAGGATGACTGGCAGAGACAGGTAAAGTGTGACCATGTGACTGCATGAGCACATGTGGAAATGACTGTGTAGAGTCCTGGAGGTTTCGGTAATGTTCCTAAGTCAGCTACACTGGGCCACCAGGACAGCTGGTAGACAAGGCATGTGTTGAATGTCTTCACTGCCTTTAGGGTCCAGTGTTAAGGGAACACTGCCATGAGTAGATCTAAGCTTCCAGAGTAGGATCACCAGGGTTGGACTTATCCCACCTCACTGGGAGGAGACAGGTTCACATTCTCTTCTCGAAGAGGGGCAAAGGGCTTGCAGATTGGACAAGGTGGTGGCAACTTGGGAGTCCCCTATGCTGTGACCAGCATGCTTGCCATACTGATGTTCCCTTTTCTTCCAGGGTCGGAGGGCAGAGGAGGCCCAGTCTTGACCATGAGCAACCCTATGAATATGGCAGAGCTAAGCCTCATGGAGGGCCTTGAGCCCAGCTCCCAGGAGGTCCAGGCTGGCCCACTAGAGCTATGGGGCTTGGATTTTGACAGCCCTGGCCTGGCCCTGAAGGATGAAGCAGACAGCATCTTCCCTGATTTTTTTCCCTGATAGTTAATGCCAGTTTGGTGGGGGAACAGGGTGGCATAGAGCACGTGTTTTATCCTGTGCCCCAGTCCCTTGCCTGGTCATTGTATTTTGGTTTGGTTTGCAGCTGCAGTCTAATTTAAGGGAGGCTGGCAGAGCTGAGTGGAGTTTGTATTAAAGAGGAAAGTGGTTTTCCTGGCAGAAGCAGAATTTCTCTGGCTTTTGAGTAATTAATCCAATTCATTGGGCATATTGCCCCAGCTTCATTCAGAGCACAAGGCTGCCTGAACCCTCTGAGAGGTTCTCAGCTTGGTGGTATCCCCAAATAACCTAGTTCCCAGAGAGATGCTAGAGACTAGGTGCTGTTCTCCTCCTGGGGTCAGGTATTGGGACTGGGTGGAGCCTTGCAAGGGGACCCTGGTGTGTTTTCTCCAGGTGTGCCATGCCCTGAGGGAAGGGCTGTTTCCCCTTTACTTCCGTCACCTTTGTACTTGCTCTACATGGGCTCTTGGGGACCCTCCCTGTCTGCCTATGCCCTCCATACTGGGCTTCTATGGGCAGACTGGCACTATTTTTCTCCTCCTCTGGCCAGGCTGGGGGCTGGTCCAGCAGTCTGCATCTGGAGACAGCCCCAGGTGCCCCAGACTCCCTCCCCCGTGTCAGTCCATGTTGTGAGACCAGAGCAGCCTAGCCTGATTCTTCCCAGAACTTTGAGTGTGAGATGAGAGCCCCCACCAGGCTGCCCCCACAGTCAGTGGAATGTTCCATTCATTTCATGAGTCACCACAGACAAAAGCTCAGGCGCAGGTGGCGTGGGATGAAGCACTTGGGGGCTGTGAGAGCTGAGATCATAATCATCTCAGGAACTGAGAGAGGGCATGTGGTGGTCCAGGAGAGCCTGAGCGCTGTACCACTGTGGTCCAGGTGGGTGCTGAGCAGAGCTGTGCACTACCACCCCTAAGACCTCACCACCACCAGCTTCCATGGTTTACAGGGCTGAAGACCTTGGCCAGAAGAGGGCATGACTTCTGGGTTTCTAGTTGCCAGCATGCCAAAACCACGTCAGCTCTCTTGAGCACAGGGATTGTGACCTCTCTGGTTTCTGCCGTTTGAACTTACCAGTCAACTCCTGTTGTCTGAATTCCCATCTTCTAGAAGCCTACACATCTGTATGTGTGCATCTCCGTGGGTGTGCCTGTGTGCACACTATGTATGCTAAAGCAGACAGGCATGTGTTTATGTGCCCATATAGGTGTGTATGCATTTGTGTATTTGTGTGTCCATGAATGTTGGTATATATGTGTACTTACATTAGGGTATCCATGTATGCTTATGACCATGTATTGGGCATAATGTATGCACATTGCAGCTATGGGAGGGAGCATTGAGGGTCTTTGGAGGCATAACATCCTTACCCTCACTGCTGTGTGACTGCTCCCTTATCCTTCAACATGGCCCACCATTCACCAGCATGTAGCCTTAGGCTGAGCCAGGCTCCTGGCCTGCTGATGTTCCTGGTTTTGTCAGCCTCAAGGCAGCTGTCTGGGTAGACTGGACATGTTCAACCATCTCTGCAGCCAATCCTCTCTTGGATCTCTTCAACCTGGATGTCACTGTGGTCAGGTGTACGGCCTCACTTGTGGCACCTGAGAGGGAGCAGTGGGGAGCCTGGCTTGGCTTGTTTGGAGTGGTGGCCTAGGTCCTAAGGAATGGAAGAATTTTCCACAGGACATGAAGGGTAGAGCTCACTGCAGGAGGAAGATGGTTTCTTCTTCCTGAACCAGTGCTAAGAATAAACCTGAGGCCTGCCCTGGCTTGTGGGTGAAGCAGTAATGGGTCACAGACTCTGCTCAGGTGCTAGGACACCAGGGGTTGAGGCCTGCCGGGGCCACAGGGCCTGAGGGCAGGCTTCTCTTGGTAGTACTTCAGGAGAGTTAGGGACTTAAGACCCCACCCCAGATAGCATAGGCAAAGGGCTTCCTGGCTCGGGGGTCTGGCCATGGCGTCTACTGTAAGGCACTGTGGGTCCTGCACAAGGAACTATGCCTTTTTTTTATTTTTAAATCTGGATTACTGGTCTGGCTAGCTGAGGTCCCCATCCAGCTGGGTTTAGGAGGCTGTGAACAGCCATCCCAGATAATGGTTCTGGGCCCCAGCCCGTGTGGGCTACTCCAGCACTGCTCCGTTTCCCTCTGCAAAACCCTGCAGGTCCTATTGGGCTCGTCCCAGGCCCCCAGTGCATGGACCTGGCCATGCTCCCTGCGAATCTGCCCCACCCTGCCTTGGAAAGGAGCCCACCTGCCTGAGAGCTGGATTCTGGTGTATTAATCCCTGTTGCATTCCTATGACTATTTTCTCCCAGGGCTCTGCAACTACGGCTTCCCCAGAGCTTGGGGGCATGCAGTCTGCTGGCACGAGGGCCACAGGGCACTGCTGCCTACTTTGTGGGCTTTCCTCAGAGTGGTGTCTCTGGTGCGAATCCCACTGGGATGGATGGGGCCAGCCCTGGAGTCGTACTTCACCAGGGAGCCGGCTGTCATCAGCTGGTTCTGTTTATGATCACCCTTCAGACCCCACGTGGGACTATTTCTTGAACCTTTCAGACTGCTGGATTCCTTTGGAACCCCCAATGCTCAGGCACACACACACACACCACACACATACATGCACCAAACACATACACACATCACACACACACTATGCACCACACACACACATGCACTATATTCATACACCACACACAGACATACTGCACACACGCATACATCCATAGTGTGCCCCACGACAGACACATACACATGCCTCCCAATGCACACACATTTCTATACACTCCTCTGCCAAAGGACACATCCCAAGCTTCCAAAGGTTCAGACATCTGTTCCTGTAGGGATCTCCCAACTGTGTAAGGAACATAGACAGCCTGGGTCTTACCTAACCCCTCCTTTTTTAGCTTTAGATATGAACTTAACATGTATGCACAAGTATGGCATGGGCTTCCCAGAAGCAGGAGTGTATAGTTTAAAGAACTGTGAAGTCGCTGGAGAGGTATAGAGTGAGATGAGACACACTCCTGAAGCTCCAGATCCCCTTCTCACAGCCATCCTGACACCCAAGACTGCCAATACCCTGCAGAAGGTCCTCTGAGTCTGAGTGTGTCACATGACCCAGCTCCCCTCACCTGGCACAAAGCACCAAGACTCTCTTCAAAACAGTTTGGAGGCCCCATGGATAGAGAACTGCCAGCCTCTCCCCAGGCCTCTGTCATGGAGTCTCTGGGCATTACTGAGCTCCCCAAATAGGCTGAAGACATACAGAGGCGCCACTGTCCATATATGGGTTCTGAACCATGCTTTTTCCTGTGTATAGGTCTTCTCTTGGATACTGTACTGGGCTGCAGGCATCTGATAGCACAGATGGAGCTAAATGCTACATCCTGGTTCCCAAGCCCCAGTTGTCCCTGCCTTCAGGCCACCGCTGGGCCATCCTCCAGTGTCCTTGCCCCAGTGCTGTCCCCACCCACCACCCACCCCGTTTGCAGATCTCCCACAGCCTTCAGCCAGCCAGGTGGGTCCCTGGGGCTGCTTGAAAATGGCCTATGGGCTTGTGACATCATGGCACTCTTCAGGGAGCTCAAGTGACACCCCTTTTGAAGGATGCCTCCAATGGTCAGTGGTCACACAGGCTGAGGAGATGACACTCCTGGCTGCAGTGTGACTTCTGGGGTGGTAGCTGCCTGGATTCTTTCTGGTTTTTACAGAGGTGATGTGGCCACCAGGAGGTTGGTGGTTGTACCTCTTGAAGCGCATGCCTTGATGGGGTCCCCACACCCCTGCCTGGTACCCCTGTATTCTCCTGGCCCTTTTCCTGATACGTGGCCCTTGTTTAGGTCTCTCAGTCAAAGAATGCAGCTCCAAGTGTGGATGGTGACAGTGGTGCCCTGGAGCCCAGCTGGCCTGCCTTCTTCTTTCAAGACTCTTCGGTGAGGCTTGGGAGGATGAATGACTGTAGTGTGAGGGAGGCAGGGGGTGGTGCTTTATCCTGATGGATCTTCGTGGTCATCTCATCAGCAACTCTCTGGCAAATGCTACGCATTAGAAAGTCTCCTCCCTCAGCATGACTGCCACCACCCACCATGGGTGACAGTAACTAGCACCCTGGCACCTACCAAAACAGGTTTCTGTACCACCAGCTCCCAAAACCAAAATATAACAAGTGCTTGGGTGGATAGTCTGTTTAGCCTAGAACTAGCAAGCCAACACCTTACAGCTGGAGCAGAAAATGGCATTGCCAGTCCTACTGAGAGTCCTGGTGTGCTTGGACCTTTGTGCTCTGCCCATCTCTCCTCAGCTCCGCCCAGCCCGTAGCATCCAAAGCTCAGCTGCTTGCTCAGTACTCGCTGAAGGTGTCTGCTGCTAATTGCAGCCCAGCAGTTTCCGCCAGCTTCCCGATCACCCACCTCCAGCAGTGGATCACCTATAGAAGCCACCTTGCTGCTCCTTACAATTTTACATAATTTTCACTCTTTATTAACACTTTACTCTTGTTCTGTTTGGGTAATTTATATAAACATCATCTAGGGCAAATTCTCTTGAGAGTAGGTTTACAGTGCGTTTTCTTGTTTGTCAGATTTCCCTTCCATTTCTCCTTCCTTTTGCCTGAATGCTTGCTTTTTTTCTCTTTGAGAGTAAGTTATTATCCTAGGGTGACCTAGAGCTCACTCTGTAGCTGAGGATGACCTTTGCTGACCTTTCTGCACCCCCTCTTCAGTGTTGAGCTTACAGATACTCTGCAGTACACCCAATCTATGCAATATTGGGGCTCAAACCCGGGGCCTGGAGAATGATAAGCAGTTTGACAACTGAGCTATCTCCTTGGCTACCCCACGGTTTGTTTGTTTGTTTGTTCATTTGAGACAGGGTTTCTCTGTATCCTGGAACTCGCTCTGTAGACCAGGCTGGCCTCAAATTCAGAGATGCACCTGCCTCTGCCTCCCAAGTGCTGAGATTAAAGGTGCATGGCACCACTGCCTGGTCCAACTCCTCCCGCACACACACTTTTAACTTCTACTTTTTCTGATTGGTGTAATAATGTCTTTAGGCTTCATTTATATTGAAGAATGTGTCAGAGTTGTGTTATTTTGTTTTTTAAACGTATTTATTTTATTTTGTGTGTATGAGTGTTTTGCATGCATATTTGTGTGCAGCGACCACATAGGAAAAAGAAGGGAACAGTTCTGGAGTCAGGTGTGATTGTGAGCTGCCGTGTGGGTTAGTCTGGACCTTATCAGACATGATTTGTAGTAGTCTTTCCTGTTCCGTGGGGTTGTCTTTTAATGTGTGTGTGTGTGTGTGTGTGTGTGTGTGTGTGTGTGTGTGAGAGAGAGAGAGAGAGAGAGAGAGAGAGAGAGAGCACATGTGGAGATGAGAAGAACTCCCAGAAGTCGCTTCTCCTGTCACTCGTGGACCCTGGGGATGGAGGTCCAGTTCAGAGCAAGCTCCTTTTCCCACAGCACCATCTGGGCTCCCAGGCTGTGGCCTCTTTACTCTGTCTTCAGGATCCTTTGAGGCCTCAAGTTTCCAGTTGTGTGACATCTGTCTTTCCTGTCACCTGTGCTTTTGATGTCTATTCAAAAACCTCTTAGGAACTCACCCCATGAGCTTCCCCTCCCGGGTTATCTAAGGGTGTGATGGCTTTAGCTTTTGTGCTGAGACTTGACTCATTTGAGTTTGGAGTGTGGTGGGAAGTGTCCCTTCATGCCTGTGTGCTGGGTTTGGGTTCCCCTGCTGTTTGGAGATTGCTCTCACTTGTACCACGCTGCTTCTATCACTGTGGCTTCGTAATATGGCTTTTTTGTTTACATGCTTTGGGTTTTGAGACAAGGTCTCTGTATCAGCTGGCCTGGAACTCACAGGCCTGCCTCTGCCTCCCGAGTACCAGAATTAAAGATATGCACACTGAACACAGCTTGTAATATACTTTGAAGTCAGGGTGTTTTCCTTTTTAAAATTGTTTTTTTTAAGGGATTTTTATGACTAAGGGCCCTTGGGACTCCATAGGAATATTGGGATGAGATGTTATATCCTCTATAAAGAAAACCCATTGGGATTTTGACAAAGACTGTGGTCAAGCTGCATGTCACTGTAGTGGACAGCTTCCAATAGCCCCGAGTCCCCAGTCAGTGGAGGGGCTTCTGTTTTGTTATGCCTCTGTATCCTGCCCATGACATTCTGTGACTTCAGTGTCCAAGACTTTCTTGGTTAAGTCTGTTCCTCATCATTTCTGCTGCTGCTGTCTCTAATTATATTCTAATTTCCATGTTAATGCTCAGTGAGTTCTGAGTGTTGGTTGTAGGACTGCAAGCAGTGTTCTCCCAGTCAATGTCAGCAGTTCCCTTGATGAAGACCACAGTTATCTGAGGGAATCTCAGAGGATGGCCTCCATCAGACCGGCCCTTAGGATGTCCATGGACCATTGATGGCCTCCATCAGACTGGCCTGTAGGATGTCTGTGGACCATTGATGGCCTCCATCAGACTGGCCTGTAGGATGTCCGTGGACCATTGATGGCCTCCATCAGACAGGCCTTTAGGATGTCCATGGACCATTGATGGCCTCCATCAAACTGGCCTTTAGGATGCCCATGGGCCATTGATGGCCTCCATCAGACTGGCCCTTAGGATGTCCGTGGACCATTGGATGGCTTCCATCAGACTGGCCTTTAGGATGCTCGTGGACCATTTTCTTGACTACTAATTAATGTATGAGGGCACAGCCTACTGTGGATGGGACATTTCTGGACAGGTGGACCTGAGTTGTGTACAAAAACTTGCTAAGAAGTGACCATCATGAGCAAGCCAGTATGCAATGTTCCTCCATGGTTTCTGCTTCAAGCTCACACCTTAGAATTCCTGATGTCCCTCAGCAATGGACCATGATGTTGTAGGTGCTAAGGTATGCTGGAGAGATGCTAGGATAGGTGCTCACTGTCAGCTGGTCACAGAAATCTGGAGTACTCAAGGTCTGAACGGAAGACTGGGAGCTGCCCAGGGTGTGTGTTCTCTCTCAGGTAGACAGACTTAGATGTGTGGAGCATCTGCATGTTAAATGTCCCATGTACTTCTTCATGTTACATCTAATCTAATCACTCTGCCACTGTCTACATAATGGAGCCAAAGATACAAAGTGTTAATGGGTAGTATTTTGAAAATGTGGCTTTGTATGCAAAAAGCATCTAAAATTGTTGTTTAAAATTGGGGCCTTGAGATGACCCTAGATGGCCTAGATGGGTCTTAGATGTGATTTGAGATGTGCTTGCAGGAAGAGGCAGGAGGGGTGTGCATGTGTGCTAATTTCCAGCATTGGATGCTTGTAGTAAGACTGAGGAGCATGTGCAAAGTGAGTCACCTTGGCAGCCTCCCCTGTTACCCACACCTTACTGGGATGGCCCATTTGTGACAGTCTGTAAGCCTACATTGGCAGGTCATTGTCACCCATGTCTGCTCTCAGTCTTGAACTCACTGTAGGATTCCACAGATGTGCAATAATGACATGCCTGACTTTCTGGTATCAGGTAGGTCACTGTTACTGTCACAAAGGTCACTTGGGTTACATTTGTTAGCCCCTCCCTCTCTCTAACTAATGGCAGCCACATTTTTTTCCTTGTCTCCACAGTTGGGGACAGAGGATAGTTAGTGCCCAGAGAAGCAGCTGCTAGGGACATGAGCCAACAGATAGACATCTTGTCTTCAAGGCTGGGGGAATGATGTGCCTACCTCCCAAGGAATGCCTAGGCTAGGTGAACTGGCAGAGGAGGGCAGCCCTGCCTGCACCTGAGTTTCCCTGGGGTGACTGCCTGGGATGCCCTTCTAGAGCTGTGCATGACCACATTCCCATGTTTTCAGATGCCAGTTTGTGGTCATTTGCTGTCCCATCCAGGATGCCAAGGCACTTAGTGAGAGGGAAGAATTACTCCTGGGGCAATTATGCAGTATTCTGGTCCTCTCTTGAGACCTTGATTTCTTCTTCCAGCTGACACCCATTCAAAGGCACACGTAGTGGCAACATCCCTGACTTCTTAACAGGCCTGCCCACCTTGATGAGACCTGTCTGAAAGCCTGTTTTCATACTTAAAAAAAATAATCTATTTATTCTATGTGTTTTCCACCTCACATATCTTGATTCCATTCATTCTCTATCCCTTTACATCTGCCCTCCATTTGTGCATCCCCCAAATAAAACAGTATCATAGGAAAAATGGAAATAAAATGAGAAAAATAAGAAAGAGGGAAGGAGTTAACAATCTTGTTATGGAAGCTGCAGTAGCATCCAACAAGTCATGCTGTCTAGTCCTTTGTCCATGTATCTCTACTTGCAGTGTTCATTGCAGAGTCAATGGTCTAGTTCAAGACTCCTGGTCTCCACTACACGTTCGATGCTGGGTCCCACTAGCATCCTTCCTGGACATCCTGCTGGCACCGTGTGTTGTGGAGATCCTGCAACTTTGGGCCTGTGGGTCAGGTCTCTTCATGTGCTCCAGCAGATCATAGATGGGGTGGATATTGGTGCAGATCAAGCCATAACCCTGAGCCTGGGCAGCTGTAGGGTTGGTTCACCAAATGGGAAATTGGGACAGCTCTCCCATGGTCACAGTTTTGGGGCTGGCTCACCCACATCTGTGCTAACCATGTTGACTCTATTGTGCTGTCCAGCTGATGGGGTCAGGGACAGCTCTCCCGTTCTTATAACCACAGAGCCATCTCTCCCACCTGCTTCTTACATTTATGGGAGTGGGAGGAGGGCACTTCTCCCTGCATCTGTCACCACAAGACCATGGGGACAGCTCTCCCATGGTCACAGTTTTTGGGTTGTGCCACTTCCAGTCTGTCTAATGAGGCTAACTGTAACAACCCCCAAAGATACCCACATCTTATACCCTAGAGCCTGTGAAAAAAAACTTACATGGCCGAGGCATGTGAAAACATGACCTTGTAGGATCCTGAGATGAAGAGAGTGGCAAAGCTGCACATCTCCACTTCTGGGAGTCTCTCTGCCAGGTCCTTCATGTGGAGAAAGTGGCTAGCTTTCTCTGTTCAACAGCACCTCTTGACCCTGAAGCTTACCAGGGTCTCCACAATCTCAGGTCAGGTCTAGCATCTTGCAGCCTCCTGGTACTAACAGCAAGTGGTTTCCAGCTGACTCCCTTCAGGGAATCACAGCTGGTGTTCCATTCCCTGTACTGGCTTGCTAGGCTGGGCTGTCAAAGGCACCAGATCCAGTGATCTCTGCTTGCTGAAGGCCCAGAACACCTTTGTAGCCACTGTGGTACTGGCAGCCTTGGCCTGTGCCTGATACTAGTGTTGGGAACGGAGGCAGGGGATTCCTCGGCACCTCTCATCAGCCTCATGGATCATTACTGGGGTTTTGGGTGGGCAGTAAGCTACAAGGGGTGGAAAAGATCCTCAGAGAATACGGTGTCAGCATCAGAAAAGGGAGAGGAGCCAAGGTCATTGACTGACAGGCAAATAGACACAAGGCTCCGTGAGACCTGAGGGTGCTCGGGCTGGGCCAGACATCT
This sequence comes from Sigmodon hispidus, assembly GCA_004025045.1. Taxonomy (NCBI): domain Eukaryota; kingdom Metazoa; phylum Chordata; class Mammalia; order Rodentia; family Cricetidae; genus Sigmodon; species Sigmodon hispidus. The sequence goes on from PVIH01001351.1 coordinate 195,663, forward strand.
ATCCATCTGTCCATCCTGGACCTTGGATCAGCTATTCTTTCAATGGACCCGTGGGAGCCCCTTCCACCCAGCTAACTACTTCACAGCTGGGACTGCCATCCTGGCTCTGACCCGGTGAACTCACCTGTCTTGGTATCTGATCCCCCCCATGCCTGCTCCGCTGGTCTGTCTGTTGTGCCCGGCGCCTCCCACTTCACCCACCTCTGAGCTCATGTGCATCTGGATAGCCCTTCTGGCTTCTGTCTTTCCATCCATTCAAGGAGGAGAGTCACATAAAGATGCTCCCAGCTGGGCATCTGTCCCCATGTTCTTGCTATTTTAAAAATGTTCTTAGAATTTAGGATTTGGGTTTAGATGACTACTGGTTATTCATCTCTCTTCTGACCTGGATTTGGCCTTGGTCCATTGGTGAGAAAAAGTTACTGGAACTCAAAGTCAAAATAGATCCCACCAGTGCTGGATTCAAAGCTTTTTATGCCCTTACCTACTGGGTGTAACTCCTCAGCCCAGTGTGGTCAGCTCCACAGGGGACAGGTGTGACTGAGAGATGGTGGGGCATGGGTTGTGCTACCCAGCTCCTCTACTAACCCTGAGCACATTGCACTCACACTGGACTCATGCCACAAAGAAGCAGGTTGCCAATTTTTGCGCTCAAGGGACTAGATAAAACTCAGAAGTGTCTACCAGGCCTGGTGAGGCTAAGCTGCTGGAGGCCAGTGCCACCTTGTGGCAGATCCCAGAACTGCAGGTGTCAAAAGGGACTCTACCATTTGGCCCCTGATGCTGCCTAGTCTGTGACCAGGGGTACCTTAGGTGCTGCCCAGGCTGCTAGTTCCTGGATTTAAGGCTGGGCTATTTACTTATTAAAAATCTGGCCATCCTTGGCTCCTTTGGGTGGCCAATGTGATTACACAGGAGAGGAAAAGGCGGTCTGGGTCCCAAGCTCTTCTGACTCTATTCCAGAGGCCACCAAACTTAGTGTCCAATCATAAGGAATGTGCAGTTCTTTCTAAGAACACAGCAAATGCAGCACTTCATGTCTGCCAGCTGCATTTGGAGTTCCTTCTACACCTATGTGAAGGCTGTGTTCAAGGCTCAAGCCCCATGGCCTGGCCTGGGCTGCCTGAAGTCTGGCTAGTCTGCCAGTGCTGGGGTGTCTATCACTACCTAACACGGCCAACCAGGAATTATGGTACCTAAGAGATTCGTCCCCACTTGCTAGACATAAACTAGATAAGTATACATAGCTGCCATAGCCCCTGGCTGAGACAGCTCCCCGCCAGGGGTCCTTCCGGCTGAGAATTCTGAGATGCCCCACATCCTCACTTCCACCCCCTTTCATGATGACCGCCTAGCTAAGCCCCGTGGCGTCCAGCCCTGGTCCTGGCTCTGCATCCTTCTGACCCTGGGGACCCTGCTAAAGCCCACCGCCTTCTCATCTCAAACAGCCTTCTAACTCCAGTTCCTAGGACGGTCTTTCCTCTGCTCGGAGGCCATGGAACAATGCCAGGCACACATCAACAGCAGGGGCAGCATCCTCAGTATTCCTGGTTCTGTGGACAGTGGGCTTTCTGGCCCAGGGCTGCTACCTGTGATGACTATTCTTGGTTGTCAACTTGACTACATCTGGAATTAGCTAAAACACCTATGATGTTTTTATTTCCTAATTAAATCATTAGAAGTAAAAAAAGTCCACTTTTTTTCCCTGTTTCTCTGTGTAGCCCTGGCTGTTCTGGAACTTGCTATGTAGACCAGGCTGGCCCTGAATTCATGGAAATCCACTAGCTTCTGCCTGCTGGTGCTCAGATTAAAGGCATGCTCCACCATCACCTGTTGGGAAGACCTACTTTTAGTCCTGCTTTTGAAGTGGGAAGATCCATCTTTAATCTGGACCTCATCTTCAGCAGGCAGCCTGTATAATGGACCTGGGAGAAGGAAGCTCGCTCTCTTTGCTCTCCCTAGCAAGTCTGGTCCCTCACGGGCATTAGAGCCAATCTTTGGGATTTTGGCATAGACTGAAGACCAGCTGAGACACCATGAACTGTGTGGCTCCTGGATCCATGGACCTTCCATTGGTAGACAGCCATTACTGAACTATCTGGACCACACAGCCTGTAAGCCATTCTAATAAATGTCATATATACATTCCTAAGGGAACCCTGACCAATACAGATTTTGATAGTAGGATTGGTTCTAGAGCAGCAGAAGTGTAAAGATGAATTTTTAAACTGTCTGGAGTAGGCTTTCCAATTAACACCTATAGTTACGAAGCCTCCCCTGGGAGCTCAGAGGGAGCTGGCAGCCTGTGGTGTGAACTATTCTCCAAACTTAAGGAGACAAATGCATTTTATTATTTCTATTTGCCAGCTGTGAGTGGTAATGGATTTTCATTTTATTAATTATTTTTATTTATTTTACATCCTTGCCACAGTTTCTCTCTCCTTTTAAAAAAGATTTATTTATTTATTATGTATACAGTGAACAGAGAGGGCACCAGATGTCATCATAGATGGCTGTGAGCTACCATGTGGATGCTGGGAATTGAACTCAGGACTCTGGAAGAGCAGCCAGTGCTCTCAACCTATGAGCCATCTCTCCAGCCCGCCACAGTTTCTCCTACCCCCTTCCCCTCTGTTCCCTTTTCCCCATCCACTCCTCTGTTTCTGTTGAGAAAGGGGCAGGCCTCCCATGGGTGTTAACAGAGCATGGCACACAAGCTGAGGTAGAACTAAGCTCCTCCTTGTGTTGAGGCTCCTCAAGGCACCTCAGTATGAGGAACAGGTTGTCAAAAGCATTAGGGACAGACCCTCATCTCACTTCTAGGAGTCCCACAAACAGACCAAGCTACACAACTGTCACACATATGTAGAGGGTTTGGCTAAGTCCCACACAGGCTCCCTAACTGTTGGTCTGGAGTCTGTGAGTTCCCACCAACCCAGGTTAGTTGTTTCTGTGGGATTCCTTGTGATGACCTTGACCTCCCCCCCCCCAGCTTGTACAATTCTAGAACTTGAATGAGCAGTGGATTTGATGACTCTGTATGTAAAACTTTTGACATTCTGTAGAAAAATAAAGGAAAGAATGATGCTGGTTGGTTGCTCCCAAAACCTCTGAATAAATGACAAAGGGAAAGAAGAGGTTCATGCAAAATCAGCTGACTCCTAACATCTCAGAATACAGTGAAGGTCAGCAATGAACTCCGTGATCAAACTGATCGGCTTGGAAACAGTTTATGAGTCTATAGAGAGTCTATATTTCAGCCAGCCGGTGGCTACATCTGGGTACTCAAGACCCAAGTACAGTAATGAGACAGCCTCAGGGTGCATATTTAAGCAAGGAAAATCATATCCTGGCTGGAAAGTCTCCAGGGTTCCTTGCCCTCAGCTGCAAGCTAAGAAAATAGTTACAAAAGCCAAAATGTGGGATTAGCGAAAATAATGAGGTCTGGATGATTGCTGCGAAGAGCCCACAGCCCAGAGTTGTTTTTCTTCCTGGAATTGTTTTCCTTGAGCCCCTTACAGTTACTGGCACTTTACTCAGCAAGACAAAGTTCATCTGAGGTGCCAAAACAGAGTTACCATAGTCAGTTCACAGCCTATGTCTCAGGGGAAGGAATGTGAACCGGATCAGGTTGATAAAGGCCTTCTGAGTAGAGACTCTAAGTTTAATACGGAGGCTCCCGCTTTTTTAAGGCGTCGAAAGTTTGAATAGTCATGGGAACTGTTTGTCAAAAGAAAAGGAGTTGGGGATGCCTGAAATCCTTTTGGTTTAGTGTTGATGAGGGAATCTTAAGGCTTAGAGAGCTACTGCAGTGCTAGAGTGGGTATAATGTGTAAAGCCTAATCCTGCACAATAGGAAGGCCCAGAAGACACGCCCATCACAAATCCTCTAAGACACGAAATAGTGAGGGGAGCAACCATACCGGAAGAGCTTTGCTGTGTCCCTTTTCCTATGTCAACCTTAGAGTTGGGGATGCTGGTACTCAGGTGGATGAACTAACTGCAGGGGGTTTAACTGGACCAGGGAATAGCAGGGCCAGGTGGTAACACCGCCTAAGGCAAGGTGATTATCATAATAACCTGCTCCATAAGGGTCAACACAAGCAAAGTGATTTTTATGGAGACCTGACTCTTACAGACTTTTGGAACTGGCTAACCAATCATGGTGTTTTCCAGGAATGAAACAGATAAAAAGCCTAAAAGTTTTTATTTAATATGTCTAAGCAGAAAAAAATTTAGACAAATGAAAGAAAGGCCACATTGGAGCATGGCAAAAGATAAAACTTGACCTTGAGCCAGTTTGCACACCAGAATCCCTGGAATAAAGGGATGCCCAGGTTCCCCTGGGGAAGGACATTGATAAAACACCTAAAAGCTTTACTGTCAGCCTTTCCCAAGTCCTTTCCTAGTAGAGGGACCTACGGCCTTTGACAAGGGTAACCACACTGGGAAAGGAGATAACCGGACTTTTCAGGGTCTGTGGATCCTGGTTCTGAATTGATGCTGATTTCAGGAGACCCCAGAAACACTGTGACCTCCAGTTAAAGTAGAGGCTTATGGAGGTCAGGTGATCAATGGAGTTTTGGCTGAAGTCCAAATCACAGTAGGTCCAGTGGGTTCCTAAACTCATCCTGTGGCTATTTTTTCCCATCCCGGATTGCATAATTGAGATAGATATACTTAGAAGTTGGCAGAAATTAATACCACCATCAAGGACTTGAAATATGCAGCGGTGCTGGTCCCCACATCTCCCTTAGCTCTCCTGTTTGCCTAGTGCAGAAGACAAATGGATGATGATGATGGATGATGGTTCACTAATTCTGCCAACTTCTAAGTATATCTATCTCAATCTGGGATGGAGAAAAATAACCACAGGATGAGTTTAGCAACCCACTATGGAAACCTCAATCCAATAGCTCTAATTTCATTTGTTGCACCAGATGTGGTGTCCTTACTCAAGCAGATTAACATATCTCCTGGTACATGGTATGCAGTTCATGATCTAACAAATGCCTTTCTCTCAGTACCTGCCCTTAAGGACCACCAGAAGCCATTTGCTTTCCGTTGGCAAGGCCAGCAGTATACCTTTACAGTTTCACCTCAAGGATATATTAACTCTCCAGCTCAGTGTCGGAACTTAGTTAGAAGGGATCTTGATCATTTGTCTTTTCCACAGAGTATCACATGGGTGCACTATATTGATGACACCATGCTGATTGGACCAAGTGAACAGGAGGTAGCGACCACTTTGGACTTGTTGGTAACACATATGCACCTCTGAGGATGGGAAATAAAGGCAACTGAAATTCAAGGGTCTTACACCGCAGTGAAATCTTTAGGAGTTTAGGTGTGGGGCATGCAGAGATAATCTTGTCCTGTTTTCTTACTCACTGGGAGGCTGTGGGGTAAGAACCCATAGGGCAGAACCCATTTTAGGATTTGCAGAAGACATTAAGGGGACCCACAAACACCTGGCTATGGGCTCATCTCTTTCATGCTGCTCCCTAGAGGAGACACAAGTTTCTCAGTGGTCTGCGAGTCTCTGCATGTGCCGGCCAGATACTTCCCACTGTTCTTCAGGACAGCCATTATTCTGATCCCCAACTGTAATGGTTGATATTGTCAGTTTGACAGGATCTGTACTCTTCTCAGAAAGAGCCCTTGAGCATGCCTGTGAGGGAGTTTCTAGACTGAGTCCTTTGAGATGGAAGACTCACCCTACATATCCATGGCATCATTCCATGGGCTGGGTCCCAAACGGAATAAAAAAACAAGAGCCGTGAGCATCATCGTTTGCCCCTCTTCTTCCTGAGTGTGGGCGCAGTGTGACAGCTGCCTTATACCCCGCTGCCACCCCTTCCCCGCCACAGGGAACTGTGCCCTTGTGAGCTCAAATAAACCCTCCCTTTCTTTGGCTGATTTTACTGCAGGAACAAGAAAAGTAACAAGTGCACCAACGCCACTCTTGTCCTCAGAAGGGTCTGATCGTGTGGGTGACTTCCTGTACATCTGTTCCCGCTGTGGTTCAGCAAGCTGCACCAAAGGTTCCAGAAGCTGGGCTGCTGGGAATGCCAGGTGCCTTTCACCCACCCAGCAGAAACATTCTTCCAGCTGAATGTTACTCAGCTCTGCCTGCCCCGCCCCTGCCCCACAGCTGGGGTGCTCCAGGGACAGACTGCCTCCCAAGCTATAATGTGAAGAAGCCTGTTGGGCTCCTATCCCAGCAATCACTAATGTTTAGGACTCAGCAGCGTGAGTCCTACACAGGGAAGTCCTACATCCACCACAGAGCACTGTCAAAGCTAGCACTGGCCAGGACTGCCTAGCCAGTGTCTTCCTGTACAGACAAGGCTGGTGAGAGCCAGCTGTTCCTCTAGGGCCTTCAGTTCTGCTGCTCAGCAGTAGCGGGAACATTTACCAGAATGTTCCAGGAAGTGTGCTCCTTGACCCAGAGGACTTGGGAACCTGGGAGGAACCTTGGTTGCCAGCAAAGAAGCAAAAATGAGGCTGATGATGGGGATGGGAACAGAGCATAAAGCCAGGCCAAGCCACAGCACATACTGATAAGGGGATGTCAGTTGACTCAGAGGACAAATATATTTCCATTTTAATTTTTTATTTGGAGAGGATTGGGATTCACATGCCAGCATGAGAAGGAATTCAGTGTGGTCCCCAGTATTGCCCAGCTATCCCCATGGTAACTCTTGTCAACACCAATGTCAAGTCCTACAAGACACAGGTTGTTGAATCCTACTCTGAAAGGTTTATTTTTTTGTTCCTAGTGATTGAGGGATGAGTGTGGGCAATAAGTGTGTGAATGTATGTGCATACACATACATGTCTGCATATGTGAGTAGGTATCCTGGTATGAGCGTGTGTTTGCCTGTGTGTGTACATGTGCACATATATGTGTATATGTGAGTGAGCATGTGTATATGCATATATGAGCATGTTTGCCTGTGTGAATATGTGAGTCTATGTGGCTATATGTGCATGTGTCAGTGGGCATGTGTCTGTATGAGTGTGTATACATAGTGCAAGTTGCATATGTGTATGTTGAGTGTTTGCATGTGAGCACATGTGCAAATGAGTGTGTATGCATGTACGAGTGTGTGTTTGGTGCTGAGCATTGTGTGTGGCTGTCTACCCGGCTAGCACACTGGAGTTCTCTTGCTGCCGCGTTATAGACACATTCTCTCTTCTTTCCTGACTCTGAACTTTCATCTTGCCTACAGCTTTGCCTTGTTCTTCTCATGCTGACCCAGGTCCCTGGCTTGCTGCAGTCTTGTGGCAGGCTGTGGTTATGAAGCTGCTGTGAGCATCTATGCAGAGCTGCCTGTGCCGGTACTGCTTTCACATCTCTCTGCTACATGCCCCGGAGGCTCACTGTCAGCCCGCAAACCACCACAATGTGACTTCTATCCCCTGTGTGTTCCTGGGACAGACCCTTCTCCCAGCTGGGCTGTCATCAATAATCCCCCAGGGGGTTAGTCCCTGAGCTAGTCAGACTGGGATTCAGCCTATCTGAAGACTATCAGGCCTTCAGGCTCTCTGACTACACAGAAACCTCAGGGGCCTGTGTGCAGGGTCCTTTAAGAGGTGACTCTGGTGTGACTCTCTGGGATGCTCTGAGGGTGGTCTTTACGACCATGGAGGCCCGTTCCCAAGAAAATACCTCAAAGTGCCAAATGTTACATCCCCAAACACATGCCTGTCTTTATGCTGAGACCAAAGGAGGAACTTTATTTGGCAAGAGTCTGCAGACATCAGGAGAGATCAGTTGGGATGTCTGGGTCACTCTAATGATGGAGGAGGAGATGCAGACACAGAAGGCCATGCAAATGACAGAGACAGAGAATAGGGAGATGTGACCACAGGCCAGAATCAGGTCAAGATCACAGTGCTGGCTCCGCAGTGCCTGGATCTCGGTCCCTGGGCTGTAGAGCTGTGAGACATTAAACCCCAAGTACCACACTTCACTGAACACGGCATCCAGGGTAGTTCCACAGGACCAGGTTTCCTGCTCTACCAGACATTCTACCTAAGGCCCCACTACAACCCTGATTCTGGGAATGTGTCACACACAGTCTTATACAAAGAGCTGTGTGCTCCTTCAAACCCAGAGTGTGACCTGTGAGAAGTACCGCTCATGGCTACTTACTCTGGGATGGATGTCCCTCAACTTCTGACACTGACTCTGTACTACCCTGTCCAGCACCCAACACCCCGGGCTGCCATGTCTTGCATTCAGATCAAAATTCACATACCGGAAGGCCTGGCTAGCTCTTCTGTGAGCTATTGTAGTATACATCTGGGGAGAGAAGGTGATGTCAAATGACTTTCTGAGCCTCCCCCTGACCCCCATCCCCACTCCAACCCTCAAGGTGTCTGTAACAGGCACACCAAGCTGCAATGGTGCCTCTTTTTGGGCCCAGCATGGCTCCTACCTGTCTTTCTTTGTCAGGTTAATAATATTTTGTGAAGGAAGCCCATATTTTTTGCAGATGTTTATAAATCTTTGCAGATAAGATCTGTTAAGCTCTGGAAAGCGTCCTGGGGACAAATTTGGAACTTTATGTTGGGGAGGGCTCTCAAGGCACCATTCTATTATGTGTCTGGGGCCCATAGGAGAACCCCCCCCCCATTAAATGGTTGGGATTCCCATGCAGACAGAGGTCGAGTTACCATAGAGCGCCAGCACCTGGGTCTTGGTCCCGTTCTTGATGTTCTGCATGTAGAAGGTGACATACATTGTGTAGTCAGTCTCCAAGATCTGGACCTTGTTTTCTCCCTCATCTGCATGGAGATATAGCTCAGCACATCCTGTGCCCCAGCACTGAGCTACCCCACCCTCGCTGCTAGGATGAGAGCCTTGGGACTTCCGTAGCTTTTGTTAACCAGGCATTGGAATGAGTAGGAGTTTGGCTGCCCGATGCTGGCTCAGGAGGAGTGGAGGGATGGGTAGCTGGGTATCATGGCCCCCTCTCTGTCTGCCTGAAGCTGGGCCTTTGCCTTCTACCTCCACAAACCTCAGTTTAGCCCTCTGCCTATCTGGTAGTTCCAGGCTGGCAATATCCGAGGGAGGACCAGACTGGGGACCCCTGAGTTGCCCCTAGGCTAGGGTGCTCTTGATTTAGGGTTGTGGTGAGTGCTCACCAGAGTGGGCCAGGCCTCAGCTGAGAAAGTCTCTGGCTGTCAGAGCAGGAAGAACAAGGACTCCACTTACAGGCAACGGTGCACTCCCCCTGATTCTCTGTCTTTTCACAGACCATGGTCACAGCTTCACATGCTCCTTGTACCCTGGAGGACAGTGAGGGAAGGAGCTCAGAGCCAGCACCGGCCCCTTCCACCTGCCTGGGTCACAGCAGGAGGTCATCGAACCCCCAAGCCTGGTACCTTGGTTTCCATAACTACCCCAGCTCAGAAGAAGACTTTTCTCACCCACCAGGAGGTATACAACACAGCAACAGGCAGGGCTCCCCCTGGTCCCATCATGGTGATCCCTAGGGAAGAGCTGGTGACAATTCGCACCCTGGCTCAAGGTTTGTGGATGTAGGGAGTTCCTTTGGGGCTGGGAACACAGTCTCCTCTAGTTTTAGTTTGAGGGGGACGATACGCACATGAAGAGGAAGTCAAACTTCAGGCTGCCGTTCTTTAAGGGATTGATGCTCCGCATGAAGATTCTCAGGTCTCCGTTTTCTTCAATGCGTGTTATGTTATCTGAGACCATTAAAACAGAGAACCAGGCCCCGGAAATCTGGAAGGAAGGACTGAGTGATAGAGTCCTGTAATAACCCTGGGACTGCTCGGCCCTCACGGCCGCACTTGGGCGAGTCCCTGAACTTGGGTGAGCCTGAGCTGGGACCTCCTTGTCTTCCCAGTCCTCCCCCAGCCTCATTCCTCCCAGGGCTCCTTCTGCACCTCTGGCTGACATCATAGCTGGGGATGGGAGGGACACTCGTGGCCTAGAAACCCTTTTCCCTGGTCAATCACCCCACCCAGTCATGAAGCCTAGCCTAGCCCCAGAAGGCTTGGCTCACCCTGGCCATGTTGTAGCTCTTCATGAATTCCTGCTTGAACTGCGCAGTGGCAAGGCTCAGCATCAGGCCCAGAACTAGCAGTACCTCCATGCCCTCCAGTGAACACCCTGGCCTGTATCTCACTCCCTTATGTCCTTTCTGTTCTGTGGTTGACAGCCTCTGTGGACGGCCTGTGTCCACACACATCCTGCGTCCTGTTGGAAGACAGCCAAAAGCCCCCCACCTCTTAACCATTCACATCTGAGAGCTGGCTGCAGAACCCACATGAGCTGATGTGTAGCTGCGTCAGAAAGCAACAGGGGAAGTGGACCTAGGCCAGCCTGCCGAGACCACGTGAGACTCCGGGCCCTTGCTCTGTCTCTCTAGTCATTCCAGTCCTGTCTTCACACCCTGCCTGGCCTCAGTGTTTATGTTTGAGGGATTTTGGCTCCCCACATGGCATGCTGTACAGGCCTGCAGCAAAGCCAGCCACCCCACCTGAAAGATGTCACCGAATGTAGGATGTGACTCCAAAACTCCAGGAAAAGAACCTGTGTAAAGGAGTATTCATGAAATCAGCACTTGAGGGAACGTTGAGGTGGTCCCGAGGGAGAACCGTGTTCTAGGCTTTGAGGATACAGTGGTTCAAGCACACAGATACAGGGTCAGATGCCTTCCCATCCCGGTGGGAGACTGCCCGTGGGAGGTGGTGGTGAGACTCCTCCTGGAAATGTCTACACAGCTCCTCCAGGTGTGTCACAGGATTCTGGCTCCCACTGCCTCACGCACGCATGCGTTGGTGGCAGTGGAGGGGAGGCTTTATTCTTTTGAAGAAATAAGGCTAAGCTTGGCAGCTCAGCCCTCCACTCCCCACCCCCAGGCAATCCAGAGGGCAGACTCCCATTGGCTGCCGATTCCCTACATAGGCAGTTCAGCCATCTATCTCCTAAGGTGCTTCTGAGATAGAGTAAAGGAGCCCAGCTGTCCCTGGGTACCTGACAGGTGTTAAGCATTTATAAACCATCTTTGGATGTCAGTAAGAGGTTTTTTGACTTCTAAGCACCCTTTCTGTTGATCATTTTCCTATAAATAGGGATGGGGCCATCTGATCCCAGCACGGTCGACTGTCCCTTGTTCCTCTAGCTGTTTAGGGCAAAAAAAGCTGTCAATCCAACAGCCTTATATATTCTACACCATAGAGCTCTTGCTAGCTCTGAGCTTCAGCAGCATCCAGGACTGCCCCAAGCTATTTGCTCTGGGCTATTTCCTGTCCAAGCCTCGATGACTCTATGATCATTTCTACTCAGGCCAGAGGTGGTCCACATGCCCTGGTGGCCTAAAAGAGGGACAATTGTGAGTGGGAGAGAAGAAGCAATGCTGTGATTGGTGTAAACACAGACCGTATTTGCATAACAAGTTTGCTATTGCTGGAATGAAACATCCTGATGTCTGATTTGATCATCTGTCTGACACAGCCTCTTTTGCTGCCTACCCTGGTATCACAGCATTGAACCCACTAAAAAGTTTTCCTTGAGTGTGATTTTGTTGTTTCTTTGAGACAAAATTTCATGTAGCCAAAGCTGATCATAAATTCTTGATCATGTTGCCTCCATTTCCCAAGTGCATTACAGGCATAAGCCAGCGTGTTCAGTTTGGCTGGTCTCGTACATATTCAGAGTGACCTGAGCTAGTCACACACTAAACGAAGCAGGAGAGACAATAGAGCATCAGGGGCACCGGGGGCAGCAGAGATGGCATGCTGAGCTTCAGAAGTGGCAGAGCAGCCGACTGCTTGGGAGCAGACAGTGAATGCTGCTGAGCAGTGAGCAGCCTACGCTGCAAAATCATCAGAGTCTCTGGCTGCGTAGACACCTGCAAAGCAGCAGCACTGATGAATGGTAGCCAGCTCAGTGGCCATAGCAACAGGAGGCCCTGAATTGAGGGATCAGGCTAGTCAGAAGCAAGACGTGGAGGCAGAGGGTGGAAAGCTGAAGCTGTAAAACAGAACTCTGTAAAGTCAGGGAGGAATTACCACGGGCTCTGGGCACTTGAAGTGTTCCCAAGAGCTGTCTAGACTACAGAACCAAGGACCCCAGACCCCTCAGGGCTGTGAGCTAGAACACTGCTCATTGCCAAGAGCTGAGGAATCTTTACTTTGCAGGCTGAACAAAGCTATAATGCCAGAAAGATGGAAAGATCTGGCTACCTAAAGCCACCCAAGAGCTGTGACACTAGAGGGTGCCACCTGCTGCTGCCCTATCTGGCATGTGCTCTCTGTCACTGTCAAACATCCAGAGACACAAAAAGGTGCCAAGTTTGACCCTTAAACTATAAGGATGGAGCAAAAGGTCCTCAGTCCATGATTAACAACAAGGCCAGAAGTCCAGAGAAGGTGCCTTCCACGGCCCATTTTGAGGGAAAGAAGACAGGGAGACAGACCTTTTCTTTGTGTACACAGCCATAGGTGCCAGATAAATATGTGAAAGCCCACACCCCACTCTCCAAGCCTCATAGCTCCCTAAATCCCCCTCCTTGACAATCAAGCCCTGGTCAGGAGGTGGAAGGGGGCACATTTCTAGCCAACAGGTACCCAATGGACTTTCAGAAAAGAGCAAAAATCCATGCCTACGTAAACATCTCTAGCTTCCTAGGAGAAATGTCAAGCTTACCTTCTAGGTTTTGAGAGAAAGTCTCTCCAGCTGTTGGTGGGAACGAGGAAGGTTCTGGGGATGGGAAAGGAATGGTGGTGATGCCCATCGAGGTGAGTGTGGCCATAGATGTTCTTCTCTAACCTCCGTCAGACTAATCTAGTATATCCCTGCTCATCTACTTCAAGGAACACAGGCATCCTGTGTTTGCATTAGGTCTAAAACAGATAAGGGACAGGCCAAAAAGCTGCATGCCCTGAAAATGCCAGGTGGGTGGTGTTGACATGTGCCAGGCATTAGGTAACCTGGGTAAGACAAAAACAGTCACTCTCATTCTAGAAAGTTCTCTTGCTCTGTTCCATCCAGGCACAGCTATGGTCCTTATCACCAAACACTTTTGAGGAACTCCCAAGATTAGAGTCCTCAGGGCTCTATGTCAGCATAGCAAAGGCAGTATCATAAAGTGATGCATGTCAGAGCCAAGGGGATTTTGTCTAGGCAGGGAATCGTGTGTGTGTGTGTGTGTGTGTGTGTGTGTGTGTGTGTGTGTGTGTGTGTGTGCACCCATGAGGCTAAAAGAAGGCATCAGATTCCCTGAAGCTCATGTTATAGGTGTTTGTGAACCATGTGGTATGGGTGCTGGGAAACACACATATTCTGGAAGGGTAGCCAGTGCTCTTAGCTGCTGAGAATCTTGACATTGCTATTAGAGATAAGAAGGTCTGAAGGGATGGACCCACCTCCCAGGGGTCACAGGAAGTGTCCCAAATCAATGACAGAAGGAGGGCACAATGCTGCTGTAAGAGACAGGAAGAGAGACACAGACCGGGAAAGAAGGGGAGAGATGTGTCTAGACATTTTTCTCCCAGATGATTCTAGATCATGCTAACTTGTCATCACTGAACTTCACGAGCCCCTGAGAACTTTGCAGAGATGTTCTGTACAAAGCTCTTTGGGGCAGCAGTGGCTGGATGGGAACAATACTCTCCACAAGCAAATCTGCTCTCCAGACATGAGTCAAACACCTAGTTGGCATCCTATGAGCCCATGGCTCCCTGGTGTTCTCTAGAAATGAAGCAAACTTCTCAGTTTTGTTACTATAATGAAATACCTAAGGCTGTCTAGGTATTTTATAAGGAAAGAAAATTTTCCTAATTTTATAAGGAAAGAAAACTTTTGTTTTGGCCCTTGGCTCTAAATACTTATTTTTTAACTTTTTATGCGAATTGGTGTTTTGCCTGCATGTATAACTGTGTGAGGGTGTCGGATCTTGGAATTACAGACAGTTGTTAGCTGTCATGTGGGTGCTGGGAATCGAACTCAGGTCAGTGCCCTTAACCTCTGAGCCATCTCTCCAGCTCCAGCTCATGGTTCTAAAGAAACAAGATCAAAGGGTCATATCTGCGAGTGAAGCTTTGGCTGGTAGAGTCCTGAAAAACAGGAGGCGTGTGTGTGTGTGTGTGTGTGTGTGTGTGTGTGTGTGTGTGTGTGTGTGTGCTGAATGACTATCAGGCCAAGACAGAAATAAAGACATTAAAGACTTCCCTAGAATTCAATGAAAACAAATGCACGACATACTGAAACTACGGGACACAAGGAAAGTGGGGCTAAGAGGAAAGTTCACAGCAGTACGAGCCTACATAAAAAATTAGAGAGATCGCACTCTAGTAACTGAACAGCACAGGCGAAAGCTCTAGAATAAAAAAGAGCAAGGAGTAGACAGCAGGAAATAATCAAACCCAGAACTGAAATCAATAAAATAGAAACAAAGAAACAATAGAAGGAATCATGAAACAAAGAGTTTGTTCTTTGAGAAAATCAACAAGACAGACAAACTCTATCCAAACTAAGCAAAGGATGAAGCGAGAGCATCCAAACTAACAAAATCAGAAATGAAAAGGGGACATGACAGCAGACGCAGGAAATACAAAGAATCATCAGGTCACATTTTAAAAACCTGCACTCCACAAAATTGGAAAATACAAAAAGAAATGAATAATTTTATTGATAGATACCACTTGCCAAAGTTAAATCAAGATCAGAAAAACAATCTAAACAGACATGTAACCCCTAAGAAAGATAAGAAGTCATTAAAAGTCTCACAATCAAAAAAAAAAAACATTGCTGAATTTATTTTATGAGCCACAGTCACATTGACACCCAAACCACACAAGTATTCAAAAAAGAAAGAGAATTACAGACTAATTTCCCTTATTAATATAAATGCAAAAATATTCAACAAAATACTGCAAACCAAATCCAAGGACACATAAAAAAATATTAACCATAATCAAATAGGCTTCATCCCAGAGATGCAGCGATGGTTCAAAATATGAAAATCAGTCAATATAATCCACAATATAAACAAACTGAAAGAAAAAACATATGATCATCGCATTAGATGCTGAAAAAACCTTTAACAAAATTCAGCACCCCTTCATGACAAAAGTCTTGGAGGGATTAGAAATACAAGTAACATAACTAATAATAAATAATAAAGCAATAATAAAGATACATAATAAAGGTAATTTAAAGCAAGCCTCTAGTCAACATCAAATTAAATGAAGAGAAACTTAAAGCAACGCCACTAAAACCAGGAGGACAAGGCTGTCCACGCTCTTCATATCTATTCAATATAGTACTTGATGTTCTAGTTAGAACAGTAAGACAACCGAAGGAAATCAAGGGGATACAAACTATAAGGAAAGAAATCAAAGCATTGTTATCTGAAAATGATAGTAGTATACACATAAGTGACCTCAGAATTCTTCCAGGAATCCATACAGCTGATAAACACTTCAGTGAAGTGGTCGGATACAGTATCTCTCTCATTTACAAATGACAAAGGGACTGAGAGAGAAATCAGGGAAACAACTCCCTCCACAACAGGCACAAATAATATAAATACCTTGGTGTAACTCTAACCAAGCAAGTGAAAGACCTGTATGACAATAACTACTTTGAGAGTCCACCTTACACCAGTCAGAATGGCTAAGATCAGTAACACATGACAGCTCATGCTGGCACGTGGGTAGAGCAAGGGGAACGTTCCTCCATTTGCTGGTGGGAATGCAAACTTGTACAGCCACTATGGAAATCAATATGACAGTTTCTCAGAAAATGGAGCATTGATCTATCTACCTCAAGACCCAGCTATACCATTTCTGGATGTATACCCAAAAGACACTATCTTCCACAAAGATGCTTGCTCAACTATGTTCATTGCAGATTTATTTATAACAGCCAGAAACAGGAAGCAACTTAGATATCCCTTAACTGAAGAATGGATAAAGAAAATGTGGTATGCTTACAGAATGGATTATTACTCAGTTGTTTAAAAAAAAAACTGACACTATGAAATTTGCAGGCAAATGGATGGAACCAGGAAAAAAAAAATCATCCCAAGCAAGGCAACTCAGGCAGAGAAAGAAAAACATGGTATGTACTCACGTATAAGTGGATATTAGCTGTTAAGTAAATGAAAATTATGTTACAATCCACAGACCCAGAGAAGCCAAGTAAGTAGGAGGATTGGGTTGGAGGATGCATGGATCCCCCTGGGAAGGGGAAATGGAATACATTTGTGGGTGGACTGGGGATGGGCGGGATGAGAACAAGAGGGATCAGCAGCACCAGGAGGGAAGGATGGAGGAAAGAACATAGGGAAAGATGACTGGGGGCACTGGTCCATGAACCCAGCCACAAAACCTTTGACCTGCAACCTAACCAGGCAGTAAGTGCTGGGCTCAGAGCTTGTGGGAGTGGACAGCCAATGACTTGTCTAACTTGAGGCCCAGGCCAGGGGAGGGAGCCTGTGCCCCACACTGCCTGAATGGACAGGAACCAGAAGCTAGATTGCCCAGAGATCTGAAATATGACCAAACATGACTGGCAAAAAAATAACCAATGAAATTTTTTATAATGATATTGTTATACTCATACACGTAGCCCAATGGCAATCAGAGAGGCTTTCTCCAGCAGCTGATGGCAGCAGATACAAAGACTGAAAACCAAACTTTAGGTGGAAGTCAGGAACCCTGGGGAAGAGGGGAAGGTAGGATTATAGTGTCCAGAGGGGTTGAGGATGCCAGGAGAACACAGATCATAAAGTAAACTCAGCAGGGCTCGTGGGAGCTCACAGAGACTGAAGCGCAATCAGTGAGTCTGTGCTAGGTTCTCTGCATATACACTGTGGTTGCTTAGCTTGTGTTTTTTGAGACTTTTAACAGTGCGAGTGGGGATGTCTCGGACTCTGGTCTGTGCTTGGGACCCTTTTCTTCCTACTGGGCTGCTTCAGCCAGTCCTGATATGAGGGTTTGTGTCTAGTCTTCCTAATCTCTCTCTCTCTCTCTCTCTCTCTCTCTCTCTCTCTCTCTCTCTCTCTGTGTGTGTGTGTGTGTGTGTGTGTGTGTTTATTCTGGGCTAGGCACAGTGCTTCAATTATTATTCCAGCTACTCAGGATGTTAAGATGGAGGAATCTCTTACATTTAGGAGTTTGAGTTCAGTTCAGCGTAGGCAGCTTAAAATAACAATCTTGAAGCAAAACAAGCAAGGTCACTGGAAATCCAGGGTATAGCTCAGTCGATAGAGTGTTTGCCTGGGTCCTATCCCCTGTGCTACCCAGAGGGGGTATTGTAGGATATGCCTGTAATTACAGCACTTGGGAGGTGGCATTCTTTGCTACGTGCCAAGTTTGATGTCGGTCTGGGCAGCACAGAGCCATAACTAAAACCAGACAAAAAGCCTCCAGGATTGAGCCATGGAGCTGCACCCCAATGACTAAGTCAATCTGACCCCCAGGTCCCTATAAATACCACAGTTAGATTTCACCCTTAGGGTACAACTGACTGCCTTGGGGATTAAATTCCAGACTGATTTGGCAACACATTCCTTCCGCAGCAGACAAGAAACAGTAAGGTATAATTGACAGGGCCTCTGACAGGGTGGTGTCCGTGCTGCTGGCTATGGGGCAGCTAGACCTGGGTAATGGGGCTTAGGCATTGCTGTGGCCGGGGATCTAGGGAGAGCTGCCTGTGTACGAAGGTGTGGTCCTCAGCCATCTGTGCTAGAAGAGAGGCTAGGTGCAGGGAAGGGAGACAGAGAGATGCTGGGTTACATGAGGCAGTGTCAACCTTCCTGAGGATGGACTCCTAATAGTAGAGGGGGGCACCAGAATTCACCTGTTTCCTGACTTCAGACACAATTGTGAAGAATGGAATCCACCTCTATGTGGAGACACACCCTGGCCCCCTCCTTTAAGGTTTGATTTAGTGGGCATGTCGGGGACCTGGCTCAAGGAACCACCAAACTAGCTCTGTAGATCAGGCTGGCCTTGAACTCACAAAGATCTGTCTGCCTCTGCCTCCTTTGCTGGATTTAAAGGCATGTGCCACCACAGCAGCCCTTCTAAGGAAAGCATTTAGTTGAGGTGGTTCTCTTGAGTTTCAGAGGTTCAGTCCATTATCACCATGGTGCAGAGCATGTCAGTGTGCATGCAGACATGATACTGGCTACATCTTGATCAGACAGCAACAGTAAACAATCTTGGATACTGAGCAGTATCTTGAGTATAGGAAATTTTCATTCCAGCCCTCACAGTGACACATTTCCTCCAACAAGACCAAACCTACTTCAACAAAGCCACACCACCTAATACTGCCATTCCCTATGAGCTTATGGGAGCCAGTTACATTCAAATTACCCCACGAGGCTTTCTTATTTTTCAAAGGTCGAAAGAGCAAACAAATAAATATAGAATTATGTTATATTCACACATAGCTATCCTGTGACAGTGGGCTCATATGATGCCTAAATGAAAACCTGTGCTTTATCAGAGGGCAAAGAATACATAAATAAGGGTCTGAGAAAGTGTGAGGGCTTGACTCTTTTTTAAGAAAAAGATTTATTATTTATATATTCAATATTCTGCCTGCATGTATGATGTGCACTTAAAGAAGACACCAAATCTCACTGCAGATGGCTGTGAGTCACCATGTGGGTGCTGGGAACTGAACCCAGGACCTCTGGAAGAGCAGCAAGTGCTCTTAACTGCTGAGCCATCTCTCCAAAAGGGCTTTACTCTTTAGAGTAATGAATAGTGTCTACTGCAGGAGGTCACCTCTTGGTCATACAAGACACACAGCACACATGCCACCCAGAACCTCTCCACCAGGAAGTATCTGTCCTCAGAAGAAATGTCAAACCAAAAAAGCAAAAGCAACAGAGTATCCTAAAAAATCCTTTCATGATTTCAGTGGGACAAAGTCATGTTCTCTGGTCATGAAGAATGCCAGCCAAGTGCCATTGTGATGCTGGTGACATCACCATTAACAGAAGATTTACACACCACAAAAGCAGTGGATGCAGCCAGGTACTTCACATGGCAAAGTCCTAGAAGTATACTCCCTGGGAAACACTAGTCCTCAAAGGACATTTAGACTGTCTCCTAATACCACCCTGATCCAAGGTAAGGGGCCTTTGAAGAAGCAGTGTTGGGACTTTGGACCCAGTTATGTCTAGTATCCAGGCTTTACCATGCATACCTGCAATTCCAGCCTTTGGGAGGCTGAGGCAGGAAGATTGTTGTGAGTTTAAGGCCAATCTGGGCAACAGAATGAAACCCTGTTTCTGTAAACAAAACAAAATATTATGTGTAGACAGCATCCTCTGACCTTGGCTTCTGAATTTGTTGCTGATGCCTCAAGACATCACTGAAAAGCAGCTGGGAACAGAGAAGCTAGCTGAACAGACCACAACTCACCTCTCTGTGTATTTCCAATAGTAATGAGTTTAACTATGTCAGTTTTCAAGCAGCAGGTTATTCTGAGCAGGGCAGCATTTCATTGCCCAGTAGAGTCAGGATGTGAATCACTCATGAAATATCCCATTTCTTAGCAGCCATGTGACAAAGGACAAAAGAAACAGGTGAAGTTATTTTATACATTGATTTATGAGTTTCTATATCTGGACTACAACACCCAGACTGTCATCACTTCAGTGCATAAGCTCTAAGATTACAAAGGAGATCCTTAATCTTCTGTGTTTTCATGCTGTGCTTGTCTTCCAAATCTGGGAGATTCTGTGCACTTAGAGCCCAGTTCAATTTAGGGCCAGGGAACCCCCCACCCAGGATCTTACTGAATAAGCCCCAGCAGCAGGACATCAGAGCCCTCCACCTCATGCTGGCATGCTGGCATGCGGCATGTCGAACACAGTGTTCAAACAGGTCCGTGTAAAACCTCCACCCCAGGCTCCATGCAAACTGCAGCTCAAATTCAGCCTTGGAGTCTCCTACCCTTTTTGATGTGGTCACTTGGTCCTCTTTGCAGTCTCTGTGTAAACAGCCTCAGTTGGTCTGCCTCACTTGGTCTTCTAGGGAAGAAATGGCAGTGTTGAGAGCAGGATTTATTGGTTTAGGATGACCTCATCATCATGATCCCACTCCGTTGCCACACATAGTTATTTCAAGGGAACTAGATGGATGGTCAGGCTGGGGAAACACGAGGTTGCTGTGCAGGCATGAGATCCTAAGTTTGATTCCTGGAACCCATGTAAAAGCTGGATGTGGCATACAGCTGGAGTCCCAGCACTAATGAGGCTGAAACGGTGGATTCCAGATCTTTCTAGGCAGCAGGCTTAGTTGAAGTGAAAAGCTTAGGCTCAGAGAGACCCTCCCTCAAAAAGTGGAGAGAAATTGAAGACACCCAACATCAGCCTCTGTGCACAACATTTCACACACACACACACACACACACACACACACACACACACACACACACACACACATTCACATGCTCAGATGGATTAGCACAAGGAGAGTCAACACATTCCAAATTTTTGAGGCTCTCCAAAGGCACTTCAAGCAGAATAGAGATGACCACCCATCTCACTGAATATTCTAAAAGGTACTGTTGAGTTAGTGTCAAATGTGTGCAGACACTAACCCTCTGTTGGGGGTGTGGGGATGCAGTGGGTCTCTTAATCCACTAGAACCCTCTTTTCCTTCCCTCCCCCAGGAAGGAATGAATGCTAAAAAGAGAATGCTACTCATGGTCTGCTGCCTCTTCCTGCTGCTGATGGCCAAGGTCTACTTCAGGTAAATACTGATGACCCACACCTGCAGGAAGGCCAAGGTGGTTTAAATGCTGAATCTCATCCACAGATGCCATTAACACAGGAAGTCATTTCCTCTCTAAGGGGTGCCACATACATTTTAATTCTTTCATTTTCAGAGGCCAGATGAACATTTGTTTCTTGTCCCTTCCTAGGTCTACCCACAGGGGGTTTCTTGTACACTGCAGAATTTCATATGTTACATGAAATGGATTCAGACAGACAGTGTTCAATTATTGGGGCTGTTGTACTGGGAATAGAACAGGCAAGCGCTTACCCACCGGGTCAGCGTATTATGCTGAATTATAATTACATCAACTATAAACCACCTCGAATTCCCACATTTGTCTTTTTTGTTTTGTTTTGGTTTGGTTTTTGGTTTTTTTGAGACAAAGTTTTTCTGTGTTCTGATTGTTCTGGAACTCACTTTGTAGACCAGGCTGGCCTCAGTCTCACAGAGATCTACCTGCTTCTGCCTCCTGACTGCTGAGATTAAAGGAGGCAAATTTGTGTCTTAGACAAGACTAAATTTGACCTGCTAGAGTAATACCTGTTAACCAATCAACATTTTTTTTCCTAGAAATTTTTAACTCCTAGCTCCTTCATGCCTCTTCCTGGATCTATGTATAACTATTCCAGTGTTTCTGGGTGCCACTGGAAAAACAGTCATAGCCAATAAAGGTGAATGCTTTTAGTCCTAGGACTTGGGAGGCAAAGGCAGGTGGTCCTCTGTGAGTTGGAGGCCAGCCTGAACTTCATAGAAAGTTCCAAGCTAGTTGGGTATGTATAGTGACTCTCTCTCTCTCTCTCTCTCTCTCTCTCTCTCTCTCTCTCTCTCTCTCTCTCGTGTGTGTGTGTGTGTGTGTGTGTGTGTGTGTGTGTGTGTGCGCGCGCGCGCGCGCGCACGTGCGCTGAGACAAGATTTCTTTGTGTAGCCTGGGCTGTCCTATAAGTAGCTCTGTAGATCAGGCTGGCCTCACAGAGTGCTGGTATTGATGGTGTGTGCCACCACCAGCTGGCAAGACTCTGGCTCAAAAAAGAAAAAAGAAAGGAAGGCAATCCTATCATGAAAGAATATCTTAAAAATTTAAATCCTCTTCATGCCCAAGTATATCTGGCCTCTGTCTGTACATCTTTTGTAATAAAATGGGCATTTGATTTCTTTGCCTGTTTTATTTTTAATCAGGTTGCTGTGTTTTGGGTGTAAATCATTTACTATGTGTACTGGCAGAGTTGATGTATTTAGGGGGCAGAAACAGCAGCTGCACAGTCACACCATCCATAGACTGCAGATCATGTTCACAGAAGTCTGTCTCATAAAAACGCTGAAACGCAGACATTTAAAATATCCACTGCTTACCTTTTATTTATTTTTATTTTGTGTTACACGTAATCTGTATAGCACAAGTGTGCCTGATCCCAGCAGAGGCAAGAAGGGGACCTCAGGTCCCCTGAAACTGGAGTTACAGACCATGTAGGTGCTGGAAATTGAGCCTAGGTCCTCGGAAAGAGCAGACAGCTCTGTTAACCACTGAGCCATCTCTCCAGCCTCCAGCCACTGTTTGTCTCAAACTCACAGTCTATGGTGTTCTATGTTTTCTCTAGACAACCCTCTCCTCAGAAAAGGTACCATCTCAAGGTGCCATTTCTCACTGTGTGAACATCTTATAAACTGGGGGACAAACTGTCAGGGTCAGGGGTTCTAGTGATGGAGGCTGGGGACAGAAAAGTAAACAAATATCTAGAGGTGGCCACATCTCTCTGTGTGTAGCTCAGCAGTGCATATGTGAATATGTGTGAGTATATGTGTGTGAGCATCCACTTATGAGTGTATGGGTGTAGCAATGTGTGCACATGCACTCGTGTGTGAGTGTGTGTGTGTAGCCAGAAGTTTCTGCTCTAGCCCCAAGGTCTGGATTGAAGTTCTGCAGCTGCTTAGTCCCAAATAATCACACAAAGGCTTATATTAATTACAAACTGTTTGGCCTGTGGTTCAGACTCATTACCAACTAGCTCTTAGAACTTAACTCAACCCACTTTTATTAATCTATGTATTGCCATGTGACTCTGTGACTTTACCTGCGTTCCATTACATCTTGCCTTCTCAGAGGCAGCTTGCAGTGTCTGTGTGACTAGCTCTTCTTCTCCTTTATCTCTGCTTGGATTTCCTGCCTGCTTTAAGCTGCCTTGTCATAGGCCAAAGCAGTGTCTTTATCGACAAAGGGTAATCAAGTATATTTACAATGCACAGAAAGACACCCCACATCATGTATAGTGCAAGGTGTCTGAAGGGGCAGAGCATGAGGTGGCAGTTTTTACTGTTGGACTCTTGGGATATGATTGTATGAGTAAAATCTCTTGCTCCCAGCCCAGCCAGTTGTCTTTTTCAAACAGAGGCAATGCTTCACAGAGTAGACCTGAGAACCAGGGAGAAGAGGCCGAGCCATTTGGAGGAGGATTTGGTCTCCATGTGGTTCCTAGGCCTGGAGTCTCCAGATGGGAGAGTACATCAACAGAGCCAGTAGACATTGGGTATAGTTTTGTTGGTGTGGAATAGACTGGAAATGTGATTCTGGCTGGATCTAAAGGAACTGGCTGTATAGAGTTTTGGGTTGGCACAGCCCTGCTGGGAGGAAACTGACAGTGTAGAAGCTGAAGGCCATTGCTGGATCATTGGCTTATCACCACTGGGGCCTCTGCATGACCAGGGCATAACATTACTATTGGAGTATCTCTGTGGGGAGCATGTTCTTTAGGGCAGGCCACTCTTTTTCCAGCCACAGTTTCCACCCTAGATCTAGAAATTAATAGGATCAACACACTGAAACAGAGTGGCTTTAAAAAAATTAAAAATTATTTTTAGCTGAGTGTATGTGTGCATGACTGTATGTGGGTATGTGCATGGAAGCTGGATGGTCTTAGATGCCCTGAAGACACAGACAGTTATGAGCTACCTGGCATGGGTTCTGGGTACTGAACTCAGATCTAGAAGATCAAGTGCTCTTAACCACTGAGCCATTTCTCCAGCACCCCCAACTTGCTGGTTTTTAGCAAGTTCCCCTCTTGCCTGATGAAGGGCTTTTTTGTGCCATGGGATTTTAATAGTTTGTCTTGGGAGGCAGCCTCTTTGGTGATGGTATCTGTGCAAGGCCATGTCTGATCCCATTAGAAAAGAATAAGCTCTGGAGGTCAGTTCTGTTACAGAACACCCCAGGTGGCACACCAGAAGCTGCCAGGCAGGTGGTTAATCAGTAGTTAATGAGAATGTGATGGTTCGAATAAAACCACCCCATAGGCCCAAAGGGAGTGGCAATTTTGAAGGTGTGGTCTTGTTGGAATAGGTGTGGCCTTGTTGGAAGAGGTGTGCCACTAGGGGGCAGGCTTTGAGGTCTCAGATGCTCAAGCCAGATACAGAGATCTGTTACCTCTCCAGCACTACATGTGCCTGCATCGCCATGTCCCAGCCATGATGATAACGGAAAAAACTCTGAAACTACAAGACAGCCCCAACCAAATGTTTTCATTATAAGAGTTGTGGTGGTCATGGTGTCTTTCCAGAGCAATAAAACCCCAACTAAGACAGAGAGTGATGGCCTTAACTTTCCACCTGTGCTGGGAAAGTGCTCCTGGATGGCGATTCTTTTTTCCACTGTTGATCCAGATGCAGGAAGCCCCTGATTCCTTCCTCACTTTCTAACATGGCGGGCTGAGTGTTGGTGCCTTTGCTCAGTTGTGGGCATCTGACTATTCTGAGGTCATTGAAGGTGGCCTGAGTTAAGTCACTGCCATGGGATTAAACTGCTTTTCAGACAGCCACTATCTCCACTCACAGTAGGCTTGTCTGGGTGTCAGCTATAGTAATCTAGAAACATTCGCACTTAAAAAGATCAAGGCTGTAGTGGATTCACCTTTAGTCCCAGAACTCTGGAGACAGAGGCAGGTGGATTTCTGTGAGTTCAAAGCCATCTTAGTCGATACAGTGAGTTCCAGGCCAGCCAGGGCTACATGGTAAGACCCTGACTCATAGAAAAAGGTGTTGGCAATCAAAGGTGAAATGTTTCAATTCCCACTGACCTCTTTACATTATGTAAATAACTTTTTAAAGTTTATATTCTCTAATAGCCTCTTCCTCCTCCCACCAAGATACCTTTTTCTTCATTCTGCTGTTGTTCGTGACCCCACCCCCCAATTCCTTTGATCTGTTCCCTAGACCAGCTTGTCCAGACTAGAAGACACCTCCCCTCCCAGCCGCATCCTCAGCCCCAAACTGCTCCCTAGAGCTCGACACTGCCCTGTCCAAAGCCACTGAAAGCTGAGGCTAAGCAGGGAGAGCATGGGAGAGCAACAAGCTCAGACTGCCCTGTGTGGGCTGAGGGGGTAAGGACTGAGCAAACAGATGCCACAATAACCCGCTGCTCTTTGTACCAGGAACCACCAGACAGAAGAATTTCATCTCTCAGGCTGGTTTAACGCCAGGTAAGAGCAAAGACGTGTCGCTTTAAGTCAATAGTTTTGACACAACCATAGCTCTGCCAGGGCACCCGGAGTTAGGAGTTTGTTTCCACCACCCTGACACAAGCCAAGGGGAGTTGCCCTGAGATAGGAAGTCAGTGCCATGGAGGAAGCTGGTGCCTTGAAGGCCTGGGTTCACGGTTAACCTTCCTGCTTCTTCAGAGGAAGAGATATGAGGCAGGTTCTCGCTCCCACCCCTGTGGGAGCTATGGCCATAGCTGAGAGGACAGTGTTTTGAAGAGCAAAGGTGTTCACTAGACATTGGTGTGTGGATATGGAGAGCCAGTCTCAAATCTTCCTCTTCTGTCTGGGGTTCATGGGTGCTGGTGGCTGACAGAGGGGAAGAGGTGGTAAAGTCATGAGGTGGCTGATGTCTGAACATGCATGGTCAACCCATATCACCTTGACTACATGTCTGCAACTTTATCATTGGTGGTTCAAACTCAGCAAACAGGAGCTGACAGAGGGTGAAACAGTCAGGTCTGAGGTGTATCCAGGTTTCCCTCATGTTCATCTGGAAGCAACAGACCTTCCTAGCACCTTCTGCCTTTGCAGAACCAGGGAGATTAGCCATGAATTCAGGCCCAGTGCTGATATGAGATCCTCCAGTGATGAACTGACTGGTTTTTCACCTGTGTATCTGAGGCCAGAGTTCATATCAGGTATCTTCCTTGACTACCCTCTACCTTTGTGAACCTTGAGTTCACTGTAATAGATTTTGTTGCCTATGTGACTATCTAGTGTTGAAACGGTCGATCTAACCACTTGCCATCATGGCTAGGACACTGTGCAGTTGGTTCCTTCTGTTGGGACCTGTGCTGGCTGTGACTCCTCTCCTGCCTTCTGGATAGTGTTGAGTAAAATTGGAACCAAAGAGCTAGGGCAGGTGTTGGGCCGCTCCAGCTGCCATAACTGGGTGGTTTGGGCAGAGGGAATTCTTTTTCCACTAAAGCTAAGTTCATGGCCCAGTCAGGATCCAGGCAGGTCTGCTCCTGGCTCTCACACTGTCCTGGTGTGGCCAAGACAGGAAACAAAGCAAGCCTAATCTCCTGTCTTTTTCATAAGAACATAGACCCCACCCTCATAACTCATAAGGCCTTGCCTCTGAATACCATCATATACAAGGATTAGGGCTTTGACATACGACTTGGAGGGATGCAATTTGTATAGCTGTAGTCTCCTGAGGCGGCAAAGATCTCTCTGTTCATTTGCACTTGCCAATATAGCACAGGCACATAAAACCTATCTTTGGAGTGATGTCAGCAGAGATGAAGGTGTAAGACTCTCTCCTCCACATAAACCAATGAGAAAAATGGAAGAACAGATTCCACTTTCCTGGGCCTATGGGGGGACAGTGATGTTTGGGGTGTTTAAGGAATACCCTGGTCCCCATGCCAAAGCTCCTGCTCCATGGTGGCCTTAGAGGACAACAGTCTTCATATGGCAGGGAAAACAGAAAGAATGACACCTTTCAAAGCCTCAAGCTCAGAGAAATCACTTTCTCCTCACTGGTCTGGCAGTTCCCACCGGCAAGGACCAGCATTGGTTCAGCCACTACCAGCGGGACAGTGAAACAAATACTAGAGCGAGCAAAGAAAAAGAGTGAAAGCCAGTCTGGAAGTGATCACGGGGGTTTTGAAAAGTCTGGTAAATACCCAGTGCTCGGGACTGAAAACCATGTGTGTGGAGAGCTATGAGTTCAGAAAAGACCCTGAGGAGGAAGTTCTGAGCCCCCACCTCTGGCTGACACAGGCTCTATACAAGCAGGCCGTGAGAGCTAAGGGGGAGTTTGCTGGGCATTTTGTGTCTCTGCATACTCACCGTTAATGTGTGTGACAGTGGCAGGGCTCAGCCTGTGCACAGGGCTTCCCAGCAGAACGGGAGGTATGCTGATCCCAAGCATTGATGGAACCTGAACTGATAAGATAACAGACAAGCAAATATAACAAAAGAAAAATAATCCAAGATGGGAAGGAATTCCTGATCTTTCCAGTTGACACATTGTCATCTAAATTGTTCAGTTTTCAAACAAAAATTGAAACACACAAAGAAACAATCCTGTTGGTCCTTATAGGGAAAGGGGGAGAATCAGATGAAACTATCCCCAGAGAAGATTGACTTTGGACTGACAAGTTTGAATCGGTTCTAGTACCCACACAAAAGAGTGAGAACAAAGTCTACCAAACACTGAACAATTAGGATTCAAACACCATTGTACAAAACAAAGCCAGAGCTGAAAGTACACTCAGTGGACAAGATCAATCCACCCCAAATCAGCATATTGTTACAATTTAAAAAAATGATTATTTGACTATATGCAGAAAAAAATTGATAAAATTCAACACTTTTAAATAGTATAAACACCTAGTGCTTTAGGTGGGAGGATTTTCTTATCTTAGCACAAACAGAAGGAAATGCAGATGATTTGGACTTCATCAGAACTGAAAATGTTGTAGACAGTATGAAGAAGAGAGAGCAGGGCTACACAAAGAAACTCTGTCAGGAAAAATGAAACAAAAACCAAAGAGAATCTGCAGGCAGCTGCTATTTGGTACAGTGACATGCCACAGTATTTCATTTTCTTTGGGACAGCTGTTAATTATATGTATACACACACACACACACATAAACACACACATACCCTGGGGAGGTGTGTGTGCATATGAATGCAGGTGCGTGTGTGCTCGTAGAGACCAAAAGAGGGTATTGGATACCCTGGAGCTAGAGTTACGGAGATTATGAGCAGCCTGATGTGGATGCTGGGAGCTGAACTTGGATCTCAGCAAGCACATTTTGTGTTTCTACATACTTCATTGTTAATGTGTAGACACAGGGTTAATGCTTTGGAACTACTCTGACAAATTCTACTCTCTCTAATTCACTTATCAATTCTAGATGACTTTTCTTCATAGGGTTTTCCAGGTTGTTGATTAAGTATAGCTGACGGTATTATGGTCTGTATCACTTTTCTCATTTTCAATTGGATGCCTTGATTTCCTTTTCTTGCCTCACTGCAATGGTCACAGATTCATTCTGTCATTCTTCAGAGCAGTGTTGAGCATCCTTGTCATGTTCTTGATCTTAGGGAAGAAGCCAGCCTTTCACTATTAAGCATGTTAACTGAAAACTTTTATAGATTCTTTTTTTTAGACAGGGTCTCACTATGTAGTCTTGTGTTATAGAATATTATTTTAAGGGGTGCTACTTTTGTTTATGCTCTGAAATGTTTGTTTTTTTAAAAAAAAATTATTTATTTATTATGTATATAATATACAGAAGAGGGTACCAGATGTTATCATGTGGTTGCTGAGAATTGAACTCAGGTCCTCTGGAAGAACAGTCAGTGCTCTTAACCTCTGAGCCATCTCCCCAGCCCTGAAATATTTGTTTAATGATGCAAAGATGTGTCACATTTGTTTGATTAAATAAAATTCGCCTGCTGTCAGAAGGCTATGGTCAGCAATGAGCTGACAGGAAGTGGTAGGGAGGAGCCTGGTGGAGAAGGGCTTTGAAGTGGGGGCTGAGGAGAAGAACACGGGCTGTCTGGGGAGCGGAGAGAGGAGGTGAACAGCTTGTTATTCAGCCTCTCTTCTCTGAGGAGCAGAATTCCACCTCTGTCTTTGAATCTTGAGCTATTTAGAGGGACAGAGATTTAGATAAGTCCCTTGGTAGCTTTGAAAAGAGTCAGTGCCTGAAGGAACAGAATCCCCACAGGCTGTGGCCCATGAAGCCAAATGGATGTTGGTAGCAGCGACTTGCTTTTGCTCTTCAGGACAGCCATTGCTTAAAAGGCAGCAACAGTTATAAAGAAAGACAACGGTCTTGGCTAGCCTGGAAGCATGTTGTAGTAGAGCAAGCTGCCCTCAGACTCATAGAGCATCATGTTTCTCTGCCTCCCAAATTAAAGATATACACCACCATAGCCATGGGTCTTGAAAAGAAGTTTAATTCAAGATGAGGCAGCTCTCCCCATCCCCATTCTTTCCTGGAAGTTTCTTTTTAAAATCGTGACTAGGTCTGAGACTCTGTAATGTTTTTTTTTCTGTGTTGAGTGATTTGGGCACATGATTTTTCTTTATCTAGTATTACATTATTTTTTAAGTGTCTTACCTTCTTGGCATGTCCTAATTCTTCTATTTCCTCAGTACTGAATGCAAGTCTAATCTATTTCACTTTTGTTGGATGACACAGCCAACTTAAACCATGTGTTTAGAACACAGGGTACACAGAGTGAGAAAACATGCAGAGAAAGTCAGGCATTGGAGCCAGGATCCTGCCTACAGTGCTGTCTTCAGGCAAAACCGAGACTACAGCAGGGTTCTGACCATAGGCTGTCTATATTTTTAATTGGTTAAGCTGTAACCAGCTGTTGAGATAAATAGTTCCAGGCTTGGGAGGAGAATACAAAGTCTAAGGCCACATTGGCTGGGGCATTAGCCACTTGCTGGTTGTGTGCCACGTGAAAGACAGGAAGAAAACCAGCACTGACCTGAGGAGGGGCATTGCCAGGGTCACATGAGCAAACTAAGGTGTGCCACATCTGATTGGCATCTAGTCAGTACTGTCTCAGGGTTAGCATCTGCCAGACAGTGACATTCAACGTGTGGCCATTCTTTCCCTTTTGACACAGTGACTGGTGTTGGTTTCCAACTGTTGAACCACACTGTCATATTTTATTCTGCTTTTGTGTGTCCCATAGGAGACGTATGGATGTCATCACCACTACAGATTGGCTGGCCCCAGTCATATGGGAAGGCACATTCGACCGAAAGGCACTGAAGAAACATTACATGAAGCAAAACATCACTGTGGGCTTGGCTGTGTTTGCTGTTGGCAGGTAGTGCTGTGAAGCATTGCCCCTTTTATCTTGGGAAATGTGGTTTAGAATCCATAGATGTTTTGCCCCCAAAGAGCTGCATATCCTTTTTTTGTGATTATCTCTGTTGAGCACATGAAATAGAATCTGCTATGACTAGTCTCTGTACCAAGGTTGGATCCAGAAGACCACTTGGGAGTTCTTAACTAATGCTCCATTCAGCTCTGACTCAGTAGTTCTAAGATTGGTGGATCTTCAGAGCCAACATTGCCACCTGACCTATTAGAATTTTTAGTATCAAGGACACTTCTCTTGTTGGCACATTGAAGGGTACCCATTCCATTTAGAAATGTAAGTTTCTTATTCTGTGTGTTCCCAGGATCACTGATGAGTACCTGGACCCATTCTTGAAATCGGCCAGTAAGTTCTTCATGCCTGGCTATAGGGTGATCTTCTACATCATGGTGGATAGGTTCTTTCATTTACCTGAGATCAACCACAACCCTCTGCAATCCTTTCGAATACACGTAATAGGTGAAGAGAGATGGTGGAGAAATTTCAACCTCATGCGCATGAAAGTCTTGTCTGAACACATCCAAGAGCACATGAAATATGAGGTGGATTTTCTCTTCAGCATGAATGTCAACTTGGTTTTCCAGAATGAGTTTGGAGTGGAGACCCTGAGCACGTCTGTAGCCCAGCTCCATGCTTGGTGGTATTTCCAGAAGACAAAGGATCTTCCCTATGAGAGGAGACCTAGGTCAGCAGCCTACATCCCATTTGGACTGGGGGACTTTTATTATTCTGGCACTATTATAGGTGGAGTACCCTTTCAGGTTTTGGATTTCACTCAGGAGTACTTGAGAAGTGTTGTTTCGGATGTAGAAAATGGACTTAACAGCACCTATGAAAAATACCTGAACAAATATTTTTTTCTCAACAAACCCACCAAGCTTTTATCCCCAGAGTACAGCTGGGATCCCACCTTTAGCATCCCTCCGCAAGTGTGGTATATGAAGATTGCTCACTATCCCATAGATGGAGATGAATACATGTTTGTGGACTAAAGAATAAACCACAGCAGTTCCCTATAGACACAGAACATCTTTTTAAAAGCCCATACTTCAGAGGCCTGGTAATATATAGTCTTTCCAAATCAACTGTTCTTTCTTGCAATTTTGAATCAACCAATTTGGCTGAAACTATGATGAATAAAAGGTGATATTTCATGTCCACATATATAAAACAGTTAGCTCTGTGTTGTAGGCAGCCTGAAGTTATTGAGACTCAGAGTATATTTTATTTAAATGGAGAAAGACGTTAGTTCACAAATAAAAATCTTTTCACAAAATGAGGGGAAAAGCCTTAATATTAATCTATAGAAGAAAAAGTAATAAATGTCCAACCACTGAGTTGTTAAGTTCGTGTTAAGATGCTCGTGACCTAGATAAATTGGAAGCATACCCAATACATGGAGTTAGAGAGAGCAGATTAAGCTATTGTGTGTGCATGTATATGCATGCATATTTGTGTGAGTATGCAGGTACACATGTGTGCATGTGAGGGCCAGTGAACAACCTCTGGTTCAGGATCCACCTATTTTGTGTTTTGATACAGGGTCTCTGACTTCATTTATAACTTGCCAAGTGGGTTAGGTTGGCTGGCCAATGCCAGGAATCCACCTGCCTCACCTTCCTCAGCGCTGGGGTTTTAAGAGTGTACCACCATACTAAGCAGTTTTACGTGGGGCTAAGGGATCAAATTTAAATCCTCATATCTGTGTGTCAAACACTTTACCAAGTGAGGCATTTTAAAATCTATGCTATGTTTTGCTTTTTTGGGGGGGTGTTTTAAAAATATTTTACTGTATTTTTTATTAAATATGTGGAGGAGGTAATTGCATGGGGATGAAGGTGCCAGCAGAGGTAAGAGGCTTTAAACATCCCTGGACCTAGAGTTCCAGACACCTGTTGAAAGGCCATTGTAAGAGAAACAAAGGAGACTTCCCCTCCCTACCAGCTCTGCTAATTGTAGAAAAATGTTGCACCCTGCTCCCACGCCCTATAGCAGGAAGTTAGCCCGCCGTGCTTATGTGCTTAAAATACCTGATGCCTAAGGTAACTTGGAATTCGTTTACCCACCCGGATTCCGAGAAAAACCAAAAAGACATCTGGCCCGACCAGATGACTTCACCCTGGAAGACCCCCCTGCTCCCCCGACCTGGTAGAACTGCCCTAGAAAAGGCCTGCAAGCCTTAGACTCGAGGTCACTAGCCTCATCTCCTGCTGGTGACCCGAGAGCTCGTGCTTAATAAAGCTTCTGTGTGACCTGATATCGGAGTGAAGCTCTTTGTTTTGGGGCGCTGACTCTAACATTTGGAGGTTCCACCGAGATTGGTAAGGTGGTGAGTTGGCGGGGAAGCAGCTGTTCGGGTGGCCCATGAGGACCCCTGGACGGTGAGGGACAGACGTGTCCTGAACCCACAGGCTGCAGCTCTGGAGGATGCTCTGGAGTGTGGGGACCCTGAGATAGGGGCCCTGTCTGATTCCCTTCTGCCTAGGAGATTTTTCAGGCAGCCCAGGCCAATAGACAATTTTTTGGTTTCATTTTCTTACCACTTTGCCGGCTTGTCTTGTCTGTGTCTGTATTTTGTGTCATGATTCTCGTTCCCCTTTGTGTCTGGTTTGAAATGGGACAGTCTGCCTCTACTCCTTTGTCCCTAACCCTCTCTCACTGGTCAGAAGTGACAGACCGTGCTTCGAATCTGGCGGTCCGGGTGAAGAAAGGAAAGTGGCAGATTTTTGGCATCTGTATTTTGTGCCTGTGCAGGACCAGTATTGTTGGGCCAGTGGGGGAGGCAGGCAGACGTGCCTTGAGTCCGGGCCCCCCTGGTGGTCTCCTCTAGGGTTGTCTGAGAGGAAGGTAAGAGACTTGTTTTCTCCCCTTCCTGGGGAACGGAGCTGTTCGTGGCCGCTCCCGTCTGTATCACTGTAGCCAAGTTGCCCACCGCGAGGATTGTGTTTGCTTTGTGTTTGTCAATAGTCTCACTGTTTTGTGTTCTGGAGTCTGTTTACAACAGGGAGACTGGGACCAAGAAGCCCCGGTTCTTCCTGAGACCCAGGGGGACCTGTTGCTACCTGGGAGCATTCTCATAGCAGCCTTCTGAAAACTGTTCATTGCTCTCTTCATGGTTATCTATGCAAATGTTTTAGCCAGGCTACGCCTATTGATGAATGTGTGAGTACGTGAAAACTGTGGCCACAGAATGTGTGTTTGGACTCGTGTGTATGCATTTTTGTAACTGGGATGTTACCTGCTCATTTGGTTTCATTTCTGGTCAGAAAGTTCTATTTGCCTTGTTGAGAAGTTTTGCCTGTTTCTCAAGAAAGTTATCTATGTTGTTCTGATGTGTTTCTAACTTTGTTAAAAGCATAAAGCTGAGACAGAATGGTTTAAATATTTTTGCTATCTCTATTTCCAATAGTAGTCGGTCACCATCCACAGCTGCCGTGACTGCACTTTTGGTTAAGAATCAGAACTTAGCAGGAGTTCAAATGTTTTTGATATGACAGTGATAAAAATTATTAAATAAGGTTAAAATCTGTTATAATTAAAAATCTATGCATGAGAAAATTTGAAAGCTTATGACATGACTCCATTTTGGATTGCATTTTGGTCAGTCACTGACCATAGTTGCTGAGACAAAGCAACTGCTGCTTTGATTATTCAGATCCAGTGGGTTTGTCATCTTTTACAGAGGTTGGTTACAAATTATTAGGTAAGAAAAACAAAAACTCTACTGCTAATTTCAGATGTGTCATGTTGGTTGTGTGTTTCTACAGTGTATGCATACTGAAAAGAACCACAAGAAGGACTGTGAAAGTTTTTATGTTGTCCAGAGGACGATAGAGAAGGCAGAGGATTGGGATAATAAAGGGACAGGAAGAAAAAAGTCTAAAGCAAAGATGCCTAAGCAATTAGGGAGACCGACTGAAGGTATATATAAAATGCTATAAAAGGGATATAGAATGTTATAGAAGGTCAGAGGTGATGTGATTTTGTTTGCTGTGGTTTCTCATACCTGCCAATACTGAATTTTAAAAGAAACTGTAAGATATTTGGGTTAATTCGATTTGATTTTTCTTCATTTTGGAATTAGCTTCTGATTCTTCACTGCAAAATGTTTATGAC